>JWIV01000060.1:158632-692490 GCA_000966865.1 Fusarium sp. JS626
GTAACTAATAGTAATTTAAGTAATGTAACTGTGAGAAATAAAAATAAAGGTATTAAAAGGTAATAGATTAAATATTTTAAGCTATTATATAGTCTTACTAAGGACTTTAAATGTATAGGTAGTATTTATTAATACTAAGACTATTTACTATTACTTCTTTAGACCTATCTATCTTATGAAGATATACTAAGAAATAAATAGCTTATTAATAAATTAATATGTAAAATTAAATGTTAGTATAAAACATAAAAGCATTATAAATCACCTAATTAAAATTCATTATTCACTAGTATCCTCCTAGTTACAATATAGATAGCAACACTGATATATAACCCTGTTCCACTAAAAGAAAAGATAAAAAAAAAGCATCTAACATCAGATCAAGCACCCTGTTTTCTTCGATACATAAGTGTCCCGTGACCAAAAGTATCATACCCTCCCGAGTTAGGGCCATAGTCACCGCCGCCACCTTCCACGTTAAGAGTCAAATTATTATTAACGTAGTTACGGTATGCTTTAGACCAGCTCGCATTGAGGCCTTTGACTTCCGAATAGTGAGAGTAGATAGCTTCGAAACCGGGTCGTATATCAAAGCGCCCTTTGGGTGAGATTACTGGCAACACACCTTCCCAGCTCCGGTATGGCACATACGGAACTGTCTCGTTGACATTATACTTTGCGACATACTCGGCACTATGTAAAAAAGTGGGAATTAGCACCATATACTAGAAAGAATTTAGAGCGCTCATTGTAAGACATACCCGTTCAGTATCTGATGTCCAAACGTAGAGTATAGGTCTACTCCTTGGTTATAGCCTTGCTGTCCGATAACACCAAGAAGGGCAATACAGAGCAGTGCATGGCCCTGATCACGTCCGGACTCCTGGATTTCCATTAGGATCTTGCCCGATGCTTCCTCGGTAAAGTTGGCAATAGAAAAGAAAGGAAGAGCTCCATTGGCCACAGCACCATCTGGCAGACCGTACTTGAAATAATTAACGGCGTAGTCGTACATCGTATGGTTGTCGCTATAGATGCCAATCGCCATGAGAGAAGCGATATTACAAAGATCCCAGTTGGCGTAGTAGAAGTCAGGTTTGTTATTGTGGGTTTCGAGGAAGTATTGGTTGTATGGAGCAAAGATTTTCGTCAGCATGGAGCCATACGCTGTCTGGTTTGTTTTCGACCATCCGGAGTAGAGCTTGAGGAGCTCACCCGCATTTGCAAACTGGAAGCCGTATAAGCCTGCCGCCAAGAACATGTCTTCATTGCCTTGTATGTCGGTTAGAGTGGAAGCCCAGCCGTAGAGGATGGCTGCAGCAGAATCTGCATACGAAGTGTTTCCGGAGATCAGCCACCGCAGGGTTTGTTGATATGCAGCGTGTACATCCCTAAATGCTGACGCATAGTTCTCTGTCAAGCCGTCTACTTTGCCCCGAACAATGACAGTCTTGGGATTCGATTTCCAAGTAGTCTGGGCGTGCTTGCTCTTTTCGAGATGTTGGAAAGCAGACGTCCACGGCTCAGCCTTCTTCTGTACGTGGCGCTTGGCGCGTTGGATGTCTTCCCAGGTATGTAGTGCCCCAGGATGAACAAAATGCTTGGCAGATGACCCATGAGAGCGCCCACGAGTAATGAGATCGGGAGCTGCGGCAAGGCTCTGGGCCACCGAGGCGAAATACGTGAGGACTAGCGACCCCGAGAGAAGGAGGCTACGCATAGAAGGCTTCATGGCGTACTGAGTGAGAGTTGGTAATTAAAGATAAATAGTAGCAAATCTAATTGTTTCAGAAAATTCACCAAGTAAAAGTAGATATATGCGGCAGTTTATCGTCCTTTATAGTACATAGGGTGCGGAAATAGCAGGACATTAGCGAGCAGTGCTGGCCTCCCTTGACGAGACACTAGGAAAGCCGCAAACTGGGATAGAAAGGACATCCCCCGGATTCTACCCCGCCTAATTCCATACAGACTTTAGGCTTGCGACAAGATATGATACACCATTTTCATCTGGCGTAATGCCCCAAGGATCTCGCGCAGCATGATGCAAAACCGCATTGGCTTTCGTGAATAAACCCAGCGGCAGAAGTCTCGGAGAAGCCCCCGTGGCAATGTAAAGTCGGGGGAGGGGGGGTTTGCCTTGGATTCGAAGACAAAAAATATGTGAAAAGCCTTTGTATGCGGTATTACGACCTATCAGTATAGCTAATACACCGGCCCGATTGCACCCCGTTTGATTAGAAACGACGCATCATACTGCCCTGACACCAACACACTCGCTTTGTTACCCTTGTTACTGCTCAACTGAGCTCCCATCTGTCATGATTGGAACGCATGCGACACGACAGGGCCGGCTAAAAACAAGGCTTTGTCGGAATGTTTCCCGCGACATATTCCGACTCTCATCATCCAGGAATTAGGGTTAATTCAGGGTCAAAGTGCGCGATTAATTCTCGATAGCCCTGTCCAAGTACAATATCCAATTACGTATTTAATAAGCTATCAAATATATAGGTAGGCTAAAACTAAAATCATATTAAATACTGTTGAACCAATTGACCTACCCCATCACCATGTCTACCAACGCAACTTCAATCAGAACTTACGACGCTCCTGACGGAGTAGCATTGATTCATGCTTTTGTTGTACATGCTCGCTCCACGAGCTCCAATGATTGGGTTCCGGTCTTCACCTATGCAGTTAACGTTGCAGAAGTTAACACTATACGAGATGAATTCGATAAACACCCTATTTCACTAGCATCGCTTGACATCGATGGTCCAATTGAGATCAGAGCCAAATGGACCCGTGGTGAGGTTAAGACCGCTGTTATCAGACCATTATCTCTTAACGTCCAAGCCGCGTCAGATGGCAACGACACCATCACTTTCATACTCGAGCAGCCTCGGGATGTAATGCTCGAGATCAACGGCGACAAATGGCAGGCTCTTCATGTCCTCACGAATACGATCGACCATAACGCGCCAATAAGCGATTCCGAAAGCATTTGGTATTTTGGCCCAGGCATCAATAACGGTTCTGCGTTCAAAAAAGTCACCAATGGAAATCTCTTTGTGCCTTCCAATACCACTGTGTATCTGGCAGGTGGAGCGTTTCTCACCTTCAAGCTCAACTTTATCGACGTTTCCAACTCTGGAGTTCGAGGGCATGGCTTCATCTATAACGCACCAAATTCTGGGGCAATCTTGATTGAGAGGTCAACCAACATCGTTGTTGAGAAAGTCACCTCACTTGGCGCTACTGGTTTCAGTCTTACGACTGGAGAGGCCAAAGGCGTATGCATCAACGGCTATCGATCTTTCTCATCCCATGGAAACGGTGATGGCCTTGACTTTTTCTGTTCTTCCGACATCCTGGTTGAGAAGTGTTTCTTGCGAAACTCCGACGATACCGTGGCTATATACGGACACCGATGGAATTATTATGGCAATTCCGATAAAATCATTATCAGAGATTGCACTCTACTTGCAGATATTGCGCACCCAATTCAGATAGGAACACATGGCAATCCCGCAAAGCCAGAGACTTTCAGCAATATCCAGATCAGCAATATTGACATTCTGGATCACTACGAGAACCAAATGTGGTATCAAGGATGTATCTCTATAAATGCGGGTGACGAGAATCTCATCGAGAACGTGCATATCAAGAACATCAGAGTCGAGAGAATCTCCAAAGGACAGCTTGTCAACTTGCGAGTTATGCAGAATGCCATGTGGACAACTGCACCTGGTCGCGGAATTCGGGATGTCACTCTCGAAAATATCAGTCTCGATATGGCGAACTCTAAAATTGTGAATCCATCACAAATATTAGGTTATGATAGTACGAGGGGCATAGAGAATGTCGTTTTCAAGAACCTGAGAATTGGGGATAAGTATATCCATGATGACATGGAGAAACCGAGGTGGTACATGGTATCGGACTTCCTGCCGGCGTTTATTAATGAACATGCAGCCGGTATCAAGTTTGTCTTAACGAAGTAAGTAAATAGATAGGATATACAGTTCGTAATCTAGAATACGGAGAAGATCGACGGATATACTAGCTAGTGTAATTAAGTTTCCTTTATTATTCTAACCACAATTTTTACTCCCATACACAACCAAGTAACTCCTACTTTAGAAGCTCGGGTGGGTTGATTGAAATGTCGAGAGGGAACTGCGGCCGGCGCTATGTCTGTCACAGCCTGTTGCTTTCACGGCAAAGGGCTCAGAGTTAGGATCTAGAGTGATGCCGGCATCCTTACGTCAAGAAAGTATCCTGGCAGCTGTGGCTGCGAGTAAATTGACACACAAACCATTCTTGATTGGGGTGTTAACTACCTCAAGTACGATAACTGTGGTTGTTTGCAAGGCAATACTCTCTGTATGCACCACGCAACTCTAGATATTTCTCTACTTAAGGTCATTATGCAACAAGGTTAAAATCAAGTAGATGGCCTTTTTGCTGCATTAGGAGATACTAGTCTTCATACGTGAGTAAATGCATCAAAAACAACGCTTCCCAAAACCTTATCTAGCGAGTAACTGATATAAATCAAGCTCCGAATATGTCTCAAAGTACAACGTTGGGTACGACGTACCATATACGTTGTATGAGAGTTATGAAGGTAATCAGACTGTTATCTCGGCCGATAGCAGGTACACTCATCGTCCAGGCTTTGAGCTTGTCTATGCACACTACAACGATATTAAACACGCCAACGCTTCCTGGACCAAGATGTATCGCGACCAAACTAATGGTAATTCTACCGCGGGGGTGGAAGGCGGGGGCGGTAACTATGGCCCGAACAGTGGAGGTTTTGATGTTCTTGGATACAGGACTCTCCTCTACCGCCTGTCAGCTTAAGGATTTGCCCTGTTGCAATCTGCATAATGAAGGTGGAGGGCGAAGAAGCTAAGCGGTGGTTTTAGGATAGGATCCAAGTGGTGAATACAAGATCTCAGTGACGAATTTATCTACAAATAACACACCTGAGTAATTGCGTGATACAGCTATCTGGCCGTAATATTAAAGAAAGTGGCCTTGAGAGTCTAATTGGCTTCATATCTGACTTCACGTGAACGAACTTTGGTTTTAAGTGATCTTTGTATAGATAAGTCAGCCCTTTGGTTTTAATCTAATCATGTACATAAACAAATTGTATATAGTAAACAAATATCAATTCAGAACATTGGACTGGGTATAATTCTGTATTAAGTAGACTGAATTAAAATTGAAAGCAAGGAATCAGTACAATCAATCTCTATATATTCTTTAAGATGTTCAAACAACACGCTCAAGACGTCCTGATATACTTGGGCTGTTGGAAACTCTCAAATTGAACGTATAGTGGGTTGCGTACGATATGCCTTTCTCCAGCCAATAAATACCATAAAACAACATCATTTGTCCAATGGACAACTTCTCCTCGCCTTCTACTCCTAAGACCTCAATAAGACCCCTTATAGGTAGCTTGTAGACCATTGCATTAGAAGTCGTACCTGAAATCAGGATTCTCCCTGTCAGTCAAATCTGCAAAAGCATTCAGGTGCTCCAGCTGGTCACCCTCAGTTTTCTCCTTACTATCATCAGTTGCATGAGACGCCTCCACAGCCGCCTTTCTCTTGTTGGCATTACGACGAACCAACAAGAGCCGAAGGATGACAAGGAATATGTTGAAGAGAACATAGAGACAAAAGTGCGCTGTAAACCCTTTCGCATAACGAGGCGAATCGGACTTTTGAAAGATCTTGAGAACATCAGTAAATATCTCAAGAACGCATGCGGGCGTTAACATACCTGTGGGGCCGTCATATTCCCCGCAGCCCAAGCCACGAAAGTGATGGCTAGCGTAGTAGACTTCTTAGTCTGACCGGCAATGTTGCGAGAGATTAGGGAGAATATCAGATTTCCCTCTGCGAGATAGAATTGTGTGCAGTAAAAGGCAATAAGTAGACCAACGCGATTCGAAGATGTTGGAGGGATGCTGTAGATAATAGCAGTTCCAATGATAGGAGGGCTGATAAACGTGTCAGTATTCATGTACTTTAATCAGAGCTATCTTTTTAACTCACATTGTGAATGCGTGCATCACCCATGCAGTCTGCCCTGTGGCTGTTGCGAGAGTGGCGCTTCCGACCATGACTACAATAGCTACAGCACCCTGGGCAATGTTGAGAAGCTGGGTTTGAAGATAGGTGAACCCGAAGGAGGAAATGATGAGATTCGAGAAGACACCCAGCCCGCCAATGATCAGAGTAGAGGTGAGTTGGAGCATAACGTAGCACCAAATAATGGGATCCGTGGCTGCTTCGATGGCCTGATACTTTTTGTAAGATTTGTTCTGGATACCTGTCTCGTTGGCACGGACACGTTCAACCATGAGCCGCTTCTGGTCTTCGTTGAAGCATTTTGCTTTCATTGGAGAATCGGGCAGCCACCATCCGATGAAAACTCCCCAGACACAGGTGAGTAGTCCAAGGACGAGGAACAGTAGTTGCCAAGGATAGATGACTCCATCCTTGTAGTGAGACACTCCCCATGAAATTATGCCACCAACCTAGAAGTACTTAGGTCAGTTCAAGATGCCTTAGTGTTATGCTTAAAGGGGCTTTTCATACCATGAGCTGGACTCCACTCATACAGTACCAGAGAGACGTCAAGATGCTTTGTTCCCGTTTTGTGTACCACATACTCGTCCTATCACACCATATCATTAGATCTGAAGGGTTAAAAAAAGGTAGAGAGTACCCATAACTAACATGATGATGAAGGTCGGCTGAACACATGACTCAAATAGACCCAAAAGAAAACGAACTACCATGAGGCTAGTAAAGTTCTTGGCAGCCGCAGAACAGGCAATCACAATCCCCCAGCAGAATACATTGGCCGCCAAGTACTTGGCAACCGGCAGCTTCTGGAGCAGAAGATTGGTAGGATATTCGCCGACGAGAACTCCCATATAGAGGATTGTTCCCAACCATCTGAATGGCCAAGTCGTTAGTACGTTAAATGAGCCATCTCTTGCTATGATCCCCATTGTCACAAAAGAACGGACGGCTCTACTTACGAGAACTGCTGTCCGTGGAGATTGGCATCCTCCTGGATACCCATTACAGACGAAAATCCAAGCGTGCCCTTGTCCAGAGATTGACAAAAGTATGTTCCGAGCATGCAAGCCAAGATGCGTCTGTTGACTGTCCAGAATAGCTCCTTGTTTGTTTTGTCGTCGATCTCGACCGGGGCATCTTGGGCGTAGTTGGCAGTCTTGAAAATTTAGATGTTAGTACATCAGCGATGTAAGTCTCGGGCATGTTTAACAATACCTCAAGATCTGCGGTTGCGGTCTTTTCACCGTAATTGGCAGTTGCTTCAGCAGGAGTGATAGAATCACTATGCTGTACCTCGATTGCCTTTGCCATGACGGGCCTTGTACTTGATAAATTACAAGATATGCTGAGAATTGATCTAGTTGATGTGTAATTACTGTGGACACTGAGTGATGAGCAAAACCGCTTGACGAAGATAGGAAGCCTTCATATAATTACTACAATCTGGGGCTGCTGCTGCTCCGATATAGTCATAGCACACTACAAGTCTACAAGTCACAAACAAGAGCTACTGCGGGGAAATTTGGAGGCGGAGGACGGGGAATCTATCGGAACCAAGCCCGATACCCCATGAGCGATACCGTCTTATGGCCCGATAGTGGTTTTTTTCAATTAGCGAACACGCCACTGACAGACGTGGCGTCACAAATAATCCATCTCTGTTCAGAACAGCTCTGATGGTGGTGTTTCGGGGCAAATTCAGAGCTGTTTCCGCTGCAAGGGTTTGTGCTCTACTAGCACAATTCTCTGGAAAGATTGCGACGAATGCACCGTTGTTTAAGGCGCTGATGAATATCATGGCTAAGTCTGAAGTTAAAGACAAATTGTCTGCTGAAAACAGCAGGATCAAAGCTACGTCAGTCGTGGCGTATGAACATAGTAATGAAAATGGTTACAGACTATCTTCATTTGTGCAGCTTGCAGCTTCTGTGTGCTCTCTGTTCTGGTAAAAACGAATAGCGTTGAACTCGATGCTATTAATGCTAGGATCTTCAGTCGACAGCATAAAACACTAGTTTCTCACTTGCTGCATAAATATAGGTCCAGGGGACAACGAGCCAATTCTAGATAAAAAGGTTCACTTTCATAATTCAAAATCTCGATCTCTCTACTCAATCTATGCTAGTGATCTCAACGCATTCATTTCTAGAAGCTTGTTTCCAAACAGGACAAAAAAGTAATCAGCATACACAAGCCCATGATCAGCCCAACGACGAGGAGCAAATTCGAAGTTGTTGATAGTAGCTCCATTGAGAATGGTATCTCCGAGCCCCGCAGCTGTCTCGACACACCTAATAACAGAGGCGCGACCATTTTCCACCGTGGAAATCGTCCCCAGGTCCTGTTTCTGACTGGCGGCAGGGTTCATGTGCCTCTCGCAAACAGCATCTGCTATCCGTAAGGCATGGCCAAGATACGGAGATGCCTCGGAGCGATTCTGGAGAGATTGGTGGATGATTAGCATGCCGTAAGCAGCGATCATGGCTGCGCTTGTATCTGGGGGTTGCGTAGTAGCACCAGACTTGTCCTGTGCGTCAAAGTCCCAGGGCGGAATATGGGTATCAGGTAATCTCCCCAAGAAGTAATCGGCACAGTTCTTGGCTGTGTCAAGAAAGGAATTCTCGCCACTCCATTCATAGGACTTTGCAAACCCTGCAATGGCCCACGCCTGACCTCGCGACCAACATGATGTATGGCTGTAGCCCTGGTTTGTGAGACGTTCTTTGAGAGTGCCAGTCGAAGGGTCGAAGTTTGCAACATGGTAGCTTGACCAGTCGGCACGAATGAGGTACTCTTTCGATGTGCGAGCATGGGCCATGGCGATGTCGAAGAATCGAGTTGAGTCAGCTTGGGAAGACGCCTCAGATGCCGCCCAGAAGAGGAGGTCTAGGTTCATCATGTTGTCCTGTTGAGTCAATAATGCAAGCCTAATCAAGAGAAGTCTTTTTTAGACATCAAACTCACAATAATAACAAGGAAGTCCTTGCTTGGGTCTGTGAACGAATAAACCTTTGTCTGGCAGACATCCCATGATCGTATGCAGCCGACCTTGTCCGAAAAGCGGTCTGCTAGGGTGTTGGCGGCCGTCATCAATGTGTCGAACGCTTTTAGGTCACGATGGAGATCCCACTGCAAACGGGCCCATGGGCAAATCATGAATCCCAGATCGTGCGTGCCTATGAGAGACCCATTTTGATGAAGACTCTCCGTCCACCACTTAGAGGCAAATCTAGCAATGACTTATTAGCAACGTGTGTTGATTACAGATATGTAGGAGAGCAGTACTCAAGCTGAAGCATGTGAGGAAAGTCTAGCTTTGGTCGAGAAAAGCCAAGAAGGGGCAGTTCAGTTTGGAACTTCTTTCTACGCTCCATGATCAGGTAGAGTAACCCCGGAAAAAAGCCAGAGGTCCAGAACGAAGCCTCTCTGTAGACATACTCAGTACTTCCTGGTTTGGTATATTCCGGGAACCAGGTAGGCGGCTCTGGCTGGTTTGAGTGTCAGCTAGACTTCCACTTTAATCTGCAAGGGACATACCATGTTGAGACTTCTCTCAGCGACAGCCCATATCTTCATCTCAATGGAAGGGGAGAACAGTAGTTCAAAATGCTTGTATTCACTAGACAACGATTTCTTCACGTCGACTTTTGTTCTCTCCGTCCTGTTTCTCTTCGCACCATTTGTGCATTGGCTCTAGGAGAATAATTGTTAGCGACTGCCCCAATGCTCAATGGAAAAAAGATACACACAGGAAGTTTATGCTTCGTCCCCAATATCTGGCTAGTCTGCATCGTTTCTGAGAGCTTCATCGTTGCGAGCTATAAGGCGCTAGGCACGGTAGGAATCAAAGTAACAAATGCTGAAGAAAACAATCAGTTTCTTATTACAGACGAGGTAGTTATTTCAAGAGAACGATCGATTTGTTCTTGAACAATGCTCTTTCAGTGGATACGTGAAGCAACATGACACTCTAACATGGATCGGAGAAGATGTCGGATGTCATCCCGTAATTGTGGGTGAGACTCCATGACTACTATGTATGCCCTTACCCACAAGACCCACTGGAGGTCCCACTTACGTTTTCCATGATTAATGAATTGATTAGAGGCCTTGGCGTATACAGCGAAACCCTTTCTTTTGGTTTGACATGCTGTCGGAAAAGGTCTCGGGCGTTTCCCGTCAGTAAGTATACCAAGCTGCAAAGATTTATCCCAGCCCTGTCATGCATACCAGGAGCACCATCATACTAGTATGCGTAAGCGGTGGGCAAAAGAGACCATAAGCCCACATCGGAACCTGTGTTCATGTCTTAGCTTATTGAATTCAATCGTGGTTAAGAATTCCAATTTTATCCCTGGGCTACGCTGATTATTTTAAGATATCAGGCATGGAAGCTTCCTTGAGGCAAATCCCAGTACCTACCATGCATTCCTTAATCTTTGTTCTTCATAGTTGGGTTATCTTATTCCAACCAGTCGCTCAAGCCATCTGGAACCCGATCATTAGTGGGTGGAATCCAGACCCCGCGATCCTGACCGTAGGCGATGATTACTACATCGCCACTTCCTCTTTCGAGTACTGGCCCGGTATTCTGATCTACCATAGTAAAGTCCTAATTCATCCCTCAATCTAGCCAGATTTGCTGATTGATTCCAAGGCAAGGATCTATCCAATTGGACACTCAAGTCTCATGCTTTAACACGGCCCGAGCAACTGCAACTCTATGGGACGCCCTCTGGAGCAGGTAAACAATACTTTCCAATTCTCATTTGCGACGCAAAATATCTGACTCACTACGGATAGGTGCCTGGGCGCCAAGTCTCTCTTTTATCGATGGCAAGTTCTGGCTTTCAGCAATGATGCGTTGGACATATGATCCCGTGGCCCGTGTATGGCCTCGTGTCTGGTTCATCTCCTCAGAAGACCTCGTTAACTGGTCTGATCCTGTCTGGGCCGAGCCATGGGGTATCGACCCTGAGCTTTTTCAGGACCCTGTGACCAAGAAGACTTATCTCAACCTTATGGCCTCTAACAACAATAAAGATAGACTCTGGGGTATCGCCCAGTGTGAGGTGTCTCTGGTATCTGGAGACTGCGTAGGGCCTTATGTTAGTTTGTGGAACGGGACCTTGCCTCAAAATTCGACAGCCAGACCAGAAGGACCCAAGATGTATTACAAGGATGCGTGGTACTATCTCCTGATCGCTGAAGGTAAGCATATTCCATCCTCTCCCGAGAAATTATAAGCATTAATGATACCTAGGCGGTACGGATCAGCTGCACCGATCGACTGTCGCAAGAAGCAAGTCCCCGTCTGGTCCGTTCGTCGCCGGGCCGCACAAACCTCTGTTATACAATGGTCAATGGGGTTTTGACAATCTTACCGTTCAGTCCACTGGACATGCCACCCTAACAAAGACGAATGACGGGCTATGGTATGCGACGTTTTTAGCTCGCCGCAACATCAACGGATCATCTCCTCTTGGTACGCTCCTGTCACTAATAGTCAGCAATTAATCCCTAACTGGGAACAGGGCGAGAGACATTCATGGTCAACGTTGACTGGAAGGATCAGTGGCCAGTCTTCAATCAAGGCGATCCTGTTCTGCTAAGTAAGCAGATAAAGCCAGAGGTTGGCCCAAGACAGGTTCCTGAACAATGGGTCGACGACTTTTCTCGCGCTAGACTCGACCCATCATGGTATCAACTTCGGGTACCGTATACCAAGAATTACAAGTTGGAGGAAGGGAAACTGGTGTTGAAACCTAACGTCTTTGGTCTCAGTGACCGTGATACCCCGGCAGCGTTGCTACGCAAGCAGAAGTCGCTCAACATGACGTTTTAGGCTGAGCTCTCCAGCTTCAAGGGGAGCCTGGGTCCAAGAAATAAGATAGGAATATCTTCATACCTCTCTGAGTTTCAGCATCAAGATATCGGTATTCGAGGATGTGTTAATGCTACCGGTATTTGTCTCTATACTGAACTCAACAAGAATGGCACCCAAGAAGTGAGTTGCCATTTTCAAGGTATAATCGGGTCCATTGCTAACTTTGACAGTATTGGCAAATTCAACTCAACCAAACGAGCGGCCTTGGTAGTGGTCTGAGGTTACACATCAAGGCTAAACCCCTTGAATACCAGCTTGGTTATAGTTTCGGAGAGGAAAGCCCATTCTACGTGACGTCAATCGCGTCATCCTGGCAAGCTTTTGCTCCGCCAAATTGGTTTGTGTTGAAAACCAGAAAGTGCCGTGAACAGCACTAAAAATCGGGCCCTTCGGTTGTTTTACACTTTTAGGCCGTCCCACACTTTTGGGCCCAACTAAGCTTACTTAGTTGGCTCGCCCCGCCTCGCGGCATGAGTCAACGGGTAAGTTTCTAGTTTAATTCAATAGTTGATTAGAGTATGGCTGAGTTTTTACGTATTGACATTAGTCCTTGCCGGTAGGCGGAAATAAGGCTGTTTTATAAAACTGTCATTCTAACCTCCGCTGATTAGCGGAAGCAAGATTGAGATTTATGAAGTTACTAAGCTATCTCCGCCTATTGGCGGAAGTAGGGCTGTTTTCATAACTCAGTCAACCTGACCTCCACTGATTAGCGGAAGCAAGATTGGTGTTTACAGAGCTGACGCTGTGAGGCATGCGGGGTGCGGCAGCTCGAGGCCAGATTCAACTTTAAATAACACATCTCAAAATACACTTCAGGTAACATACCAACAGCTAATACACTTGCCCTTACCAAACTGACAATCCATCTTTAGCAATTAATAGAAGCAATCTTGTTTCTACAAAGCTACATAGAATTCAAAGGGATAATAAGTGGTATTAGAAGAATTTAAATGTGTTAACACCAAAGGATGCATCAAACAGAAGCCGAAGGACTAACGCCTGTGTGAAAGCGACGCCAATTTTGCCATTCATTCTCTGGCTTCGGTGTAGTAATTGCCCTAACGAAATCTCAATGCTGCTATGCTATGACCCAAGAGCACGTAAGAAACCTCCAGCAAATTGACCAATTTTTGCCCCAGGACGCCCTTCGACATCAGAAATAGTATTGAACATTTCTGTAGCCCATCGCTTACAGTTATTGAATATGGGGTGATATTTTCCATGATTGCTGATAAGTCGTCGTGCTTTTTTGTAGTCTATTACTATCAAGTCGTAACTGAGGAATAAGGGGGAATTAACCAACCTGTTTCAAGAATCTCCTCATCAGAGTAAGATGTCAGTCCCACTACATCTGTTTCAATGATGACGCCTTTCACTGGCTCGTATTCACCCTGCTCGGGATCAGGTTCATAGTTTAATTCAACGCCATCGCTAGTATTTTTAACTCGCAAGGAGTACCGTTTCTTCAGACCACATTTACCAACCTGCGGCAAGAGAAACCAGTCAGATAATAGGTACAACACAGGAGTCATAGAAGAGGAATGAAAAAAAAGTAAAAGCTACCTCCACTGCGTAATGGTCAATGAGTTGGTGAGAAAATGGGTTCGAAATGGAACCGCTCTTTGAGCTGGAGAATTGCCCAAATGAGAGACTGAGTGGACAGTGCACTAGAGCGACGGTTCGTGGCATGCCGGTGTTGGTTTTCAGATATTTAGGTACGAATCACTCAATCCTTAGGGTTCTGAAGTGCGAGTAAAAGATCGTGATTTTGGTCGTCTATCGCTGGATTTCAAGCATGCAGAGACCACAGTAGCAGTACCTTTTTAACCCGCTAAAATCTCAGTCTCACGAAGCGCTCCTAGACGCTACGTACTCCCGTCTTAGGCATTCGCTGCAAGCCGCAGATGATTTCTATTAGGTCGGAACATCCCAGACATTTACTTCCTTGCTGTCTAGAAGCCCCTTTAGCTTCATAAAGAGATCATGGTTCTCACTGATTCCGGGCGTTGCTAATGCCTTCGCATGTCGCTAAGGAACGAGGCTGCCGCCACGCCCTAGGCAGAATTTCCACAAGATCAGCGGCGTTTCAGCTGGTTGAAAGAATGTCAGCCATGTTTGGGTCCACGATTGTCTTCGCTTGAAATATGCTGCAAGTCCAAGGCCAAACAGGCTGAGAACTATTAGTACCTGGACATCCCCGGAACATGAAACAGCACAACTCTTGGTATATAGCTCTCTTCCTCTCTTCCTTCATGTTAGCACCAATTTTGCACTGCACACCACTACTGAAGCCAAGATCGAGAAATCATGGAATCTTTCAATTGGTTCTTCGATAAAGATCGCTACACGGTTTACAAGACATTCAAACATGACTCAAGTGTTGTTTATAGGATGACAACCTGGACCAACCTGATCGCCTATACTGCCAGTTGGGTCACGCCAACGAAGGTCAACATTATCTTCCTCAAAGTACAGAGCAACACATCCTTTACAGATGCGTACGATACCCTTTCTAGAGCCGGGCTAAAGCTAGACCCAAATTCAAGGAACGGTTTAGATGGCAGTGTGGTATCAATGGTTGCTCAAAAAGTGCAGCTTTGGAACACGGTCAATGGCAGATACATCAAGACGTTTTGTACCAAGAACCAGGATCAGGTAGAGATAGCTGTCGAGGAGATAGGTCATTTGAGGATATTCTACATTGTGTGGGAGCCAGACAGGAGCAGGGAGCCCAGGACAGCTGACTTTAGAGAGTTTGCTGTTAGTAACTTTAAGGCCCAGTTAACGCACGCAGAATGGGAAAAGGCGCCGAGGGGACCTATTAAGTGGTTTGGGAAGCAATTACTTGAGATTGAATTAGACGACTAAATTGGGAAGTAGCAAGGGGTATTATAGTATTTAGTTCAAGGGTTAAATCGCATTATGATTTAAGGATTATAGGGGCTAGTGTCACGATCGGGATTCAGTGAACAGGTGGATGGGAATGCTCGGAACGGAATACAGTCTATTACCATGGATAGGCACTGCGGGCAGGTTAGGCTCTATTAATAAGACGTAGCTCAAGGAGCTACGTTTAGGATCTATCTAGCCAGTGAATTAAAGTCTTAGCGATAATGTATTGCCATGTGATTGTTATCTATTTATAGGTCTAGGTTAGGTTAGTCTGACTTCGAGCTATAATATAGTGTGGGTAATAACTAAATGCTAGCGATCTCAATATTAAGGCTTATTAAACCGGAGATATTATATATAAATAGAAAAGGCATTTTAACTAATTAAACCTTAGACAGAGATAAGGAAGGTTATTTAATTTATAGAATATCTTTTGAATATAGTATATGGATAATACCCTAGAAGAAAGGACATAAGCTAGATAAATTATTTATTAAGATGTAGATTAATTTAACTATAATTCATGGTTTAATACTAGACTATTTAACTTAAGTTAGTTCTATTAATTATCTTTTTAACTTGCAGTCTTACTTAAGAGGAGTGGCTTCTTAGTCTTATTTTACTAAAGAGAAATCTCAACCACATCCCTACCCTACGCTCTCATAAATAACCGGCGACGGATTAAGTCACGGACTACCTCCGACAAGATATTTAAGCGACCCAATTATACTCGAGGATAACCTCCACTCAAGACATTGATCATCAAGCCCACTGAGACAAGCAGTAAGAGCTCATCAAAGCCCACGCAAATCCGTACACAGATTTATTAAAGTGGTAAAAAAAAGTCGTAATGAATACACTTGCAAGATGAATAGAATTGACATTTGAATCATGTAATAGAAGTCTTTTACTGCTAGAAATGTGTGAAATACAATATATGTTTATGTTTCTGTAATTAAGCGGTTGTCGGGCTCATTTCCGAGACTTATCCCGACCCCGATACCCTATCAGATCATAGAGACTCTTCTCCACGGAAACTAAACTCAATCAACAAGGGTAGGTGGCGTGATGTGACATACCCCGTGGGGCCCCGCCACTCGTATTGTTTGATTGTCCTACGGGTTCAATTCATTCTGTCCCCTCACATGGTCGCAAAACGCCGCGTGCACCCTAAAGCTTATCATTGTTACTTTATCGCGACCAGCCGATTCGAAACATGAGCTTCGAACCATATTCAGAGCAAGACAATGATGAAGAGTCACCGACCCGTCTCAACGAAGTCCATTCAGATGAACCTCGGCCTAGGAAACGCAAGCGTACCAGCAAAGACGATACCCAAGGGCCTTCGTGTTCTTTATGTCGCAGGCGAAAGGCAAGATGCTCGAGAGATCAACCATGCGGCACCTGTATCAAGCTCGGTAAATCTCACTCATCCTTATAACTTCAACGACTGACATGTGAAAGGTGCCGAATGCATATACGACCAGGAAAAGTCAAAGCCAGGCATGCGAGCAGGGGCTATCGAGACATTAACTCAGCGTATAGGTAGGCAGCAAAACAACTTCGCATACCCGATCCCTATAGCTGACTTACTTGCTGGTAGCGACGCTGGAAAATATGTTTGTAGGCCAGAGTGTTCTCTGGCAGCAGATCTGGAAAAGCATCAAACAACCAAATTCTCAGGAGTACGGGCGAACTCCAGAATCACATCCAGAAATTTCAATCCAGCAGATGGAATCAGAGGTCCGAAGACATCTCACTGAACTACCATTATCGGAAATGGGTCAACAGGTGAATTCGGTAGTGGAAGGAATTCAACCAGGAAGCACATTTAGTGCAACAAATACGCACCAGCCGAAAATTACTTCCGGTCTTCAACATCAGATTAGCCTGGGTACTCTCCCTCCAGACGATCTAGTAGACTCCATGGTCAACATATACTTCAACCAGATCCATCCTTGGATACCTATGTTACATGAGCCAACATTTCGAGGGCTGCTCTCTAACCGTTCCGGAAGAGCGCGAGTATCAACAATACTACACGCTATCGTATCACTCTGCATACGATTCTCAGATGATCCACGGCTGCAGAATGCTCCAGAACTCCGTGCTCAATACTCCACTAGCTGTCGTCAGACAGTCATACTTGCAAGTATGGAGTCCTTTTCGGTTGAGAACTTGCAAGCAATGACCATCTGTGCATTTGACATCATTGGCAGCGGCAGAGGTCCCTCGGCATGGTCCATAGTCGGTAGCATGTCTAGAACTGTTGAACAACTACGCCTCAGCACCGAGCAGGAGGAGGAGGAAACCCGGTCATGTCAGTCCAGGTCAAAGGCTCTCATCGAGAGGGTGGCGTTTCTCCCCCCAGCGTCAACATGGGCCGAAGTAGAAGAGCGGCGCCGAATCTTCTGGAATGTGTTTCTCATGGACCGCTTCTGCAGTATTTGCACTGGCTGGAACCTTTCATTAACCAGTGCTGATGTCACGAGGAGGCTGCCTTGTGAGGGCGCCATATGGGAGACTGGGGAACCAAGCCAGACTCCTACTCCCTACTTTGGAATCTCAACTCGGTCCCAAGACCGCGAGACAGATTGTTTACCAGCCGCTCGCGATACCGAAGATGGCCAGGCTTCTCTAGGAGGCTTCGCGTTTTGTATAGAGGCAACGGAGAGTCTGAGTCTTGTCACGTCCTTCTTTCTCCAATACCGAGTTGATTTCAAGGAGGTCCATAAAGTCCAGAGATGGTTTATAAGATTCAAGCAGTTAGACTTGCGACTCGTACAGTATGTATTCCCTTTACATGCCAGTAATAAAGACATGCAGCTGATCAAACCAGATGGAAGGTCTTTCTCCCTGAGAAATGGCGTAAGGCTTGCCAATACAATAATGACGGCAACTTGGATCCCAATCTAGTCCTTGCGCATATAGCGCACAACACTGCCGTTGTCCTTCTGCACCAGGGCTTAGCTTACCCACCGGCAGAATGGCAGTCTCTTCCTGTCAAGCTGCCTTCTGCTTCCAGTGCAGAGACTTGTCAAGTTGCGGCTGACGAGGTGGCCACGATCGCAGAGCAATTCCTTGGCCACTCACGTATAATTATTAGTCCGCAGTTTTCTTTTTGTCTCTTTGTGTGCGGCAAGATGCTGCTGACTCATGCCGCATACTCCCAGTCCACTCTCAGTTCATCCTTTGATTCGATCATAATGAGCCTCGAGGAGATATCTCAAAGGTGGAACGGGTATCAGCCTCCAGCCCGAGCCAATCTGGCTTCCAAATTCTGCTCGCGCCTCAAGAAGGCTCGTACTGAAGGTTCCGGTGCGGTCGATATCCGAGAAGCTTTTTCCGAGAAGCAAGACGCTATTCCCGCATTAAGAAATGCGGATATCAGCTTTCGTAGTACCGAGCTTGAAAGGACGAGCGCTTTAACTGAAGCAACACTTCCAGGGACATTAGATGGAGAAATCGGCATTAATAGTACTCAGACGGAGTCGCCCGAGAGCATCTCTCTGGCTTTCCCGCCACTTCCTCTCTCATTCCAGATTGGAAGCGCACCTCACGATTCCATATTTGCCGCGCCAGCAAAGGCGGGTAATGACATGGGAGAAGGGGTCAGTACGGATATGAATATGGTGGGGAATTGCCTCGACTTTTATGATCTCTCAGAGCAGACGTTTCTTCCGTCAGAGCGCGTTAGTATGCTGAGTCGGTCGTATATTGGGGATTGATTCAATATGAGCTTCAGACGCAAACAGTAGCACATGTGTCTCGCTAGTTGATGAGTCGATATGTTCCGAGAAGTATTTGTGTGTAGTACCTTGGTTGTATGTGCTGAAGCCTCTCTCGGATCGTGTAAATTATCTCACACACAGATATAAATAAGCTTTTGGCGTTTTCGACCTGAACTGCCTAGGCCAGAGGCACGTTCCCAGCCGGGAACCAGTTGGCGAGAAAACAAAGTCAAGCTGACCCACTGGCTGCACCAGTCGGGCTTAAACCTCGTTGGCGAAGCTGTCGGACTGACCCCGAAATTCACCTTCACCCAAATAGTATCGACCTATAATAAAAAGTGAACTGAGCTTCCAGTTCCCGATAGAGATTCTTGGCATTGAAGCCACCTTTAGTATATAAAATTGCTATGGATGACTTATCCTAAAGGCTTAATGACTTTGGCCCTGCTATTTTAGAACTGATAAAGGATTAGAGTTATAATTAATATAGTAAGTAATCATATTAAATTTAAGGTATTATTACTTTTCGGTTTATATAGAAACCTTATTATTAATATTTTCATANTTACTTTTCGGTTTATATAGAAACCTTATTATTAATATTTTCATAGGTTTCATTAGGGTAGCTAGATGTCCTTTTTAAAGGTATTACTAAACTTTGTTAAAAAATTAAACTAGTTAGGTTAATTAAGTTATATTTAGTAATTAAATTTCAAAGATAAGTAATAGTAAATTCTTGTGTATTTTATCTTGTAGTAATGCAACCTGTTAGACTTAAGCTATAGCCCTTAAGAAAGCCAGCGTTATGAAACCTGCCTTAAGAAAAGATATAGGTACTAGTCAAGAAGCAACACCTAGTTCTTACAACTGTCTGGAAGTAGGGCTCCTCCCGTAACAGTCGCAAGACCTAGCTCTAACAGCCGATCATCTAGTATATAAGCGTTAGTAAACAACTTTGGCATTCTCCTACCTAGTAGTACTAAACTTACTTTGAGTGGCGGCGACTCTAATACGGAGTTGTTTAATGCCATCCCTCTTCCGTAGTTGACGATAGACTGCCCCATCCTTTTCCTGCATCCTTATCTCATGCGTAGGAGCACTTAAGTCAGGTCGAGTTCCCTGCTTTAAAGAAGACATAAAGTCTTGGGGCACTGTGGAAAATGTCAGTATCCTTGTCCGCCTTGTCAAAACAAAATAACTCACATTCTTGGCTTAGTACTGCATAATTATTTGCACTTCGCAAGATTAGGCGGTACCGATTGTTTGTTTGGGACACAACTATGTCAATAATGCCGTTTTCAATATGCAGATCCTCGCATGAGATTTCATCCGCTTGTCTTTGAACCATTAGAAATGTTAAATATAACTGGGGTATCCCTATGAGAACGTACAGGTGGAGAAGAAGCGACTCATCGGGACGAGGATACTGATGACTGGTGGCGAATAGATCTACCTGCATCTCGCGCAATTTAAGCCCAAAATTGGCGGCCGCTAATGCATAAGCGGGTTAGCAATACGGAGTTGAAAAAGCCCAAGCTAACTTACCTTCTTCCTTGGTAAAAGACAGAACAACATGAAGACCATCGAGACGGCTCCGCTCTTCTTCATCAGAGTTAAAGCTGACACAGTTCGCAGGACCGATCTTATAAGATGATTTCGTTCCCATAGCAGCCAACCTCTCAATGACAGTGCCGTACTCCACTGTATAACCACTTTCAGTAAACTCGCTTCAATGTTCGAATTTCGTCATTTTACTTACAATAGACAACTGTTTTCGCAATAGCATGACTGTTTCCTTCTTCCTTCTTGTAAAAGATTACAAGCTCAGTGTGACTATCGTACGAGCTTTCTATAGAGTTAGTCACAAGCTCAACTACACCTGTAACAGGCATCGACTTGTAATGGAACAAGTTTATTGATGCTATGGCACCTTGAGTGAATGATCTGGTCTCGGAGATAAAGGTAACAGAGTCGATGAACTGCGTGGATGAAGTGTCTCTGAGAGTTCCAAGGGGATTAGTTATCCGCCATGAGTAGTATGATGGTTAATAACATACGCTAGTGAGTTGAGTATTCGGACATTGCCTGACTCTGGCGATAGATGGGCCATCACTGTTCCTATGCCTTGGCTTAGAAGCTCTCGGGCCGTTCGAATGGCAAGTTGTTCGACGAAGCGTTCTTCGAACCGAGACATGTCTGCCCACACCAGTCAGTAGTTATAGGACTCGCCCAGCTAGGAGGTTCCATTCTCACGCTTCAAATTCAAGCACCGAATCGTAAGGTTCTGTAGCTGATGTGTATCCCTGTTCCTCATCTTATAGAGAATCCAGGACCTCGGGTTTTCAGATAGTCTGACTGGGAAGCTTGACGGAGAGACTAGGATCGATGTCAGTAAAGTTCGGGTTCTCTCCATATGATGTAAATCGTCAAAGGTTACATGTAAAAGTAGATACTTGATCTGCATGAAGCTGGACATTTGTTTGACCTTGTTGCGAGCAATGGCATTCGAAAAGAATATTTTGCTTGTCCATCGATTGATCCATAGAGCGATCAAGTAGCGGGAGTGCAGCTCGATGACATTCAAAACCGTCGCCATCGAGCCTAAAGTAAATTATCACAGACTTCTCACCAGCCTCTGAATTCTTTGGCACACTAATCTTTTGTAGTTCTGAGTTTTTCAGGTTGGCGAGGAACCACTGGTAAATATCCTTGAGGATCTCTGCTGACTCGGAGATTTGCGTACTCATCATAGCGGTTCTCGTGCTGCAGCTGGTTAGTGGGCGGGGACTAAGTGAAGTAGATTAATGGTTCACATACTTGTTTGTGACCCCAAGTATAAGACCCAGACTATTCGTATGCAGAGTGAGCTGGCTTCTAAGCGTAGCGATATCCCCGCCCTCAGTGGTCCACTGAATCGTCTGCCAGTTGCGCTTGATCTTCTTGCCAATTCGTGCAAACGCAGGTCCATTTTTAGTATTTTCCTCCTCAGTGCCTGAAAGACTACCGTATTTCTTGACGAGATCATCCAAGTGAGATAAGGTTTCATTACAGCTTGCTAGCATGATAGCTACCGGATCGTCATTTGTGTCAAGGCTTGGCCTATGCCGGATGTCTCCCTTATCTATCGCTTTCTTGAGCGCTTCCAATGCCGTGCTGAGTGCGTATAGCTGGTTTTCAATCTCGTGGAACTCAGCTGGGGCGGACTTGCGGCCTTTAGTGAATGCTCTCCTCAATCGATAGGCAATATTGGCCATAGTATATGCATCTCCAAAAGATATTGGTGATGCCATCCTTGATAATATGTGTTTATGTCGGTAAACCGTTCTTTCACGCACCTCCGCGGAAGATGAGGTGTTAATTGTGCGAGATGGGAATGGCCAGATCACCACTGATTATGACCATCACCCAGCTCACCCGTAACAGAAAGAACATTTCGAGGTAGAGAGTACAACAGGCAACAGAGAGGCTATGTTATGCCGCCCACTTGGGATTGGCTGCCGGGTTTCATCGGTTCACAACTTGCCTGCTTAGCCGGGCGTGAGGCTTCATGCACCTTTTTGTATTGTGATTCTCATTCGCTATTGTTCGGGGCGAAGCAACGCTGTGGCTTGCCACTACGAATCCCTTGCATAATGCCACGACGCTACACAATGAGCGGAGGTTGAAACTAGGCTGTCTTACTCTACTATTGATGTCTCCAGTACCTGGCCTAAAAATCATCATGCCGCCTTGCGTGATATCATAGTGCCTTTCGTGGACTGCCTCGAGAGCCTCGACGTGTCAGTACAAGTCCATTCCTTCGACTTTGCATTCGCAGATTGTCTCCGAGTACATTCTATTATTTATTTCTACTCGCCCAACTCTATCTCATTCCAGATATTTACGAACCTTCACGTTCAACCATGGACTTACCACGCCCTAAAATCCATTGGGATCCAAGCGAGCTGCGGGGTGCACACTATCAGGAGGTGGCCCTCGAGGTCGAAGCCCGACGTGAAGCCAGACCGCGACATGCTGAACTGGAGTCCATCATCGATGACTCGAACCCAAACGTTCTGTCGCCCTACGATACATCGGCTTCAGTCCATATATTAGACCTCGCCACGACAATGACCGTGACTCTGCTATTCTCAAACTCTACTGACTCCACAATTCGCGAGGGACAATTCTCCTTCCCTCTCCCATCAAGCTGCTCGTTGACCAGGTTTCGCTTCTTTATTGGTGAGAGCACGATCATCAACTCGAAAGCCAAGCCTTTACTCAACGCTGCTGCCGACTTCACTGGTGCCCTGCATAATCGGAAGACTACCGCTCTCATTAAGGAGGAAACAGCTGAGATCTTCACGGCAATGTTGGGAAACTTACCGCCACAGACCAAGCTCAAAGCCGAAGTCTCGCTGGTGATGATGCTCAAGGAGAAGATCCCCGATAAGCTCCCGACCCGAATCAGTACCTTAAGCATTCCAACCTACATCGCGCCTCGCTATGGTGCATCGCCGACAGCTTACCTGCAAGAAACTGCGTCTGATTTGAAGGCTGAGCATGTTCTATCAATTACCACCGAAGCGATCTTCTCCGATGAGGTTATGGATGTCATTAGCAGAACTCACGACATCTCTTACGAACTTTGCCGTGGGCCTCGCCCAGCCCATAGCTGGGACGAATTTGTTCGTGAAGACTCCTTAACTCAAGAGCCATCGAACATTGTTACAGTCAAGCTCAAACAATCCTTGTCGAGTTTGGATGGAGACTTTGTGCTTGACTTTGTGACGAAGCCTTCCATAAATGCCTCAACACCCCATGCTTATCTAGAGCACCACCCAACGTTGGACGATCATCACGCCGTCATGCTCACTATCCCTTCCAATGTCCTCGTGGATAGTGATCGTGATGCTGAGGACTCCGAGGTACTCCTCCTTGCTGACTTGTCTGGTTCAATGCTTGACAAACGTTCATCCCTGAAATCGGCTACGAAGTTCTTTCTGAATGGGATCCCATCGAGCCGCCGATTTAATATCTGGTTATTTGGAAGTACGTACTCTAGCCTATGGCCAAAATCTCGGGCCAAGTCCGGGAACAGTCTGCGCAAAGCATTGGACTTCGTTGATGCCGAATTCGATAGGAATTTGGGAGGAACAGAGCTTTTGCCAGCCTTGAAGGCAATATTCAACAGCCGATCTTCGGAGAAACTCTTCTCAACAACTGATATCCTCCTACTCACAGACGGTGAGGTGTGGCGTGAGGAGGAAACAATCGAATTTATTAATTCTGCTCGAAGATACTCTGGTTATTGTGTTCGTTTCTTTTGCCTAGGTATTGGCAATGCTGTGTCACATAGCTTGGTCGAAGGTATAGCGAAAGCAGGGGGTGGCTACTCTGAGGTAGTCGCAGCTAGCCCGCGGACGGGATGGGAGGATAGAGTAGTTCTTATGTTGAAAGCAGCTCTGTATACGCACATCGGACCTGTAGAGATAGATATCGGAGAAGAAACAAGCAGTGGCTTCCGGTGAGTTCCCAGAATAGCACTACACGAGAAACTTTCACGAATTCTGCTAACCATGAATACATTCAGGCCTTGGGCAAACAAGTCATTCCTTAGATCACCAACCGATACATCAATGCTGAGTCCCTTCGTCACGAACAAGGTCTTGATGCTTTTTGAAGCAACGTGCTATCCCATCAGCCGAGCTATTATTAGCCTGAAGACAACGAACTCGTCAGGACGAGTACAAGTCCGGAAGATCAAGCCAATCCTTTTCCATACAGAAGAGCCAGTCATTCACCAGCTTGCGGGCCGAGAGCTTCTCAAAGACCTGGAACACGGACGACATTGGCTCATTCATCCTAGTGAAGACTCCTTAAGACGCGAGGGAGAACGTATTGCGTGCAAGTGGTCGCTAGTCTCGAAATGGACTTGCTTGGTCGCCGTTGAAGAATCTCAAAGCAACTCCAATCCCAAGCTTCTATCGGATACAATTTTAGAAAGCGTCGATTCTCTTAGCCGGATTGAGCCGGGAAGATGGAACCCAGATTTGCTAAGGCCTGTAGGTGGCCGCAGGGCACCGCTTGCATTTCGAAAGACAAAGTCCGTTAAAACAGACGATGATAGCGATAGCAGTAGTGACAGTGGTGGCGAGGTCGATACTGGAGACGGATTGAGTAACCCCGGACTAACTTCTGAAAAAGGTAAACCTGCTGGGGGCTCTGGTGCTGGTCCAGGTGATGGATATTCTGACTCAAGGACCAACAGTTCTGGAAACTCGGGAAGCACGTCATCCGGAGCTGGTTCGGGTGATACAGGAGGTACAGAGCGCAGTCAGAATAGACCCAGTCCTGGGGGCAGCACGAGATCGCACGAAGCACAACAAGCGAACAACTCGGCCTTCAGACAAACTTCAAAAGAGAAAAGGGCACCCAAGATGACTTATGAACATGAGCAAAATGTTATTGTGTCCTTGGGTTGGCCAGCCACACTTCAAGAGGGTAGTCACTCATACGTTCGAGATGGGGCCATTGAGAGACCTTGCTCAATACGACGTCTTGTCATTACAAATCAAAAGTCAAGTTCGACAGTTCCGTCTCCACCCGACAATCACCAATTTAATAACAGAGTTGAGGATGAAGAGGAAGATCTCAATAAGAGAGCCCTCATACAGAACTTGATTGCAGTCCAGTCTATCAGTGGCTCGTTCATTATGCCACACCCAGAGACAGACCTTGTTGGCATGTTCGGCGAGAACATCGACTCAGTTCTCAACGATATTCAGACAGGAATATCAGTTCTCCTGGAGCACCACAATGAGCCAAGAAGTAAGTGTTGCGATATGGCACTGGCCGTACTCGTAGTCGCCCTTCTTAGAGGACACTTCGACTCATGCCAATCACTCTGGTCACTCATGGCCGATAACGCCGTGTCCTTTGTCAAGAACCGGCTGGTCACGGAGCCCCTGGGAGTGTGTGTCGAGGATGTAATTCGAATAGCTGAAGTGGCTATTCGCGGAGTCAAGGTAAAAGTTAAGAAGAGACCAGAACAACATCCACCCCCGGCTCCACCGGTCATCCAATCCCATGCTGCTGCTTCGTTTGGGCTACCTCGAGCCTTTCAGTCTCTCCCTGAGCCTCCTGCGCAAAGTCGAAGCCGGGGACATGCCGCCCCTATCAATAGTCCCGTTTCACATTCTCGAACGCAGCACTCTGAGAGAAAGTACGCACAACCGTATCTAACACCGCTAAGCGGCACAGCACGAATGGGTAGTCTACCGCCTGAGTCTCAGTATGCAAGGCAGGATCCTAAGGACCTTGATTCAGAACAATACCAGGGGCAAGCGGACATATCGGCCCCGCAGGTTGTAGAGCAGTATCTTGGCGGATCTCAAATAAGACGGGTAGAGGGCAGCAGTCGGTCTTCTCCAGCTCAGAATGAACAGCAGAACCAGGTAGAGAGGAGAAGGGCGGCACAGAGATACATGGAACTTGGACAAGTCCTTAGACGTGCATGATAAGCTCTTATACATTCTTATGCTTAATAAAAGCATGTTGCCATATTCTTAAATATAAGGCTTTTAACTTATACTCTAATATTTACAATACCTAGTTTAGGCTGTACTGAACTAGGATACTTTATTTAAGCCTCTTAGTAATAACTAAAAGACAATTATCTTTATAACTATATAACACTAGCGGACCTCTACACCGAAGCCTAGTAAGGGTGGTATCGACTGTGACTCTGGTGGACTCCGGCATTGCACTGACTCGGCGCCAGGTAGTAACCCTAACCTCCGAGGTCGCGCAATGAAATTGTAAGCTACATTCAATTCATCAGCGACGTGTTCAGGTTGTTGGTCTTAACACAGGCCAGCTGCAGCATGAAGTGTCTTTTTGTCCCTTGTCACGAGATATCCAGATAATTGAGCACAGGTCACCTACGATGTATCTATAAATTAATAGTATAGAAGGTAAATAAATAGTTTTCTTTATTTACCTGTATAAGTCTAATAAATTATTACTAGTTATTAAATACCAGGTATATCTAAGTTTAAGCCTGGCTGTATATCACTGAAGCCTCTCTCGCATTATATAAATCATTTCATATATAGATATATATAAGCGTTTAGCTTTTTCAGCCTAAATGGCAGATGTATATTCCCAGCCGGGAACCAATTAGCGAGAAAATAAAGTAAGACTAACCCACTAGCCGTACTGGTATCTATACTTTTTTTTAGAAAATAATAAAGAAGATAATACTATAGTTATAGGGCGGGGTCTACCCTCTATATATAGGCTTTCATAACTAGACCTTATCGATAAAGTTATTTAATTAATCTTAAAATTTACGTTTTAAGTATTATTAATCTATAATAAAGAATATAATAAGCTTTTAATTCTTAATAGAGATTTATAGTATTATAGCTACCTTTAGTATATAAAATTACTATAGATAATTTATCCTATAGACTTAATAACTTTAACCTTACTATTTTAAAATTAATAAGATTTACTAGGATATTAGGTTTAAGTTTCTTAATAGCAATTAAGAATCGGCCTATCTATTATATAAAATATGGCTTCTAAAATCTTAGAATAGATTCAGTTATATATAAGAGATAATGTTTATTAAACCCGCTGAGCTAAGCTAGTGGCCTTCACTAGTTAGTATGAATTAACCTCTAAATAAAAGAGTAAAAAATAAAATAGTACCTAAAGTTAAAAGTAAAGAGGTTTATTTAGTAAAAGTATTTCTTAAATCTCTTTATACATATCTAATATCTAAATATCTATTTCAAATAGAGAGGAGATGTTTCATTACATCCAATCATAACTAAACACTATTAGTCTATTACCTTCTCCTAGCCCTCTATTCACACACACTTACCGTCTTGGCTTATAGCCCTATAGATTCTAGGGTGAGATAGTAAAAGAGTCACCCTAGGTCACCTCACCAAGCCTGCCTGCCTACTACCAGATTGGCGCTGACTCTCCCTTCCTAGCAGTCTTAGGAGGGTAGGCAGCTACCAGGGTTGCCATCCATATAGAGTACCCCACCATAATACATCCTGCGGCATACATAAGAGGCTGATCGAAGACCTCTGGTAGAACCGCCGGCCCCATACTGAATGGCGCAAATGTCCATATGGCACAGGCCACATTAGTAAGGCAAAAGCCAAGAGAAAGACCGTTCCGCGAGCCACGGGCTAGATACTCGTGTGTCGGTCCGATAATCATGAGAACGTTGGTGAGCGCTCCTGTAAGGAGGAAGCACCCAGGGCCGATAAATTGGATTAATATCCAGACCAACGCAAACATAGCAAGCTGCATGGAGAATAGGTAGGTCAAGATAGAGGAAAGGGCAGGCCCCCGTCCAAAAAGAGGAGAAAATGTAGCCGTGCGATCTTTTGGGTTATATATGGTATACCCCATGCAGAATATCTCGAGTATCGCCCACACAGATAGCGAAAACGAGGTTCCCACAAAAAACCAATGGTAATCATATTGCGGCGCAACCCGGGCGAAGAGGTAAACAAATGTCGACTCGTGGGCTAGGTAGAAGGTTTGCATCCAGAAGGGTATTGGGCCTTGGCCTTCCCGAACCAGGAGTCTTATAGCGTAAACATATTGTAGAAAACCGACGGTAAACGATGCGACAGCGCCGACCATGACCTGGTTGTTGTCCAGCTGGAACCTCTCCACAATGCGTTCATAGTAGTTGATATTCATGTCTCCTTCCAGGGCTTCAGTCGAGCTGGTAACAAAGTGGAAAAATGTAGAGTCTCCAGGTATAGCCTCTTGTACCGTGACTTGTAAGGGGTAGGTGGGTCTTTAGTATGTTACAGGACAATGATAACAACCTTTCAAGCAGTAAGGGAGTGGCTAGGCTCCTTCTTATACTTAAACTGCACTTCTTCTAACTCGTGTTAGCATTGCACTGTGTTGTTATAGTAGGAGGTCTGTTAATATGAGTCACTCGGATCTTCTCGGCTTGTCAATCAATACCAAGATTAGCACACACTACACAGCCACTAATAAGCGACTTTAAGTACCGAGATGGAGAACGGGCAGGCTTAGATCGGGGCCCGACGGCTCCGGCTGTGTCGAGTCGAGGACCATCCAATAGCATCCCATTATCCACACAGTCAAGCCAAAGGATCCCAGTTCGGCTTATTAAATAGCCCGTCTCGTACGGAGTAAACAGAGGTAAATCTCTTACATCACAAGGATAAACGGGGACGAGCTAGTTTTTATCCTGAAATACTATATAGACCGTAGATTAAACCTGCTGGATTATTTAAAAGAAAGTCTATGGGACTTACTAGTAAATCATACCCTTAATATCAGGTTGCTTGTCGCGATCTTCGTCTTGTCTCGGGTAGGTTAATTAAAGTGGAGTGTGGAAAGGGAAAAGTGGCCTAAGCAGGGGTTTTTATGCCATTGAGAAATAGAGTTATGGCTGATATGGTAGGCCACCTTATTAGATTTAAGATATCATTGCTTTTCGGTCTATATAGGGACCTTTATTATTGATATTTTAGTGGGTTTAATTAGGATAGCTATATCTCTTTCTTAATGGTACTACTAGACTTAATATAAATACCCTTAATATTATTCAGGCCAGTACTAGTTATTAAATACCAGGTGTGTCTGCAATGCGAAAGACATATTTAGTCGCACTATTCTTTCCGTCCTTGAGGTCTCTCAGAGCTTGCTGCACCCCTTCCAACCCGTTCGGCCTTACTTCGAATGGGTGCCCGGAGAAAGCGTCTGCCTGCCACGCTTTTGTAAACCAGCGGCAAGTTACAAGACCTAAATCACGGGCATCGCCGTAGGCCCCATTGTCTCCATTGTGAACGCTGGCAACTACGGTTGTAGTTTTCACTGCAGATCCAGTGTCCCAATCACTCGGCAAGACAATGTTAATTGCGCCATCTGGTGCAACAATCTCCGTCAATATCTTCCTACTCGAATCTCCGATACCAGGATCAATGCCGTGTCTGACGACACCATAGCTGCCCGCCTTGAGATGCGCGCGGATTCCTTCGACTACCTTCTCGTTGCCGTCGCGGTAGTCGAAAACGATATCCCCTCTGCTACGATCAAGCAAGCTTTCGACGTAAGGAGTACCCTTGCCTGCAACGGCGATTATTGGATGAATATTGCTGACGCGAGCAAGTTTGATCGCGAATGAGCCGACGGCCGAGCTAGCGCCATAAATAACGACAGGGGTAGGTACAACAGCAGGGGTCCAAGGCGTTGGAAGACGAAGGTGATGGAACAGGGACACAGCCGCTGTGAGTGCGGCAAGGGGAAATGTTGCAGCCTCTGAGGAAGACAGTCAGTTTTGATTATTTTACTACGGTGATGCTTCAAACAACTTGCCTTCGAAGGATTTGGACGGAGGAATATGGAATGTCGTATTTTCGGGTGCAAGTGCATACTCGGCGTACGAGCCACCAGGAGTTTGTGCTTCGTGCAAGGCTGCGACACGATCTCCTTTCTGTTTTCTAGTTAATACTTGTTCAATCTATGCTGGGTTTGCAGTAGATACCTTGAATGGGATCACATTCTTGCCGACTTTCTCGACTACTCCTGCAATATCATTGCCGTGGTTTATTCCTTTTTTCGCTCTGGCCTGCCAAGAGTCATCGTCTGGGCCGTCGTACGCGGCTGCCCATAATGGCACTTTCCAATCCTTGGGGTTAGATCCAGAGACAACAACCTTGATAAGAATTTGGTTATCGCTAGGCTCAGGAGTTGGAGCAGATTCAATTCTGCACTCAATCTCGGCGCTGGCAAGACCAATAACCTGCTTCATTGTAGCCATGATTGTTGCGTTTGACGATGGGTGAAGAACCAAGTTGACTATTCTTGCCAGACAGATGCACCTTATGTACTGGAGGAGTCAACAGCGAAATGCCTGCATACGGACTTTCTGGGAACGGATTCGAGGGCGGACTTACCCATACTGCAATTTGTAAGACAGGTGGAGCGAAGTTTTCCTGCACTGACTCTATCTATGACTTGATGGCGCTCATGTCTTAACTTTTTTTAGTAATGGTGTAGTACATGTAACTTTCCACTCCCCTTGATTAGAAGTACGTTTTTTGCTACTAAACCAACTAGTCTATTTCGGTGTCGGACTTTTAGCTCCCCTCCATTAAAGCATGGCGCATTGGTGGGGTTGTGTTAAACTGGGCCACATGGACATAACGTTAAATGGGGCCTTGAATTACCGAAGACCTTCTATCCCCCGACAATCTTTCACTTTGGTTTTCTCTGTCTTTTATCTTTTCCCTTACCCACCACTCTGGTTTAGACGCATTCTAGCCGAGTCTTGCCGTATTATCAGCGGAGATTTCAAAGTACAGACATGAGATTAATAAGCCTTCCTTCACTCCCATCATGGGAAACTTTACAACACGGACAAAAACAAAAACTATTAATCCGCTAACTATCCGCCCTCATTCTAATTCCTTTCTACACACTTCCTTCCACAGCGACAATTATTAGTTATAATATCCCAGGAGTAAATATTTAAAGCTATAGGTATGCTTAAGAACGACAACTTCCCCAACAATTACTTTTAAAAACAAGAAGTATTATCTATTCAAGATGGTTAAACTCTTCCTGTAAGTCTATTCCATCAAGCATAAATTTATCCCCTGGCTAATATGCAATCCGTCGTAGCCTTGGTGCCACTGGCTGGGTAGGCAGCGCTGCCGCCTACAAAATCGCAGCTGCACATCCCGAATACGAATATGTCGTCCTTGTACGCAGCGAGGCCAAGGCGAACGATGTCAAGAAGTTCTTGCCTACACACACCCGCTTCGTCATCGGCGATTTCGACAGCTTCGACCTCATCACTTCTGAGGCAGCAGCTTCAGACATTGTTTTGAACTGGGCCAGTAGCGATCATGAAGGACTTAACAACGCTGTTCTCGCAGGCCTGGAGAGGAAAGGCAGCCAATGCTATCTTATCCACACATCTGGGACTGGTCTCCTGACCTATGAAGACAATAAAAACAACCGCGAGTCGGCAGAGAGTTCAAAGGTCTACGACGATTGGGAGGGTGTGGGTGAGGTTGTGGGTTTGCCAGACGACGCACTGCATATGAACGTTGACAGAGCCATCCTGCGCGCCGCATCAGAAACTCCCTACATTCGGTCGGCAATTGTCTGTCCCCCTTTGATTTATGGAGTCAGCTGCAACGAGCACGTGTCTCGAGAACGAAGTGCGGCCAGACAGTATGTTGTCGACATCCTGAAGCGTGGCAAAGGACTTTTTATTGGGGATGGCAAGGCACGTTGGAATACAGTCCACGTCGATGACCTCGCTCAATTGTTTCTGCTCCTTATTGAGAACGCAGCACAGGGCGGTGGAAATGCGACATGGGGCCCAGAAGCCTACTACTTTGCTGAGAACGGAGATGTTTGCTTCGGAGAGTTTGCGACAGAAGTCAGCCGCATAGCATTCAAGAAGGGATACATCTCAACGCTAGAGATGGATAGGCTCACCGCTGAAGAGGGCAGGCAAGCTGCTGCATTCACAACCATGATGACGCTGCACAACGCAAGATCAAAAGCTATCAGGGCACGAAAGCTTCTTAACTGGGAGCCTGTCAACGTCAGCGTGATGGAAGATATTACTCAAAACTGGCGATTTAGTCCTGACGATGAGAATCCGTTCTTTTAATAGTAGACAAACAATCGAATGGTTTATTTACTGGCCTTTACTTTATTTAACTAGAATGCAAAACTCATGATTGCCTTTACTTCAATTTGTTATTTTGGTTCAGATTAGTGTAGACGACTTGGGCTCCGCGTGCGGCCAGAACTTAAGCCTCGGGGCTCGAGGTGTTGTGAGTCAGGGCGCGAACATGCCAGCCAGGTTCCCCAAAAAATGTGCTGGCGACAGACCCACCCTGGATTCTGGTGGCTCCGAGAATAACATTGAGTTTGGGAGAAGCCATTTTGTACGAGTTGAAGACATAATGGACTGATTTAAAGAAGTGTTGTAAATGAAATCAATAATAACTATAAACTCCTTTTAGGGTATTTTCTACCACAGTTTACGGTACTAAGTAATTTAAAAGTAATTTTTTAACTTTGTACGAGGCACTTCTTTGCTACCATGTAAAACTTATTACAAGCTTTTTTGTCTTTGGATGCCGTACTCAGGATTTTAATATTGCACTCGAGATTTCCACATCATTCTATAGAGCTGTTAAAGTTATGCCAAGTTTTAATCTTTTGCTAGGCACTAGCTCTTCACGCCACCGTCTGTTCCCAACTTCCCACCCCGGTGCCTCGGATAGACGCCTTGGTATAAAATACAACGTTATTGATTACTGATACAGCCCTATCTTTACCCCTAATCTTAATTGATTACTATTTAATAATTGATTGTTTGTCATCATGATTATTACTGTCCTTTTGAGCCTCTAAGCTGTGTCTGCAGTGTGGCATTCACTTGAGTTCTTTATGTAAATGAAAAATCATATATTTCGATTTAACTACCTTATTTCTTATCACTTCTTGGTCACTTATCCAAAGCCTCTCTTATTTCACATTTCATTTGTGCCTGCCAATCAATCTTTAACTAGCCTCCGAAATCCAGCTTCACGATGGCTTTTCCCAACCGCCTTCTTACTCATTCAACATGGCGCCTCCTTGGCCTTGGCCTCACAACCACATTCTTTAGTCTAGGAGCCTTGGCTATACTGGCACCACCCACTGCGGCAAAATCTCTTGGTGTCATCCCTACCACACAAGAAGGTCGCTCCGTAACTGAAAAAGCAATGGTATTCCTTGGCATACGTGACGTGGCTGTCGCAGCTACGCTCTTTTTGTTCTGTAGTGGGGGGAAGGAGAAAGAGATGGGAGTCTTGACGACGTCATGGGTTCTGGTGTGTGTGACTGATACATTGGTTGCGACACAAGGGCCACGAGGATGGGACAAGGGGATTTGGACTCTGTGGGGGGGAGCAACAATAACGGCGTTTGTGGGTTTAGGGTTGTTGCAGTCATAAGTGCTAGGGGGTTTACTTTCGCTGCAGAACTCGATGGACTAGTAGAGATGGGAAAGAAGAGTATCAAACATAAAGGATCTATTGGAGAAACATATAGGGTATTATTACATTCTATCGGCGATAAATATAACGTTGCCATAGGTTAACGAAGGGGAAGACCGACAGCCCGTAGAAACCAACACCTCTATCATACACACCGATATGATTGGTTATATCAGTTTTAGCATCCATAATATATGGAAAGATTAGATAGAGTACAGTGGAGGGTGTCGGTCTCTAGGGGCTGTTGGTCTTTCCCTGAGGCAACTTAAAGTAAAACTGGTAGTAAATAACATTCATCGACTAACTGATTCGACACCAACTTAATATGTAAACCTACAGCCCCACATACTGAATCCGCCTCTAAATGTTTACCATATTCTAGTTCTTTCTCCCAGCCCTCTTTCTATAACAGCCTAAGTCTTTCCCACTTAGGTTATTGGCGTTGCCTAACAGACATGTACTAATATACGCACCACCTTCTTCAAATGTTGTCCAAAAGGTCTTTAACAGACTGCTCCAGGTCGTCCTTCTGAAGACCTAATTTCTCGTCCCACAATCCCCATGGTCTTGAATCTCCAAGAGCTTGTTTACCAAGCGCTCCACCCCCAACAAGATCTGTAGCACCCCAGTTATCTCCCTCAGCTATCCTCTTTTTGCCTTGAGCGATCAGGTCCTCGGATGTAATATGCTTCACTGTCCATTTCTGGCCATCGACTTTCTCTACCACATCCAAAATCTCCTTTTGGCTAATATGGAAAGACGAAATATAGACCTATTGGTTCTTCGTCTCATCGGCATGATCTAGCATTGCAAGGGTTGCTTTTGCGATTGTTGGGAGAGTTGAAGCTGTGAAAACAGCAGTCCCGCCGTCGATGAGTGTTACCGTTTTGGAATCAATGTCGAAGCCGAAGAGTCCGATCTTCATAGCCCAGTCAAAGAAAGCGCCTGGAATGAGAGCTGACCAAGATATTTGAGACTCCTTAGATTGGAGATAGTCGACCGTAGCCACTTTGGGTGGTAAGGCCGGGTGTAGGGCTGCAAACTTCTCATCTCGCGAAGGTGGCCCAAATTCACTTGGGAAAAACCTCTTTACGCCAGCGGCTATGGCCGCGTCAACGAGGATTTGCTGGCCACCAGTCGCGAAGACGCCAACCATGCTGATCACTACATCCTGACCTTCCATTGCATGTTTGACTTGGTTGATGTCGGAATAGTCTGCTCTGAAGACAGGAACACCCTCCGGGAATGTAGATGTTGAATCATTGCGAGTTAGGATGCTAACTTTGTATGGCGAGTCCAAGAACGTTTTCAGGACGTGGACACCCAAGTTTCCGCCCGCCTGTAATATGATATGGTCAGTATAACATGCGGATAATTAAGGTTATGCAGAATCGGAGACATACGCCAATTAGCAGAACGTTTTCAAAAGAATCCATCCTGCGAAGAAATAAGTAGTGAGTTTTTGTAAATCAACAAACAATCAAAGCTTAAACGAAACTTGACAGTTATGGAGTGGTTAAGGATGGCTTGATGCTTGAAGTTATATACCTATACATAACACCCCCCTGTAGAGAAGTAGCGGGGTTGGCACAGCCCTGATAACATTTGAAAGCAGTTTCTATTGCTTACAAAACAATCGCTCCCAAGATGCCAATAGTGTAAAGTTGACCGCTCTGGGCTATGTTATCCACGAGCTGATTATAAGTTGAGAGCTAGAAAGCCTTTCACTAGCTGGCGGGTCCTACAAGGCTTATCTCCTAGGCGGCATGATTCAAATATTCAATAGCTAGTAATCAATAGCTTGGCATCTATCTTCCAACCTCAGTCGATGTGTATTACCAATGTCGTATTGACTGAGGATGTTAGGCATGCCTCGTGGATACCACTGTGGATATATGCACTAGCCAGGTAACACTCCTACTGACTCGCTTGGATATAACCCGGCTATAAGAGCCAAATATTGCTGACTTAGCCACCCTCTTTGCTGGCTCTGGCTAGTGTATGTATCCACAGTGATATCCACGAGGCGTGCCCAGCGTGCCCAATTTGCTCAGTCGATACGGTATGTCTGTATTTCCCTCATTGTGTTAATCCGGAAGCTGTTTACTTTGCTATCTGTGTACGGGCATTCGTGATTAATGATCATGTCCGCAAGAAAAGCCTCCGAATATGGGGATATTCTTACTGAATGGGCCGAAGGATATTTTGGTTTCGGAGTGACCACTTACGGTCTAAGAAAACCCTCCGGTAATTTTCTAATTTCGTTATAGTTTGTAAGCTAACCCCACTTAAATTTCTAAATAGCTTCCGTTAACGTCAACAAAGATTGTAAAGACTGTCCCGTGACCCACCCCTGTTGAAATAGTGCAGCATCTCTATTCATTCCCTTGCTTTACGTTACATAGCTCGATTTATAAGGCCTGCTGTCCCTGATGATCGTTGAGATTATACGCGGCCTCTAACGTCTTGGCTCTTTCAAGCCCCTGTACTTTTACCTGGCACTGAGGCGACATTGAGCGAGAGATTGAGTTTATTTTTGACTTCTTCTGACACATCTTAGCTGTAGTGCTTAATTTAACCTCCTCGCAGAGCTAACCTTCTGCTACACTGGCTTTATGATTTGTGGAGATATTTCATTCTCGGTGTGTTGAGACTTGAGAGAACACGCAGTGCTCCAAGGTTTCAGTTTATGTCCATGAATTTACGTAGACTTCCTAGGGAGGAACTTAGAACACCCCCAATAACATCAGTACGAATATACAAACCGATAAGGAATGGATCGGCGAAGCTAATACTCCATGTAAATCTGGCCACTGCTTGAGATAAGGACCCAATTCTTCCAAGTATAGGAGTGATTATTAATACCTACTCAATTATCCTCTTTCCTCCACCTTTTATTCATGACCTCGGCTAGCTGAACATCGTATGCTATAAATCCCGCAACTTCCTATGTTCGGCATCCCGGTGCCACTCGGTTTAACATCTTTGCACAACTCATACTATTTGATCATGTCAGCCGTAAAGAAGCTTCCCGCTGACGCTGACTATATAATCACCCACCACGCCACGTCTTACGACTACATCTCACCTTTAAAACTGGACCTAGTCGGCACGCATGTTCTTATCACTGGGGCAGCTTGGGAGGATGGAGTTGGCTTTGCTACCGCCATGGCCTTTGCACGTGCAGGAGTATCTTTCATAGCATGCGTTGATCTGCATGGCATATCAGATGAGCTCATCCACAAGTTGAAGTCAGCCGCAACGCAAGTCAACCGCCCAGAGCCTGTGGTGCTCGGCTACAAGGTCGACATTGCAAGTCTGGATAGCGTCAAATCAATGTGTGACTCGGTAACAGAAGGGTTTGGTGGGCGATTGGACGTTCTTGTTAATAATGCTGCGCACATGGAACAATACAAACCATTCCTCGACTCAGACCCGGAAGTGTACTGGCGAACATGGGAGGTCAACATTCGGGGACTCTTCAACATGGCACGCTCTTTCCTCCCCATGCAGTTATCAAGCCGTGCCAAGTTCGATGGTTCTTGCATTATGATTAACGTATCGTCGTCAGGCGCGTTGAGCGTTCGCCCCGGCAGCGGGAGCTATCGAAGTTCAAAGCTTGCAGTGCTAAGATGGACCGAGTCGTTGCAAGTTGAGTATGGGGAACAAGGACTTCTGGCTTTCTGTGTGAATCCGGGCGCGATCAAAACAAGAATTACAGAGGGAGTACCCGACGCGGTTAGAAACGCACTTCCTCATCAGCCTGACATAGCTGGTGACACAATAGCATGGTTGGCTTCCGAACGCAGAGAGTGGCTTGGAGGGCGATACGTTAGCTGCCCATGGGATATGGAGGAGCTTGTCGCCAAGAAAGACGAGATTATAGAGCAGGATAAACTCAAGTTAAGGATGGTCATATGAGTTTGTTAACGAATACCTTAATAACTTTGAATCAATTACTATATTCGCCGGTAGGATGAGGGTACACTACCCAGTGCCCCAAATGGAAATGGTCTCCCCGGTGTAGGCTCTGCTAAAGATCTGGGTAACTGCAGCCTTGTCCATGGATCCTACCTTCCTTACTAAAATAGACTAAAAGCTACTTTTTAACAAATTCAATCCGCCTGAGAACAATAGGAATTAAATTACTTAGACGGAGTCGAGTTGCATACGGTAACTTGACTCTATCTATGTGAATACGTAGACTGACAGCCGTTTGCATCAAAGCTGGCTTTTCCTCCCACACCCCTTAACCTATTTCACATCATAAGCACACTAGACAATCGACCCTTGCAGGTGCCCGTCGTCAGCCAATTCATTGAGAAGCCAAGACTAGCCAGTCGATCAGTAAAACCTAGTATACAGAGTACAATTTCAAATATTTAACCAGTTTTAGCATTCAAACCGACGTGAAGGATAAGAATAGAGGGGAGCGATACAGATTCGACTCTGAAGAGCGGAAGGGTAATTACGACACTGGTAAATATAGCGGCCAGTGGAAATGTGAGAATGGATATGATAGTATTAAGTATAATTGAGAATTAAGCATGGGAGACTTCAGTATATACGAAAATTGAAGGTTAAGGGAAGCGACAGACCCTTGCAACTACCAGTTACTTTAAAGACATTCCGTTAAGCTATCGGGGTGAGTAATAAGTATATTCTCCTGCCACTGCACTACTTAGTAATAAATGGAGCACTGAATAAAGGTTATCAAACCGTTCGTCCAAAAGCTTGGGAATTTTAGCCAATCCTGACAATGCAGAGTCCCAGCCGAATGTCTTCGCCCAGGTATCAACGAAGCCCGTTTGCACCTCCTTGGCTTCCCCCTCATTCCAATCTAGCGATTTCCACTTATCATGAACAGCATCCCCCTGAGCAGCACCCTTCTTTGGCTCATCAGGTTCCCAAGTCTTGCCGGACCATTCTGGATCAGGGAAGCTCTTGTCGGCTGGTAGGTCCTCCAGTCCCGCGTCAAGGATATTGAAAGCCTTGAGTGTATCCTCGGACATAACAGCGGGAGGACCTTGCATGAGAACCCCCATCATAAGCTTGGCGCTACCTTCGTTATCGTCGAGCAGGTAGTTGATGTTGTTACCGTCTCGACTCTGAGTAGGATCTTCCTCTTCAGAATCTGTTTCAACCTGTTAGCACTGCTTGATCGTTTATATACATCGGGCTTCCACTTACACGGGCCCCATAGTCCTGACGGGACTTGTTTATACTGCTGAGTCATTCCCCATATGGCGCCGTGAGAAACGCCGTTCTGGACGATCTAAATCTTCACCTCTGACCTAGCCATGGGGGATTCCTTTCCAAGGTGCATGGGTTTGGCATAGATCGAGTCCGCCTTGTTTGAGGCCGAATTTAGAGTTTTGTCACTCTCATCAACGAGTAGTGCGTCCTGAGCTACCATCTTGCACCCGACGACGAACGCAAATGAGTCACCGCGGACGGCCCAATCTGCATTTTGGGATCTTTCTGGAGAAGAGTTGTTGTTAAGGAGACCCGAAGTAGCAAGAAGTGTATGACCTTGGTTCATGGGCTGAATAACAACGTCCTTGTCTTCTTCCGCCACAAGGCTGGTCTCCTCCTTTTCCTTTGCTGCTACAGACCTTGTATTCTGGCTACCTGCTTGCAGAAACAAGTTGTAGAAGGCGAGCATGTCAACTTCTGGGTCACTGGACTTGATTGAACCAAGGTTGATGTCAGATTTGGCAACCTTGATGTCAATGTGAACCCGGCCAGCCAGTGTTGGCCCCTACAGATACAAGTCTACCGATATCTCAACAGAAATGTGAGTATGGATAAAGAGTAAATCAACACCAAAGCGCACTCCAACACATATTCCTGTATTAGCTTCAAAGCTAAAGGGCTTATAGTTAATAAGGAAGTCAGCAAAAACGTCAAACCAAGCACTAATTGGTCCAGCACCGAAGGTTATATACAGTCGTCTACCGCCCATATAGATTTAGGAGTAATAGCAAAATATACCTCTCCTAATATACTTAGATTCTTTCTAAGAGACCAACTAATTACTAAGCGCGGCAGGTTTAGCCAACCTTCAGGGATTCTAAACGCTTGGCGATATCCGCCAAGCGTGAAAACAAAGTTTCCAATATTAGATTGATCTACGTGGGGAGCATCAAACCAGTAGTAGAGAGCAAACCCGCCGGTGAGATGGCAGTTAGGATCGAAGATAAAGGACTTAGGCGATAGCTAGCCTTCTGTCTTCAGAGTGCCGTAGCCAAGGTCAACAGTCACACCAATACCAAGCTCGACATGTGCGAATTTAACAGGGGACTTCGCATTGGGAATGTCAACGAGAGCAACAGCATAGATGCCCAGCTTAATAGAGTGACCAAACATGACGACTACGACGGCATCAAGGACTATCATCTGGAAAGCATCAATCTTCATACCCGCCGCAGCCCAGTAGCTATCGTCTTGTGGACTGAACCAACCTCCGGCAGCAGCGTCTGGGTTGATAAGTGCCTCGAGCGTTTTCAGTACGTCGCCACTTGAGCCGTCAAGCTGAGACTGGTTGATGAATGGGAAATCGGTGATCTCGCTGGCCTTGGGGATGCGTACTTCAGACTTGTATCCAAAACCGCCTGTAACTCCAGATATTTCTGCAAACTCGAGAGTCACGAGAGGGCCGTCAAGTCTAGCAAAGACAAACACAGAAACGAAGTCCTTCTTCCTGTCGCCCTTTACTGGGTGGGCCTCGCCGTAGAAGCCAGCGGCTTGGAGCTGGTATGGAACCCAGCCGACAATAAGACTACCTCTCATTGTCAGTTATAATCGCAATTGAAACAACTAGTGGTGGCCTTGATTTGCAGTTCTGAAGTCGACCTTGGAGGGTTTCCAATTTAGGACCACCCCTAATCCAACTATACGATATGAGAAACACAAGTGTCATAAGACGACCAAGTCATAGTTCAAAACAGAAGACCCCACGCAAATGTGCTTGCATAGGGGCATTGTCTGATGTTCAATGGGACCACAAGAATGAACCAACGAAAAAGGTCAAGTCGCCTTCATAATACAAAACAAGCTGCGAGGAGGCCTTAACAGTCTCATGATAGTGGAAAATCAAGAAGTGTCTTCTCTTTAATTTCAAGTTGACTGAATAAATACCAAAATTCGCACACCTTGAACTGAGAACAACCCAGACCAAATCTCCCTGTCAGTCGACCACGGAGACACTCAGAACAGAATGGCTCTAAGAGCAAGTAGAGAAGCCCCTAACGGCAACAAATACCTAGTGTAATTCAGAAACTTCCACTTCCCTAATTGTGCCGTGACGTCGCTGTCACTAATCTCCTCCCCTTTATCCACCTTGTTGGCAAATAGAAGTAACCTCGTATTAGTAGGCCCCATGATAAAGACAGTAAAAGGAGCAACGGCCAACGTCGATACGGCAGCAACAGCATATAACTTCCAGATTGACTGTTCCCCACTAGCTGGATAGCTTAACCAGGAGTTATAAGCTAGGACCGAGCTGGCGATAACGCCGAGCGTGGGCGAGCGAATTCCTCCAATATTATAGAGCCCTCGAAATGCTCGCACTCGCTCAGCGGGTGTGAGTTCCGCGAGCGCGGGGATTGCGATTAGAGATTCGCCTCCACCAATGCCTGTGTTATTCGATGATAGGTCAGGAACGTAATTTCATGAAGGAGACGAAAAGCGGAGAATGAATGGGTTTATGTGAGACTATCATACCAGATGAGAGCACTGGGAGCAGGACTCCTAGAATCTGAGCGGTTGATATGGGTTTAGAAGATTCCATGTTAAGTCTGAGGTTGATATTCATAGGAAAGTGAACGATGGTATTGAGGAGGAATCCTCCTTTTATGTCTCAGTTATGTTATTCCACTTTGTGCGACTCTGATTATATAATCTCAGAGATCATTTCGGGACGCCGGCATTGTAGCTGGGATGGTACTCACTCATCACGAGTTAAGGTTTGTTCGTCAAAGAAGTCCTCCCCACTCTTGAGACTGGTTTGCACTGAGATGCGCTTTTATCCCTTACTTCTTAATTCATGTTTTAATGGGATAATTGGATTAATTGGCTCCGGTAAACCAAACTGTCCCTATCTAGATTGCTATCCTTCAAACCGGGGCACGCTAGATGTCCGACCACGATCCCAGATCCTCAGCAAACACATGAGTGATTAAACTCTGTCATACCACTTGCCTAAAGCTTTAGACAGGGGACTGACGCCCTCAAGTAGTTGTGATCTGGGCATCCGATGCTATGAACGCTAAAAGTGCATGCAGTAGTACTGCGTCCAACTAGTTCTCCCCAAAATAGCCTAACACGGTCTTTGAATTTCCTGATGAATGTTGTGATTTTCCAGTGGGTCTGACAATTTGGGGGGAAAATAATGTATCCCAGGTACTTCATAACCTTCGCACGAATGGAAGGACGTCTCCCTCCATTTTGGATTATAAATCATCATACTGTTCTACACACTGGCGCTCTAGGGCCCCGCTGCTCGGCTTTACAATAGTTGGGGTAAGAAATAAACTCAAGGGGTAAATACTTTGTCTCCACTAAGATTTGATAATTCTTCCGTTTAATGGCTGCTTTCTAAGGCACGGCTACCTGTCAAACGGCCGTGAGCTGGGCACATGGGCTTGGAGGTAAATAGATAATTACTAATATTAGAAAAGCTCATTGACGATAAGAGCCTTATAGAGACGTAGGATGGAGTGCGGCCACGTTGTTGAGAAAAGTTTTAAATCTCCACTCAGTCGAACAATTGAAAAACAATGATTGCTGGCACTGTCTAATTAATTCCCATCTTTAATATTTTAAGAAAAAATTGAAAATCTACTAAAACAATGTCGAAGAACATTAAGATCATCCCTATCTCTGAACATGACGAGGTCATTTAAGTCGTGCAGGGTACTATGTTAATGGTTTAAATGTCGGCAGTATAGAAACCGTCGCCAAATCCTTCTATAAAGACGCCATTATATACGGCCTGACTTTGGACAGTACTCTCCTCGCGCTGCCACTGAAATCACAACTCGCCTGGATGTCCTTAGCATCACCCCTACCACCGCAGTTGTTAAGCTTGGTATGGAGAAAGACGCTGCCGGGCTTGATCATACAGATTTCCACACCTTGATCGAGCTAGATGGAAGATGGACTATATTTGTTAATGTCTTTCACACGCACCAGTCTTCGAAAATCATTCTCTTATTATTAGAATGTTAAGAAAGTAAAGATATTAAACAAAGGAGAATATTACGAGCACTAGGTGTTCGCAGTTAGTCGCTACTTTAAAGCAGTGGCCGAAAGTTATACAACCTTTCCACAATAAAATCTGGATATTTAAACGTAATAATCACCTAGGACTAGTCCATCTTTCATGGTGTAGGTATATGCATCTGGTGGCCTCTACGGAAGTAATGCACGCTATGGAAGATGAAGTATGTATGTAACGCTTGAGAACCGATCTAAACCTGTATTGGAAGCAATCAAAAGCTCTAAAGGCACACAATAGTTTGATAGTACGTAGTCCGTACGTAGTTCCATTATTACAGAGCTGGCACTGAGTAATCTTCCCTGTCAGCCTTGCTAGAGTGATAGGCTACAAGTCTCTATACAGTCCTAATCGGAACTCTAACAGTGTTCTTAGACATTAGTATTACTGTACCCGTCACTGAAGTTCTAGTACTTAGTCATAGTATCGGCAGCCGAGCGAGCCCAAGGCGAATGAGATCGCATGCTCGGACATAGATGCCCAGCTTTGTTTGGGAGCGCCGCCTTCTCTCGAGTTCCAATTTGTCAGCGTCGCTCAAGGTATTAGCCCTCCAGTATAAATGACCCTCTTTACCCACGTTTCTAAATCCTCTCCATCTACATTTCTTTCACCGCAAATAAATCAACCCTACACCAAACCTCTTTCACAATGAAATCGGCATTCTTCGATAAGCACCTTCGCGTCGAGGTTCGGGACGTTCCTATCCCTGTTCCTGCCCCTAACCAGATCCTCATCCGGACTGTAGTATCGGGAACTAACCCCAAGGATTGGAAGTACCCAAAGCTATGGGCATCAGACAAAGAAGCTAGCAACCATGGCGATGACATCGCTGGGTACGTGGAAGCTGTCGGGGATGGTGTTATCGGATTCCATCCTGGCGATCGGGTGGCTGCGTTCCACGAGATGGCAACCCCTCACGGCAGCTATGCTGAGTATTCCATTGCCTGGGCCAAGTCGACTTTCCATGTGCCAGCCAATGTGTCCTTTGAAGGTATGTACTATTACTGAGGGCCTATATTATATAAACGAATATTCTACTAACCGCATTATAGAGGCTGCTACTATTCCCCTCGCTGCGATGACTGCTGCCATCGGTCTCTACCAGAGGCTAGGTCTTCCCCTTCCTTGGAACCCCGCGACGACTCCATTGCCGCTGATTGTTTATGGAGGCGCAACCGCCGTTGGATCCTATGCTATCAAGCTCGCCAAGCTCTCCAACATCCATCCAATCATCAGCGTTGCTGGTAACAGTACCGCGTATGTTGAGTCCTTACTCGATAAGACTAAGGGCGACGTTGTTATCGACTATCGGAAGGGCAATAACCATGTAGTTGAGGAGATACGAAAGGTCGCCGGCAGTGATATTATCTACGCTCTTGACGCTGTATCCGAGAAGGGTAGTATCACGAATATTGGAAAGGCTTTAGCCGAAGGGGGTAAGGTTGCGACAGTTCTTACGCCTGAGATGTCGATTCACGGCAATGAAGATCCAGGAAATGCCGAGATCCTGTTCACTATGGTTGGAACAGTACATCAGGACACATCGCCCACGGCGCAGGCTGTAGGGGCCAAATTTGGCGATCGCGAATTCGGGGCGGTCTTCTTCCACTATTTTGGGCTTGGCCTGACTGAGGGTTGGTTCAAGGGGCATCCGTATGAGATAGTCGAAAGAGGGCTTGATGGACTGGAAAATGCACTACGCGTGCTTGAAGAGGGCAAGCTTTCTGCAAAGAAGCTAGTACTCCGTATTGCTGACACTAAGGGCGTTGGAAAGGCTTAGGTGCCATGTGTAGTAGTTAATCTATTACCTTAGCCAGAGTTCAAGAAGCAGTATTATAACTCTATTAATCTTGGTTATACTACTGTTGAATTACTATTGGTTGCCTATAGTATCATATTATCTCACTGCAGGGAAGGTCTATCAGGTTATATAATCTTGGTTAATCAATTATAGCAGCTTCTTCCCTCGTCACTGAATGACTTTTTAACCTCTAGTCTAAAACTCTATCTCAACCAGCGGTTTATATGAAGTTTCATTGTATAACTCTAACTTTAAGAGTCTCTTTATGTTAGTTAAATTCCCTGACCGAATTCGCTGTTATTCCCATGTCGGTTGCCATTCAGGTTAGCTTTATTGATCCAATTCTGTCAGGTTGACTTATAACTGAGTTAGAGGTCTTGGCGGGTTGCTTATTATAATCTTCTTCTTGTATAGGTCTGGGTAATACCCTGTAACATTTAAAGTTAATTTCTATCTGAGAAGCTTCGGTAGGTTAAATAAAGTAAACTGTAGAAAGGGAAAAGCGGCCTTAAAAGGTATTTCTAATAGAGGTTTTGATACTATTAGGAAATAATATTGTATATATTAAGTCTGGTAATTCCTTTAAGAAAGAGACCTAGCTCTCCTGCTTTAATTTATGACAATCTTACTTATAGAGGTCTTTATATAGAATGAAGACCAGTAGTGTCTTGAATTCAAGAAGAGACAAAAAGTTTGAATAAATATAGTAAGTAATCTTATTAAATTTAAAATATAATTCCGTTTTAGTTTAATAGAGACCTTTATTATTAATATTTTTATGGGTTTTATTAAGACAGCTAGATTTTCTTTTTAAAGGGTATTACTAGACCCTTCATAAATACTTTACTAATTAATAAGTTAATCAAACTAAACTTATTTAAATAAATGGTTTTAATTAGTTAAAAATAGATGCTATATTATTGAACGAGAAGAACGTGTCCAGATGCTGGAAAAAGGCCTTGCGGGTCGGGATATTGTTCAAATGGCATGAATGATCTGTCCGAATCTACTGGAAATACGCTCTTACAAAATGCTCTTCTTGGCCGAGCCCCCCTCTACAATGATGAATGCTATATGGTAGCACGTATCACGGATGACTACATAGATAATGCCGATGTCTTGATCAATGCTATCGCAAAAACGACGGATTTCAACAACATATACCGATAAATGCATGGGCGCTTGTCGATTGTGACCTACATTATTTGATGGGAGTAACATTGTGCTCGACGCTATCACGAACGTCTTCGAGAAGAGGAACTTCACACAACCGCTGCCGAGGCCAGAGAGAATTTCCGGCGTGATGTAATAAAGCTGGCCCGGAGAAATGCTAAATAGGTGCTTTCTGGTCTTGCGAAAATCTTGGATGAGGAACGAGCACAGGAGGGTTTGGCTGTTAGACAAACCCTAATCAAGATCTGGAAACAAGAATCTCACCGACCACCAGCTTGGATTTAGCACATTCTTGATGCTCTAAAATAATGGGGTTTTGTCTATTACGTGTCTAGAGAGGTGGATTGTAAATATGTCCATGACTGCAAAAAGATATGAGAGAGAGTTCGGGACAAGAGTGCGCCGCAGATGACAATATACTTCAGTATTCACTGTCAGGGCCATCGACTCACCTTGGAGAAACTTGCAACCGAGAAATAGCCTACCTTCCATGCAAATGAACAGTTGTCTGAAGACGATGACTTCCGAAAGTGAGTTATGACAAAGTTCAACCTCTAAATAATATCATGCTAACCACTTACCAGGCAATTCGACAGATACATCGAAGAAGAAGAAAGTGTCCAACCTGCTGGAATCTTACGAAACACCTTTATTGTCATCCGTATCGAATTTATCCCAGTCTTATTGGGGGATCATACTTCAGATAGCTCTGAGGATGATGAACCTGCTCCCTACTGGGGTTGGGCATATGATGCAGACTGGGACAATTCAGCAGAAGGGATAAATTTTGATGGAAAGACATAATACCAAGGATGTATTAAGATGGCGATCTACTTGCTTAAATCTTGGTTCTATGCCGCTCGCTGGGAGGAAGTGAGTTTTCGAGACATGTGGCTGAAGGCACAGTAACACCTAGACAAGTTGTGGATCTGGCACACAAAGGACATGGAGGAGTGGGACTACGAGCCATATATTTGATCGTATTACTATTAATGTGTTGATATTAGCTATTTGTCTCAGACTGTAGTTTGGGGGACTAGACAAGGTCTAAAAAGAGAGATGTTTAATAAAACGGGTACTTACTTTTTAAAAGTCTTACATATTTACAAACTCTATAAAGGCTCTAAGCGTCCTGAGGATTAAGTGGCTTTTTGATTATTAAGCCAGCCACAAGAACAGGCTAGTATATGTTCTCCAACCCCATGGTCTTGTTATTTTAATTTACTCCATCTCCATTTTCATCCCCACCGAGTCCAGCAGCTTTTGGAGTGAATTCCCATCTCAGGCACTTGAGCCTCACACTCGGCCAAGCAAAAACTCGATGCGAAGGGGCCGTCCCCGCTTGCGTGTGGCCCCGTGCAAATTCTGCCACAAGCAATTCAAGCGCTCAGAGCATTTGCAGCGCCACGAGAGAATCCGTACGTGCCGCACCTTGAACAGGATCCATTGATTGCTAAAGGGCCTGTGCCTCTAGATACACAGGAGAAGCCATTTTCTTGTCGCTGTGGGCAGAGCTTTTCGAGACGGTGAGTCTCAATCCTTTCTCGACAGGGTCAACCTCTAACAACTCCCGATGACAACAGGGACCTTCTTACCCGTCACACTCGACAAGCGCATCAGCAGGATCAAGATCAAGATCAAGATGATGAGATCCAATGCGCAGCGCAAGACTCGCCCGGCGAGATGATACCATCGACCCCTGACTCTCCCATCAGAGCAGCATCCCTACCACCGTCTCCTCTCCAGGTGCTGCAAGAAGAGCAGGCCATCGGCATAGAGAATGGAGTGCCTGAGCAGGGCTTTGAAATGGAGCAGGTGATGGAAGCAGGGACCGAGAGAGCTACTGTTGCCCCCGTCGAAACTACAACTAATCTAGAACTCGACCCCTCCAACTTGTCAACCACCCCGGACTTGCTCCTTGGGGCAACGGACGGCCTGGAAGCATTTGATTTCCTTTGGAATGACTTTCCCGCCGATGGTCAACCTCTTCCGGCTACTTTTCTCAATACTGATTTATCTCTCGTCGATATTTCGCAACAGTACTCTCACTTGCCTTTGACGCTACCACCACATCATCCTGCTATCCATCAATCAGCTCCCCAAGTGGATGTTGGTTCTTCTGGAAACATTCCCACTGATCCGAACCTCAACGTACCTGTTGACATAAATCTGTCCCAAGATGCATCACACACCCGTCCCATGGTATCGAGATTACCGTCCCTTGAACCGTCCTCCAGACCGAGTGCCTTGGGGTCAAGTGCCAGCTACCAGCCCTTTTTGGCCCAGAACTCATCTTCCTGTCCCTGGCGGATATTGCCAGAACAATACCAGGACCTCGCACAGCGAGTAGCATCTTTGACAAGGACTGTGCCTCATCCTTTTACCTTTCCTTCACGACACACGTTGTCACGATATCTCGAGGGGTACTTCCGTGGCTTTCACGCTCATATGCCAATGCTTCACGTGGCAACCTTGACGCTGGATGGGTTAGGCCCAGAACTCACACTCGCCCTCGCCGCTGTCGGAGCGCTGTATCGTTTTGAACATGCGAAAGGCATCGAACTGTATCGTGTTTCTAAGGTTCTCATCAACCGCCGGCTGGACCAGTTTTACGAAGGAACTGTTTCACGCCTCACTGGTAGTTCCCCTGAATTTGCAGGCTTCACCCCCGTCCCCAGCAACTCGCAGTATGATCAACAATCCCCAATCCAGTCCAAGGGACAATGTGGTCTTCATCTACTGCAGGGCTTACTTGTACTCATGGCCATGACATCTTGGGGTGAAAGAGCGTTGGTCCGAGATGCATTATCGATGGCTAGCCAGGTTGCAACGCTGGTCCGTGAGTTTGGCATTAGTGAACCTGAGGACACTGGGATGAGAGATATATCTTGGGAGGACTGGATTCTTGCCGAAGAGAAACGCCGTACTCTCTTTGTGGCTTACGTGCTCTTCAGCCTCCAGTGTGCTGCGTTTAACGTCCCCCCCATGATTCTCAACCAAGAAGTCGGTCTTAATCTACCCACCTGTGCTTCCTGGTGGGAAGCACAGACTGCGCTGGAGTGGTCCAATATACGCAACAGCTCTCCATGCCAGCCAAGGCCGTTTCAGCAGACGATCGAGAAACTACTTTCCGGGTCTTCAATTCACTATAATGGCGGTGTCTCAGCTTTTGGAAACTATGTCCTCATCCACGGCATGTTTCTCCAAATATTTCACGCTCGCAATGCCCTAGGCCCATTACCAGACCCCCGAAGCTCACTCAGCGAAGAGTTCATAAAGAAGATGGAGACAGCTCTCCGCGCGTGGCAGGAGTCTTGGGAGGCAACGCATGAGTCAACTCTGGACCCATCATCTCCGAAAGGCCCCATGGGATTTAACTCAACGGCTCTGTTACGCCTCGTTTATGTACGTTTGAATGCAAACACTGGACCCTATCGGCAACTTTTCACGCGAGACCCTACTGTCATCGCCCGTGCCTTTATAGATGGTAAAATAAGAGTCTGTAACAGATCCCCACATCTTGATAGGGCGATTTTGCAGTGCATACACGCATTGAGCATCCCCGTGCGCGTCGGCATTGCATTTGTCGCACGCACTCTCACACTTTATTGGAGCTTCCAGCACGCTCTTTCTAACCTCGAATGTGCTTTTCTCATGACATACTGGCTTCGATCACTTGCTATTTGTGTCAAGACTTCAGGGCTAAGCGTTTTACGTCCTGATGAGCAAAAATTGCTTGATATGGTAGTCGCGCTCGTTCGGGAGACGGAACTTGCAGATTTGTTGGATAGTGCTAGGGATTATGCCACTCAGATAAGGATGCTGGCAGCGTGTGTTGCTCGGCTTTGGGCAGAGACATTCAAGGGGTTCCAGGTCTTTGAGATTGTGTATATTGTTGGACAGAGTCTTTCTGTTGTGGCAGACACGCTGCAGCAGGAATAGCAGAAGCGCATACCTTTATACAGTTTGCAATGGGTTATTCGATAATGATGATCAAATTCGTCGAATCTCCAGTTAAAGTAGCGATTTCACCATCTTTGCTCAACTAACTGGCTCTCTCAAGACCCATATCAATAACCAGCTTTCCACCCTCTGCGTGATGTTCAGGCCCTCGAAGCTCATTTAATCGATCGAATGCAAACGTCTTGACCTGAACCGTAACCTTGTTCTGCACGACAAAGTGCAACATCTCCCGGAGCTGGTGGTTTCTTCCCACCAGACTCCCAACCACCGCAATGTCCCGGAACACGAGGTCATGCGCGCTGACTTGGAGCTTCTCGCTTGGAAAGCTAACAACAACCATCACTCCGTGGTTTCTAAGAAGTTTCATCCCCGCGTCAAATGCCCTTTGAGACTCGGGCAGAAGGATCACAGCGTCGAGCCCAACTTCAGTAGGTGGCGCGTCGCTGGCTGGCTGAAGCATTTCCCTCATCACCTCCGAGTCCCCTTTACGGGCATCTGCGACATATACTCTCTTTCCGGCCTCTCCGAGATTGTTCTTAAGCTTATTTATCAATTGAATTGCCTGATCTGTGGCATCGATAGCCAGAACGTCCTTTCCGAGATGAGCTGCAAACTGCACGCCAATGTGGCCTAGCCCACCTCCAGCACCTATGATCCCAACTCGCTGAGAGTTCTGTACTTTCTCGTGATGAAGGGCGCTCCAGATGGTGAGACCAGCACACATTAATGGTGCTGCTTGTGTTGGTGGCAAGCTCTTGGGCAAGACCACGACTTGCCGGCTGTCCACAAGGCAATATTCTTGGAAGCCACCGTCCCTGGTCAATCCCAGATTTTCAGCACTAGGACAGTAAGGAGAATATCCCATGTCGTCCTGGCCAGGGTGTGTACACTCAAAGCAAGCTCCACAGGGGTGATATGCCCTGCCTGGAACTCCAACCTTGGTCCCCACGGCAACTCCACGGCTGACCGAGACATTTGGTCCTAGCGCAATCACTTCTCCGGCGAACTCATGGCATCCAATGCGAGGGAGATCTTGCGATAGAAGACCAGCGGCGAAAACGGCATCTGTGTGACAGTATGAGGCAGCTAAGACCTTAATGAGAATATCGTGGTCCTCGGGGTCCTTTGGGCGTGGGATCTGCTTGAATGTGTATGGCTGGCCGAACTGCTCAACCACAGCGGCGGTCTGTGTCTGAGACATGGCGACCGAAGAAGTAATGGGCTCAATATTCTCAGGGGCAATAGTGGGGGAAAATAGTCTGTTTCTTATGCAAGGCCAGTCTTCTCATAAGCTCGCTGCGGAGGCTGAGGCCGAGGCCGGGGCTTGCATTATGGACAGAAAAGAACACGGGATTGGGGTAATAAAGATGCGATAACAGCGGCCTTACGTTATACCTCGGGAGAAAACTCCGCTCGTGGAGTAGCGTTAGAGGCCCCAGTTTTCCGGATGGAGGACAAACGGACTTTTAGATTCACTGACGTGTACAATTTTGCTAGCTTATGATTAGCATTTTACTGAAAGTTTTATTGCCTGTACTCCATACATGGCGATGCTTTATAGGATAAGGATTCCCCCGAGCAATGTTTTTAAGCTCGATTGACCGCCTGGTACATGTTAGTTCGGGTTTTCAATCTCCCACACACGAGATTGATCGGCAGTGATAAATCGATCCGAAAGGTCAGCAAGTAGGCACTTTGTTTAAATGCTAAAATTAAAATCGACAGTCTTCTAAAGACGTTATCCAATCACGGAGCAGAACACGTTCAAAATATGTACACAGATATAAAGAATCCTTCCCGCAGGACTACTTTTCCTTTGGCAACGTCTCATGATAGTGACAGACCATATGATGCTCGGCATCGAGTACAGGGCCGTGGAATGATTTTCTCTTACCTCCCCACCAAAGGACAGTAATGAAGAGAAGAGTTCCCACAAGCACAACAGACTGATAATTCATCGACTCAGCAGTTACTGGGAGGGAGAGGGGGAAACAGAAAAGGATGGTAAATAGTAATGCGTAACATGAAGCAAACACATTGCAAAAGGTGCCAGCGATTCTCCCAAGGTTGAAGCATCGCTTAGGCATGATGCTTCGTCCACGGATAATGAGTATAGCCTGTGGTACGGCACAAGTGATGTTGGTTGACATGATAGCGAGACCACAGATGCTGTTGTATGCCGCCGAGGATGCCACGTAAAGCAGCCCAAACACAGCCATGAAGACTCCAGCCAGGGCAGTAGCATTGATGGGCGCCTGAAGAGTAGGATGAATCTTGCTAAACACATGGGAGTATGGAAGGCCGCCGTCTCGGGAGAAGGCCCATATGAGTCGACCAGAGGTGACATAACAGCTGATGAGGGCACCGAAATAAATGAAGCAAATCCAGACGGTGAAGAAAGTAGCAGCGGCTTCAGAGCGGATAGCTTGCATAAACACTTCAAAGATGGGAATGGTTGCTGCTGAGACCTGGTCAAGATTGTTGGTACTGAACAGTAGGGCGATGCTCCAGGGGATAGTGGTGACGGTTCCAATTATCATGATGAGGGAAATGACCTTGGGAACTGTGCGCTCAGGATTCGGCATCTCTTCAGCAATATGGGTGGCTCCATCCAAGCCCAGAAAGCCATACATTGCCTGGCCGCTGGCAAGAAGAAATGCGAGGCCGTCTGGCCATCCAGTGACATTGACCCAGTCCCCAAAGACCACCTTTGCAGGTTGCTTGGGGCTGCTTGTCGCAAGAATTGTCACAAAGGCAACGCAGAAACCAAGAAGGGACGAGAAGAGGAATACCTTCTCGGCGGTAGGGACCCATCTAGGGAGCGTTACAATTAAGACACCGGAAAGGGCTGTGATGAGGACATAGACCAGCCACACTTGCCAAGCTTTCGAGACAAACGTCGGATGGTAGAGGGAGGCAATGACAAGGGAAGTTTGAGAACAGAAGATGGTGGTGCTAGCCGTGGTGAAAAGCCAACCTATTCACTTTATGTCAATGCCTTGTGTTTCGGGAAAGGAATAGCAGTGTCTTTGCTTACCTAGGATGCTGATCCAGCCAATGGCGAAAGCTACTGGGGCTCTATACTTCTCGGTCGAGACCATGAACACGTAACTACAAGCGTCAATTAGTGGCTGAAATACTAATAGTGCAAGCCTGGATACGCCCGCCCTATATGTGAAACTCAGGGACGTACTGATACTGGCCACCACTTGAAGGGAAGGCGGAAGATAGCTCAGCAAGGCCGAGTGCGAGGACTGTGCAAGCGAAGCACGCCAATACCAGACAGAAGACAACCGCTGGGCCACCACCAGCCAGCAAAGGCGGGACGAAAGTGGCAGAATATCCAATCCATGTGTTGGTAATGGAAAATGCAATAGCCAAGGTGGAAAGTAGAGAAAAGATCTTGGGCATTTCTTTGGTAGATGGATCAGTGGCCTCAGCGATAGAGGTATTACCTCGCTCACTTTGAGCCTCAGTATTCTCCATGGTGGATGTGGCGTGTCTGGACGCTTAAGGAAAAGAACGAAGGGGACAGATGTGAGAGGCTGTGAGGCTGATGGGAGGTTCGGAGAGAGTGTGCAAGCAACCCAACAGGCTATGTAAAGGAGTCGTCGATTCAAATAAGACACCAATGTTTAGTCAATCCTGGGTGAGGAGGTCCTTATTTTGACCCCAACGATAACAAAACGCGGTCCTTTTTAGAGTTTGGTCTAACTCGTAGTTATCTGGCGAGATGTAACTTGATAAGATATTGAGTCTAGACTGCTTCTCGACCCCTGCGAATGCTTTTGCTGCATTACCCCACAAACCCCACGAACTAGTCCTCGTCGTCCCCAGCCGCCAAGAGATAGCCAAGGGCCTTTTCTACGATTGGTCTAACCGAGGTGGTCGATTCCTGAAAGTTTTCATCTCCACAACCTCACCAGTTCCGTCAGGATATTCTTGGCTTATCTGTTTAGACGACCCTGCATGGTCATTTGGCCCTCATAAGACTCCACATACCAAGTGCAGTTATCTATCACTGTTTGGTTCCTCGAATAATGATGTTAGGACGCGTCAACCTCTTATCATTTCCTGCCCCTAAGCTAACTAAATATGTAGATGTGTTGTACCTTATCAAAAGTTACGGTCGTCCAAGTAAGGAGATACTGTGTGCTTTGCCCATTGTAGCTTCCGTAGTATCGACTAACGAATTTTTCCTCCATAAGATAGCAAAGGAACATTGCGGAGGTAATGCGCCTAGATCGTTGTTAGCTATCCATGATGCTCTCGCTACAAATAGGCCGTGATTTGCTTAACATGGACAGCAATGTTCTCAGTACTATCCAAATAGCTCCAAGATGCATCTCAATCTCTCACTCGTTGCTGTGCTCGGTCATCTCACCGCCCACCTTGCACTTGCCAGTGGTGCAAGCGTCGACCCTGTGCCCTACTTTGCTTTCTCAGATATTGGCACGTTCAATCTATCCAGCCTGAATGCCTCCGATGCGCGGAACTCGGCCATCCTTACTCGTCAGGAGGCTGAGCTTTTGCCCAATCGAACTAGGCAGCTTCGACACGGCTCATACCTTCGCAAGTTGGCCAAAGGGAAAGAAATTCACTTCATTACTAATGCCAATGGTACTGAGCACGATATTACCTCCTTTCTACAGCACTTTGGCATATCTGGAGTGATGATTGTTAAAGATGGGAAGATCCGACTTGAGAGATACCAGTACGGCAATGAGCCTTCGTTCCGGAACCAAATCCAGTCTTGCACAAAGTCTTTCATCACTACCTCCTTCGGCATCGCAGTTGCTCAGAAGAAGGTTTCTCTTGACGATCCTGTATCGAAATGGGTGCCTGAACTTGCCAAAACTCCTTGGGGGCCGGTCCACCTTCAACAGCTGATTGACATGACATCTGGCGTTGTAGAGCCCAACTCTACCCACAGCCCAGACTTGTTCAATGACATATACACGCGTACAAGCCCCGACGCTGTCATCAAGTGGTTCAAGACATTCGACAAGGTGGCTGAACCTGGCAAGGTGTTTAATTACTACAACCCCAACTTCTACGTTGCTTCGCTTTCACTCACTCGAGCCATCGGGGAGCCTTTACAGGATTGGGTTACTAAGAACATCTGGGAGCCAGCCGGTATGCAATATGATGGTTACATGAGAGTGACGGGAGCGGGCCAAGTCGACGGCCACGGAGGACTGGCGGTGGCATTGCCTGACATGGCCCGTTACGGGATGTTCATCCTTGATGCATTCAATGGCAATGGTGGTCCCCGGGTTCCTAAGCAGTGGTTCCACGACATCTCGACTGGAAGTACCAGCAAGGGAATTCGTAAGCCTGGTGCCATCGACATTGTTCCAGGATTTGGGTTCCAATCTGGCTGGTGGACGACCGCCCGAGGAGGCAAGACATACCAGATCGGTGATGATGGTGGCTTTGCTACGCTCGGTACATACGACCAGGCAGTCTACGTCATTCCCGGCATCAATACTACAATCGTGCTGCAGTCCGATTACCCGGTGCACTACCCTAACCTGTTCGCTTTTGGGCATCAGTTTGCTACTGCGGCAAGTCTTGCTTTGAGAAAAGAGCGTGAGTAGTTACACAATGGACTGCCAGGATCGTGGAAGGAAGGAACTGTTTTACTGCTAAGGTGGATGCTTTTGTGGGTTCATGCTAAGAGTTGAGATGATGAAGTCCTCTATTTCAAGATAGTTAGTCAATGGCCTAGGACTGGCACGTCGTGGAATAGGAATACTATCATGCTTAGATTTTTGGAAGTAACCGACAGGTGAGATGTTTGGTTACTGATTACACGTCATCTTCCGTTTCGAGGGTGAGGTCTTAAACAACAACATTTCCCAAGATACATCGACTGGAGCCTTCTCATCCTTGGCGAATCCATGCACAGGCTTATACACCTAATGAAATACCCGAGTACGATTGAAAGGGATTGCTTTTATTTTATTGTTGATATCATTGAGAGATTTGGAAAGCCCGGGCTTGATAAAGTTGAAGCTTAAAGCCAACAAAAGAAACGTACGATTGAAAGGACATTATTACTGATGGTTCTATTCCCAATCATTGCTGTATCTTTACAACCAGCCGACCGCTGAACGCATGGGCTGCTACCTTCTCAGGAATATCCTCGCCTTCTTCTAGCGGTATAATGGTCAGATGGCTGACAATGCCGTGCTCAGAGACTGCATCAATCATCTTCTTCACTTCATCCACACCGCAGTGAAGAGAACCCTTAACGGTGATCTCCCGGAATACCAGGTTAAAGGCGTCGAACTTGAAACCTTCATCTGGCAGGCCGAGGGCTACGCAGGTGCCTCTCGGCTGAAGGCGATGCAACGCCCAGTCTGTGGCAGCGGGGCTATCGGTACAGACAACCACTCCGTGCAATCCCTGGCCGCCTGTGAAGTCGGAAATCTTCTGGGAAGCGTCTTCAGCGCCCGAGTTGACTATCAAGTCGGGCCGGAGGTGTGCTGGGACATCAGACGCAAGCTTCAGGCCCGCCTCACGGCTATCACTTGCCACGACTCTATAGCCTAGAGCCTTGGCGAACTGTACACCCAACACACCCAGGCCGCCAATACCGATCAGGCCTAGGGACTGGCCTTCCTTCAGGCCAGTCTCCTTGATTGCGTTCCAGACTGTAGCCTATTTTATATTTCAGTATTCAAGAAACAAGTACCTGAGGGAGGGACATAGACTAACACCAGCACACATCAACGGAGCCGCCTGCTCAAACGAAACATCGTCCGGAAGATGGACTAACGAGTAATGAGAACCAATCATATACTCAGCAAAGCCACCGTCAGATTTGACAATTCCGTTCATGGTCTTATTATGACAATAACGAGCATCCAGACTGCCGTAACTGCTCCTTCGCCATCTGCACCCATCACAATCGTCACAGGGCTTTCTGAAATTCAAGACACCTACTCGATCACCAACCTTCCACTCTGCAGGCACATCAGGTCCCAGACTGACGATAGTGCCCGCTGGTTCGTGAGAGCCAGTGAAAGGCAACTCGGTCTTGTAAGTGCCCTGGTAGACCTGGTAGTCAGTATGGCAGAAACTGGCGGCGGCAACACGAATGAGGAGCTCGCCTGAACCAGGTTCAGGGACTGGGATGTCATCGCGGAGCTGGTAATTTTCGTTGTACTAAAAGTATTTAGTGAACTAGCCCCGGGCGCATTATCTCAGCCAACACACCTTTATCAGCCTCAAGGCCTTCATTGTTTTGGGGATTGATTGCTGTTGCGCCATAATGTTCGATTGATGGGTAGATTACTTGACATCAACGCACTCCACTTGGGATGTGAGATAATGAGTGGATTTGGGATCTATTATGTTGGTTTATAATTTGGTTCCATAAAGAGCACAGAATGCAGTTCTGGCCGAATTTCTGGAATCTTTCTTAGCTCGTGGAGAAGAAACTGTGTATTAATCATCACGCAAAACTAATGTGGCGGACAAGACTTTGGATTACAAAAGCAGCCAGTTTTCGATCAAAAATAGCGTTCTGAATGCTTACCCATCTTCAATTGTAATCCCTCTATCAGTTGCAAATCTATTACGTAGTAAAGAAGACCCTTCTTGCCTATCACCGCTGATATCATATATTGTACTCGCCTAAAACTTTGGAGAAAGAATTACCCGTGGATCAGTCATAAACAAGGCCCCACTCAGAGAATTTGTGTTCGGCTAGCTATCTTTTATCAACGTTCAATTTGGAAGAGGGGTAAGAAAGCACGACCATTGTCGGAACAAAACTAGATATTTTAATTATTAAAGACGGAATGTCCCCCAAAATGTTTTGAGGACACGATTGCCGATTGACAGATGGCTGAGGTATTTCAAACTTGGTCACAGCTTTTGCGTTGCCCGGTAAGGCCTCTCGTCAGTTAATCTGAAGTATGGAGAGCTTGTTTGAAACGGCAAAGCACCAACCAATATTAGGGGAGTCAAGCCTCTATTGTGGTCCTCTTTGATCATCACACTGCGGACCAACTCATGATTAATTTCTGCCCCAAATTCACATCCATTACCAAGTAAAATATATCAGATAATGACGTAGGTGTGGTTAGTAATGCCATCATTGACTAAAATAAACATTTGAGGACGAAGAGGAGTAGTGCCACTGGTGAAATCTATTTGCCATACTTTAAAGGCCAATCATCCATTGCACATTACGGGTTTAGCTACCAAATACATACCGCTTCACCTCTCCTACCAACCAAAGGAAGATACCCAACGACCGATAAATTATTCTATCTCCCACAATGGTCATTCGGGTCGGTATCATCGGGCTTTCTACGTCCGGAGGCTGGGCTTCAATGGCCCATCTTCCCTATTTACGCGATTCGACCAAGTACGAAATCACCGGCTTGTGCAATTCGTCCAGCAAGAGCAGTCAAGACGCCATTAGCAAATACAAGCTTGCATCGGCCCGTCCCTTCGACTCAGTTGAAAAGCTCTGCGCCTCGGATACTGTCGATCTTGTGGTGTGCGCAATTGCCGTCTTTTCCCACTACGAAATCACCAAATCGGCTATCGAGGCGGGTAAAGATGTCTATGTCGAGTGGCCACTAGGCGTGTCTACCGCGCAAGCGATGGAGTTTACGCAGCTAGCAAAAGATAAGGGCGTGCGCACTATCGTCGGTTTACAGGGAGCCGTTTCTCCCCTACAGACAACGTTGAAGCGTATCATCGAGGCGGGATCCATTGGCAAGCCTTTGGTCACGCAGGTCTTTGGCAGCGCTTGTACTGGGGAGACTGGCGTCAAAATCGACAAACGATACAGCTACTTCAAGGATCGCGACATCGATGGTGTTGATGGACAAGTAATGCTGTCCATCTACATAGGTCATACTTTCGAGCCCTTGGCTAAGCTACTGGGAGAGCCACAATCAGTGTCAGCCCAGCTACGGACGACGTGGCCTACGGTTGATGTTCTCGATGGAGACAAGGTCATTCAGTCACAAGTTCAAAAGACTGCAGATGATTATGCCTCGCTTCAAGGAACCACCAAATCAGGTGTCACTTACACCTACACTCTCCGTGGTGGCGATGCGTTTAGCGACGGCGAGGGCCTGGTGTGGGACATCATAGGCGACAAAGGCCAAATACGAGTAACTGGAAGCACCATTATGTCTAATATGGGTGCTGAGGATTACAAAATAAGACTCAAGGAGTATGCCACTGGGTTGATTCAGGAGGTGCCTCTCGATAAGCCACTGGATCTGCCGCTCGTCTCGCAGAACGTTGGACGTGTATATGAGAGTTTTGCAGATGGGGGAGCACACCCGACGTTCGATGATGCAGTGCAGAGACATCAGTACTTGGACGCAGTGTTCAAATCTGCTTCCAATAATGGTGCCCAGGTCATCACATGAATCATGTATGGTTGGTTGTGTCAGAGATCCAAGTCAGTTGAGGGCTGAAATATCACCTTAAAGTGGTAAAACAAGACATATCTATAGATCTTAAATTGATGGAATTAGCTGGATGGAAGTATCAAGGTCCAAGTTGGTAGACTTTTTAATATCGGGTTTGATTAGTGACAAAATTGCCTGAAAGTTATATCGATCATTCTCACATCCTACTCAGTATGCAAATGAATCTACTGCACTTACCGCTCTGACTTATTATAGATCATAAGAGAATTAGTGTAGCTTACAACGATATGTCTCTGGCTTCAATCGAGTGGTATAAACACTCGGTAATCAAAACGCTGGTGTTGTCGAGTCACCTTGTTCTGTATACTGACTGCACGTATGCTTTGAAGCGAAGATGAATTGGGTCTTTATAATACAATACAAGTTGAATGCAGACCATTCAGTCATGGATCAAACTTAATCTGTCCCCCGACGTGAGTGGTTGCTGAATTATCGTTCTTTCAGCCCAGTTTAGATAACCGTCCTTCTTATCATTATTTCTCCATTTGCTGTTGTAATTGACGTTAGTGATCCGCATGTCTATCTTTCATCACCTAAAAGCTGCCCATAATACCCGGGAGGAGGGGATTGAACTTACTACCACCAATACTCGTCACCAGGCTGCTCCTTATAGATAGTGTCTGCTCGGCCCGCATGTAGCTTCTCTGTAAAATCGGGGTTGTAAAGCAGAGGTCGGCCAATAACTGCAGCATCCATATAGCCTTTTGCTATCCACTCCTCGGCCTCTTCAGCGGTAAAGCCAGTATTGCCAAAGAGCAGAGTGTTTTTAAGAATAGGCCGCAACTTGGAAATAGGGTCCCATTGAACACCTCGAGGTTTGCCGTCAATCAGGAGATCATATGACGCCCACCACCGCATGACCTGGACATACGCAAGCCCGAGCTTATCAAGCTCAGCGCAGTACCTGCCATAGGTTGCCATGGCGGCATCTGGTGATGGATTACCATCTGCGTCCATCTCGCCCATGTCGTTATACCCACCACAGGGTGCCAGCTTGACCCCTATTCGATTCCACGGAAAGTGCTTGTTCATCTGGGCCAGGCAAGCCAGAGGAAATCTCATCCTGTTCTCTATGGAACCTCCCCATTTGTCTTTGCGCTGATTGCTGTGAGATTCAAGAAACTGCATGGGCAGGTAGCCATTGGCGTTATGAATCTCCACGCCATCGAAGCCAGCCTCTTTTGCAAGCTTCGATGCATTCTCGTATAACTTGATGATTGTCTCGGGATCTTGAATTTCCGTAGGAATGGAGTAACCAGGACCACCTGGCACATTACGGAACTTGCCCCCCCGGGCAGCAATGGGAGACGGTCCTGGGACCGGTTCGCCGAGCTCTCGCTGCACCCGGGTGCCAGGATGCGCAACGCGGCCGACGTGATGCAGTTGGCAAAAGATTAAGCCACCACGCTTGTGGACAGCATCTGTGACCTTCCTCCAACCCTCGACATGCTCTTGCGAGTAGATGCCTGGCATGAAGGTCCACTCGACTCCCTGTGGGCAGATCAGAGCAGCTTCTGAGAGCTAGATATCACGCAGTATCAGTATTAGATTCATTCAGTAATTTTTGAAGATGTGATTCTTACAATTAGACCGGTCCCTGCGCGCTCGGCATAGTAAGGTACGTGGAGATTCTCTCGAGGGATATTGTCGCGGTTCCTTGTCAAAGACGCCATGACCACTCGGTTCTTTAGTTGGAGGTCGCCCATTTGTAGGGGGCTCAACAGATGCTTGAATTCGGATCCCATTGTTGCTTGCTAATTTCGTTCCTAATTTTCCAGCTTTTTTCATACAAATTAATAAGTACAACTCTTAGTCTGTTGAAATATTCATTCAATCTATGTCAACTTCTGCCAGTTAACTAAATACTTGGACTAACAAAGTCAAAAGGCCCAGTGGTTACTCCTCCAACCAGGTTAAATTCCTGGCGTGAAAATCTGCTCCAAACTGCTTACCTAATGTCTTTTGTTGTTTGAATTGACCCCATGAGAGATCAATAAGCTAAATCGCCTCTCCAACACGTAGCACCATCTCCACACGGCTTATTCCACTTATCAGCATTCCTATGGGGTAATTAGTCCTTTTATCGGGTTTTTTCTTTGCTTCTCCATTTTGGCTGCTCCCCACCCGGCAAGGAGAGTCTGTGTGATTGTTGTTACATGGTTTGAATGACCGACTGTAATGACCACTAGCACTTTTGCCTCGTTTTAAAAGCCCTAGCCTGCACTATATACTATTTACTATACTGTATGCGTTACACATTCAACAACATGATCACTCTTACCTACCAGTCGTTAACAGACTTTTCTGGGTTACCGTCTTTCCGAGAAGCAGTCGCTGGCGGTCACCCAGGGCTTTTAGTAAACAATTTACCTCAGCTGCCGTCAGGCATCTATGTCGACTCAAAGGTGACTAGCTAATAAACCCTCCCTCAATATATGATCACTGTGTTATTAACATTGCCTGCTCAGCAGAACATTAAGCTACACAAGAAGGATGTTTCGTCACCAGACCAAGCCATGGAACTGATGCGAACGCTGCACCACTACTCTCAAGCAATCTACAATAACCTCAGTCATGCCCTTGAACTCCCATGGGAGAAGTATCTCAGTGAGATGCATGAGTTCGCTGCGCCGAGCAGTGATGTGCTTCAGACAGTAGATGCTGAGGATCGAATCCCCAACGAATGGTCGACATTGGTAAGCATACATTCCTTTCTATCATTCTCCGGCTTCCTGCTTATGTTTCTTATACTGATACGAGCTATTCCCGTCATCTAGACACTTATTCTTTCTTCAAGTCACCCTGACACAGCTCTTGTTCTGTTCGGAACAGCTCTTTCGGTGTTTTCTGAAGGGTTGACGCCTAAGCTGTGTCATGACAGTATAGATAGGCAGCTCTTGACAGAGCTTTCCACTGAGGTTGGAGGAAAGTATGTGGTTTATTATGCAAGACCAAATGATGATGTCTATTATACCAGGACGGCTGGTGCTCTCATGACTCCACTTTCAACTTCCGAATATGAATCGAGGAAACGAGTTAAGGAAGTCATTGCGCTATAGCCTTTGCCTGAGAGAGGTAGATGACCGCCTAGTAGGCTTTACATACATAGTCAACTCTGACTTGTATCTGTGGTAGCCTAGAGCGATGCTTGAATCAGTGACTTTACTATTGAAATTAAAGGTGTTATAGGCTTGATTACTCCCTCGTAGAGAATGTCAGACTTGTCAATATGCAGGGAGGGCTTAGTATAGGTTGTGGGAATCTTGTAATGAGTTAAAAAGACTTTTATTTATGAAAATAGTAATATTATAAGTCTATATGAATAAATAACTATTTTGGAAGAAGTTATTTAAACCTAAGATAAGAACAATAAATTATACGGCTTTACAGCTGCCTATAACTAGAATCCAAAGTAATTGTAAAGTATTCAATAGCCTCTTTGTAAGTAAATTCAATTTCTATGCTGTAAAGAGTCATTCATTGTGATGCGTGTACTTGGCTACTAGACTGCTATATATCACACTACCAGTCTAGTTACGATCCGGTATGGTGAAAAGTTACCTCTGCTCTGCACTCTGCCCTAACTTTACCCCTCCCCCGAACCCTTCTCCTCGTTTCCGGGGTCCCCGCGCTTGCAGTTTGCTTCACTGGAGGCTAAAAACAAGAGGATCTGGGAATGAATCCTTTCTCTGGGCTCAACGAAAACCGAAATCTCTAAAATATTTTTCAGACTAGCACATCTCTTTATAACTCTCCTCTTTAACCATGGAAGACACAGCAGCACGCAGAGCCCATCGCCTAGAGCTTCCCCCTTCCAATAGTACAGTTCGTGTCCATGCCATCGACACAACGACACGCATGGTTTGCGATGCCCGCGCTTTTGTTCAGCCGGCAATTGCCGGGCACGACAAGCTCAATTTCAAGACTATGTGTTTTCTCATACAGCACGACGATCCTGTCTCTGGAAAGGAATATGTTCTTTTTGATTGTGGGTCACGAAAAGACTTTTGGAATGGCTCACCGCAAACGCAGAGAATGATAGGAGGCCACGTCCCAGCAGTTGATGTTAAGTTCGGTGTTGACGAGATTCTGACCAAAGGGGGCTTTGACCTGCACCAATTGAGTAAGATTTAAATTCTCCGAGACGACTGGGAGAACTTTTCAATACGAGGAATCATATAGTCGCTAACAACATTATAGAAGCCATCGTTTGGAGTCATTGGCACTGGGATCACATTGGTGATGGGTCCAAGTTCCCCGACTCCACGGATATCGTTGTCGCACCTGGCTTCACTCAGAACTTTATCCCAGGCTGGCCTGAAGATCCAGAAAGCTTCGTTTTAGCAAGCGACTTAGCGTAAGAAAACACGTATATTTAGTTTAACGATGCACAGGCTGACCCGATTGATAATTCCAGGGGCCACTATATGCACGAGCCACAATTCAATTTAGAGGTGGCGGGCTACTCTGCTTTCGATTACTTTGGAGATGGCTCCTTCTATCTTCTTGATGTTCCAGGTGTAAGTGATCAGTCTAAGTTCTTATCCCACCTACCAGGAACGGAGCCAGAAATCTTATCATGTGAATAAACCGCTAAGTTTATCTAGCATGCTCTGGGACACATTTGTGGTTTTGCAAGGACCACACCAACCTCTTTTGTATTCATGGGAGGCGATTGCTGCCATTATGCTGGCATGTTTCGGCCCAGCGAACTTGTACCTCTTCCTCACGAGATTGTCAGCGACGCGTTGGACTCTTGGTATGCGAAACCTTGCCCCTGCTCGCTATTCACTCAGCATCACCCAACAGCGTCAAAGTTCGGATCAGATGAGGCTCGTAAAACACCATTTTACCAAGTATCTCGAGATCCGGGAAGTGCCTACTCGTTCGGTGACGTTGCCCAAGAAAGCATCAAGAAGCTAGAAGCCCTAGACGCCCACCCAGATATACTCATCGCCCTGGCTCATGACGATGTGCTCTTTAATATCTTTCCCTTGTTTAATCAAAATCCATCCCATACAATTAACGATTGGAAGTCTAAGGGCTACAAAGAAAGGAGCAGGTGGTCGTTCCTAAACGAGCTGCCTAAGGATGGAAAACCAGGACGTGGTCCGTTAGTTACAGGTCTGACAGGCGCAGGGAGACAAGTGACTTGGCACAAGGACACTGGGTTCGTGGATGTGGTTAAGGAATAAAATTCTGGAGATTTCAGTTTGGCTTTTTATTACTCTGAGAACATCTTATAGCTTGCATACTTTAGCACTTGATCAACCTGCTAATTGAGTTAACGATTCGACTGTTGTCCTTTATCTTATCACTAAAATTGGGGCACTACGAGAAAGTGGAATGAATAACCAAGGGAGCGATGAAAACGGAAATGGAGCATATCTGAAACCTTATGCCGTCATTACGTTGAGATACCAGCCACCTGATTTCATTTCTGCTCATTTCTACTTAGCAGACCACCTCAACCCGATCTTCTTTTTGATTTTGGTTTAGAAATTAACTTGAGAAATCGACTGTATTACTTTTTATCATTGTGATAGATTCTCTCAAATAAATGGTATAACTGTTTTATGTTCTTATGGGTCCATAGTGAACAGTACCTTGTGTACCTTACGATCATTAAAAAGCTTGTAGGCCTCTGGAGCTTCTTCTAGGTTCATACGGCATTGACAAAGAAAGGCCAGCTTCTGGTGCACTTTAGCGAGAGATGCCAGAGCCTCCTCAAAGATACCTCGCACAGGACACCGTCCCCAGGCAATGGTCAGGTTCTTGGCGTAGAGCGATGGGCCGTCAAATTCAAGTTGGTTGGTCTGAACACCGACGCTGCTTATACAAGCAAAGGGGCGAGCCAGCTGGATGCAAAGCTTCATGGCGTCAGAGGTTCCGACAACCTCAAGCACCTGGTCGGCCCCGCGACCTTGTGTGGCAGCAAGGATCTTGGATACTGGGTCATCCGTGAGGAGGATGGGTTTTGCTCCAAGGCGTCGCGCTTCCTCGAGACGGTCCGCGACCATGTCGATAGCGAAGACGTTGTCGCACCATTGACTCGCTGCGGCGATAGCGCATATACCCACAGGGCCACACCCGACCACGACGGTACAGGCAGAACGGGCCTCATCGGATTCCATGTTCTTGAGGAAACGCGAGGCGCAAAAGTAGCCGGTGGGGAAGATATCTCCCATCAAGACCAGCATGTCAGATGGAATCTCACTTGGTTTGCGGACCAGAGATGAGCTTGCAAAGGGGACGCGCACGTACTCGGCCTGACCACCATCGATACTCCTAGTTCCTGCACTGTTTCCTGTAGGGCAAGTCAGTCAAAGTTTTCTTGTGGTCAGGGTTTCTTCTTACCAAATAGAAAGCTTTGTGCACAACGGCTGGTCTGCTTTCTCTTGCAGTAGAAGCAATCACCGCACTGCGTGGTGAAGGTGGCCTAAATTTGGACATGACGTTAGTTTCACTCTTCAGCAAAAGCTAGGCTTGGTAGTCAATGACGGGAGGGTGATAGTATTAACTTACAACAACTTGATCACCCTGCTTTAGGTTTGTCACCTCGCTTCCCAGTTCATGAACCACGCCGGCAAACTCATGACCTGGGATGAAGCCCGTGGGGATATCCTGGTGCCCGCGATACCAGTGAAGGTCGCTCCCACAGAGGGCAGACACAGTCACCTTGACAATCGCGTCTCTGGGATCTTCGATCTTGGGAATCGGACGGTCCTCGACCTGTACATTCTCAACGCCTTTGAAGATCACAGCTCTCATTGATGTGGTTGCAGCCATTGTTGTGATACGGCCTCATGTATGTCCACTTGAGTAAATGTGTTGCCTTCCAGTCTTGCTACCTAAGACACTACAAGAGTATATAAGATGAAGAATCCTACCCTGTGTATATATGAGAGGCTGTTTTCATCATTCCATGGAGGGGTTACGTCGGATGTGGGTCATGAAATCAGACTGAAAGCGGGTTAGTCGAGAGCGGGGTGGCCACGACAGGTTTGGGGTTGAAAAGAACCTTAAATACTTACCCCATGCTGTAGGGTATGGGTGAAACCAGATTAGTTTGAAGAGGACACATAAAAGCAATATTAACAACTCTCTATTTAGGAACAAGAAAGCGGAATATTATTACAGAATATATTAGCTTGAATTCAATTGTATAAAACCTAGACAGCATTAATTAAATAGTTGAAATTATCTACTAACCAACTGCAAATTGATAAGAATGTGTAGCAACGCACACTTCATTGTGCATTGTTTTGTTCAAACTGTGCTTTCTTGTGCTCAGAGTCACATTGCCCGAGCCAGCTTGGTAGACGATGAACATGTTTGAGCCGCTCATGCGGGATCCAGTACCGAGGGCGATCCATTGGTAATCAGTAGGAGCTTCGAGGCGAAGATAAATGCTGCTGGAGGCGGACGCGGTTGTCGAGGACGGAACGGCCCAGCTGTAGCAGATTTTGCTGGACGCTGCGTCGCAATATAACACCGGGGATGCATATGTCGTGCCTGCGACTGAAGAAGTATTAGTGTCAGGCTTTTGCCTGTCTCGTAACCATTAGGAGGTATAAGCTACTTACGTAGTGTGAAGGCAAAAGCAATAGCAATGTCTGTGATGTACTTCATTTTGCAAGAAGATCAATCGCAATAAACCGTAACAGAAATTGATACAAGGAAATGCTCTCTATGAATGCTTGGAGAAGCCATTGTCGCATCTGCGTCGGTTCAATTCTTTATATCGGAGGTGAACCTCCTGATTCTCGCAAATTCAAGTTGTCCTTAGCTGACAACATTCCAAGCCACAATGCCAAGCATACGTAACACTTTGAGCTTTCTCAGTCGGCTTTCATTTAAGTCCCCGACACCCGCCCCTGTGGTTCCTCCATCATAACCCTTTCAAGTCTGCTGACCGCGTCTAGACCGTCTGTAAACCAGTCCCCTTGCATCCCAAATTAGACGATCCCTGTTTTATTGCGGCAGATCATGTCTGTGCGCAAAAGAGATGTCACATTTCTTGGCATCAATGACAAGATCCACGCGAGCAAGAGATAGGGTCTATTCTGATTGAGACCCTACAACTTCAGAACTTACGCGTCCTTGAGGCAATGTAACTTCAATGAATCAAGACAAATGATGATGGCTGAAAGAACCACGTGTTTTAGAGTCTACACAACACATTGGCTAACCGCTGTCCGAGGTTTACTGTTTTCTACGTGACCACAACTACCCTCGGTTAAGGCTAATCCTAACTCTAACTTGAAGGTTTTTCTAGACTGATTTAATAACAGGAGTTATTCCCATGGGATTAGTCATAGCTAGTTCAGCTTCAAATGTAGGGTGTAAATAAACAGATCAATTGACAACTTGCTCTCCCTCCTAAATTGTCAACCATTAAGTAGTTCTGTCAATAAATACTGCACAAGAGCTTTCAGGTATTCCAATGAAGAATTCTGGAGACAATTCTCAACCTCGCAATTGTTACCAAGGGAGACACTAAGGCATCTCGGTGTGCTCAGCGATGGCTGACTGCTGCGACTTATCCCCAAAGTCGGTGGATAGCCCAGCCTCTACGGAGCTAGACGCCTTTTCGTTGGAGTTGAGGTTTTCGTGCTGCACGCCTTCATCGCCAAAAAGAACCGCGATTTCCTCAAGAGATAGCCCTGCAGTTTCCGGGTAGAACTTTTGGAATACGAAAGCTCCAATCCACGGAATTATAATAAACACCAGGTAATACTTCCATCCAACCTCGGCAAAAGCAGTGGGTGCCGCTTGGGTGTATATAAGCGTCATGATGAAGAGACCAGCAACACTAAGTCCGACACCGTGTGCACGGATTGGGGTTGGAAATATTTCGGCGCAGTAGACATACGAGGACGCATCCATGCTGCCTCCATAGAAGAAGACAAACAGGTAAAGGAAGAAGACGCCAAATCCGTTACCAATCTTATTGTCTGTGCCCACAAACTCAGCCACCATAGCAGTGAAGCCACAGAGGGACAGGGAGCAGCCGATGAGGCCCACCACCATGATGCGGATTCTTCCAAACCGATCGAGAATTAGACTGTTGACCCAGTTCATGAAAGCGGCCAAGGAGTTGTAGCATGCGTAGAGTAGGAGGGAGATAGAGCCACGGAGACCAAGGCCATCGTAGAGGAGGATTTGGTAGTTGTTGACAACGAGCACACCAGTGGATTGAGCAATACACCTAAAGACGTTTTAGTACACAGATCACTGGAGCATTATGTTTTATCTAGGATAAAAAACATCGAGTCTAAACTTACTGCAAGAAGAAGCCATACAAGAGGCGTCTGCGGTATGAGGGTCGTGAGAAGGCCTCCTTCCAGCCATGCGAGGTGGTAGTTTGGTTCTCAATTCCGAGCTGCACGCGGATTTGTCGCAGTTCTCTTTCGGCGAGAGAGTCCTCCTCGGGCTCAGAACTGTTGCTCGAATGTAACTTATGAAGTACGTCTCGAGCTTCGGGAACTCTGGCCTTGAGGCAAAGCCACCTTGGCGATTCGGGCATCCAGGGGGACCCAACCAGGAGAAGAAGGGGTGCGAGGATCTGGATGGCTAGACACAGTCGCCACTGGAGCGCGGGATTTGTGATAAAGAAGCAGCCGTAGCCAACCCAGCCAGCCATAGCCTGTTTCGTTTGTTAGATTTATTCCATTTTACCGGGTGACGGCTGACTTGCATAACCACAAACCACCAGGAACCCGTGAGAGCCGACCATTCGCCCTCGCTTACTGGCTGGGGAAATCTCAGACTGGTAGATGGGCACAGCCACATCAATCATTCCGATGCCAATTCCGTTGAGGAATCGACCAATCAGTAGCATGGCAACGTGAACTGAGCCCGCCTGCAGTGCTGCCGATATGATGCAAATAAGGGTCGTGAGCTGAATAGCGAGACGTCGACCACATCTGTCGAGCAAGGTCGGCACGAGGAAGCAGCCAATGATGCCACCTCCTGCGAATAGGCCATTGTTTGCTGTTGAATACGTCGTTAGTTTCTTCTGACTTTTCCATAGCCCACAATATGTTCGTTCTCATCAACAAGTTGGAACACAACATACCTCCAATGATGCGGTTACTCCTGGCTGCATCTGGACCGGAGGTGCTGAGGTTGAAATAATCTAAAAACGATTTGAGACCTAGGACCGAGCCGCTTATGGCAGAGTTAAAGCCGTAGGTGAAAGAACCTAGGGCAACAAAAAAGATAATGAGAAAGTTATACCGGGTGCTTGCGCCCGACGACATATTTTGTCAAGTTAAGCCGTGTATATTATTAAGGATAACAGATGGGTTCGACATATCGATTAGAAAACTAACGGTCGCGCAACTTGTTTATATATACTCACGGAACCGATATTGAAGCTCTACCGTTGCCATACAAAGTGATGGCAAGCCCACGAGCACGCTAACTAACCCTTGGAGCAACTGGGTGGTACCCCACAGTCTGCCCCTGTGGCCAAGCACCCCGCAGTATTACTTTGGGGAAGAAAAGCAACGGAAATCTGGGGAAGGGGGTAATAAGATCCAGGTCCTCGGTAGTCAAGTATAGCCTGCACAGGATTCTATGAGATTGCTCTATTCAAAGGCTATTTGTCTGTTCAATCTGTTACTATTATACTAGTATAAGGATTGTGCTACTTCTTTGAAATAATTACTTTACAGTCTTCTACGGCTATCAGCTGTAAGCGTTCGGAAATAGGTTGGTGGTCCATCATATGAGACGATTTGACCTGGAGAACAAATTGACAGGCACGGGCTTGCCTTCTTCCTTCATTGACAACCCCATATTAGACGGCCTAGGCGAGTCTACTAGTGTAGGCAAGGTTGTCAAGTCCCTGCTAGGTCTTGGCTCTATGGAGAGACATGGACCAACTTGATTGAATGGTTAAATTGAACCCAAGGACATGCAGTTTGATTTGATGGATCCGAGGTTCGATCTACTGTCCGAGTTTGCCGAAAGGCGTATTAGCAATATGTAGAGATGGCATAAAGCACCCTTGACAATATTGAAAAAGTCCGGTTATCCATCTATGTGGGTGAAGATACATGTTTTACATGCGACAAGTTTAAGTACCAAAGAGGGGGCTGTGTAGGAACTGAGCATAAATTTGTTAAACTTATTTCTGATTATAACTAGCTATCTCCGTGTTAGAGCTCTAGAACTATAGATCACACTAGGCACTCTTCTTCAAAAGGGGGGAAACCTCAGCTAGCTCCCTCTTGTGTTCCCCCTTCTCGACCATCTCATTGATGGTCTTCTGAGCGACCTTCATGGCCTCGACTCCGGCTGGGACGCCACAGTAGATAGTCGCGTGGAGAATTGACTCACGAATCTCCACCTCCGTCAGTCCGTTGTTAAGGGCACCGCGGACATGGACGCCGAACTCAGGCCAGCTCTTGATAGCGATCAACATGCCAAGGTCTTTGCCGAGAATTGTAAGCTCAGGTCACATGAGGAAACATTCCGCTGGGCGTGGAGAGTGAACTTACTAAGGAGGCTTCTTTGCTTGCGATCAAGACCTGGTCGAGACCAAATATTACCCCAGCACCATCTAAACCATTGGAATTAGCTCGGAAAACTCATTGGTCACGAGAACTGTCATGGAGGAGGCGAAATTGGTCATAGGGGTTCTTTCAATAGAACTACGCCAGGCAAAACTCCGGAAAAATCCAGTTAACTCGACTATCCATGACAGGATGCACTTACTCCGTTACGAGCTGTTGACCTGGGTAAGAGAACTCGCTACTTCCGTTCTTCAGAGCAGCATCGACGTAGGAATCTCCAACCACCTCGCGGCGGTTCTTGATACCAAGATCAAACATCTCAGTGTGAAGGTTGTCAAATTGCTTCTCGGTAGACATGATGGGCTGCTTTACTGCTTTTCCCCCTGTTATCTTTTGTTGTGGTGGTGGTGGTAAGATGGACGAGAAGTACAAAGCTTAGTCAAGAACTTAGTGGCTGGCAGATTGAAGCCTTAATCTTTCAGGGTTTTATGTAAATTCATTCAAAGGGCCTTGTTTCCCGAACTAATATTTCCTTCTCCAACCGTCGATCGTGCTTTCACCGTACCCTGCTACTGATTGTGCTAGTTACTGTTTCTTCCCCTCCCCCTCCCCCACCACTTATTGCGCAAGCTGCTAAACCTCTCATGGATCCTGCTTGGAGAGATTATGTCCATTGCGCCTGAGTGACACACGCTGACTCCTAAGCTTGGGGCTTTTAGCCGAATCATAGTTACTGTAATAGCCGCGGTCATATGAATCATGCGCGACTGCTGTCTTTGCTTGTTAACGGCCATGCTATTTAGTTGATATTTTAAGTAAAATCCATCTCAGAGCCCTCTCCTCAAAATCAGCCGAGAATACATACAAGACCATATTGCCCATTTCAACATATTCCTTATCCCGCATCATGGTGAAGAACTTCGTCTCGGTGCACGCCCTTTCAGGAGGCCACCTGACACTCCCAGAGAGATTCTTCGTCACGCCTCTGGATGACTCCTCGGCACGCAAGACGGTTCCATCCTTGTCGTTCCTCATACAGCACAAAGCTCCAGAAAGCAACAAAGTCACCAGAATCGTCTTTGACCTTGGTATACGCAGGGTTCTAGAAGACTACGCTGAGCCAATCTACAAACATGCCCAGACACGGCAGCCGATCTCTGGAGATCCAGGCACCGTAAAGTCCCTTGAGGATGGCAGCCTGACCCCTGATGATATCGACATGGTCGTATTCAGCCATTTACATTGGGACCATATCGGAACCCCTTCCGACTATCCCAACTCGACCTATGTTGTTGGTCCAGGGGCAAAGTCTCTCATTGATGGTAGTCAATCCTCCGCAATCGGTAGTCACAATCATTTTGAGACGGGAATTCTTGACCTCAGTCGAACCATCGAACTGCCACCCACGGATCTCCCAGCCACACCACCACCTTTTGAGAAACAACTTATGCTGTCCACACGAGCCCAGCAGCAAGTAAGCCGCCTCTCCCAGCCTTGGCACCGTATGGGCTACTTTGAGTCGGTCATTGACATCTTCAACGACGGGAGTGTCTATGTTGTTTCCGCTCCTGGCCACATCAACGGACATGTCAATTTGCTGTGCCGCCTTGAAGATGGGAGACATATTTATCTTGCCGGTGACGCATGCCATGACCAGAGGCTGCTGACTGGGGAGAAAGACATCGCCACCTGGAGTGAAGATGCACTCCCTCACGTTATCTGCTGCATTCATCAGAACAAGGCGGAGGCTGAGAGGACTCTCCGAGCGATTAGGAACAGTATGAAGGACCCTGGTGAAATGGGACATCTAGAGGTGATATTTGCTCATGACTGGGCTTGGGAGGAGCGAGCCAGGAAAGAAAAAATGTTCTTCCCAGGATCGATATAAATGCAAAGTAGATCAATCGATTCGCAAGATATGGAATAATTGAGTCAGTCTTATCAAATCGTGAGTTAAAATAACAAATCGAGAAGTCAAAGAGAAAGTGAAAGAGAGTCATTAAAAGAACCATTTATAATACAAGCCTTTTGAAAGACCTCTCTTTGTACCATCGAAACAAATGCAATTCCTCACTCAACCTATGACTGCTACAGACACTATGTAGCGGAAGGTGGACTAAAGAATTAAATAAGAGATAATGTCCGATTCATGATACTTTTTACAAGCTGACTTAGAGTTCAGGAAGATCCTTCCCCTCATCTTCAGAAAACAAGCGGTAAATACTCCTGAAATCCTGCCCAGAGCATTTCTCGTTCTTAACGGCGGTCCCATACAGCTTCCGCACCACAGGCTCTAGCACGCTTTTAGCATCCAACTGCTGAGCAAGGTCCATTGACATCTCGAGCACGCCATTGCATAGCTCAGTAGAGAAACCACCCTGAAAGTCCGTGGCTGAAGATGCTGTAGGTGACACGCCCTTGACAGGATTCTGCTCTCGACTGTTGCGCGACATGCCAGTAGAGCTGTTGATGACCTCGGCGAGCTTGACTGGATCTAATCCGTACAATCGGCCCATGTTCATTCCTTCACACACCCCGATCATGTTGACGGCCGAGAGATAGTTGTTGATGAGTTTCGTTGCCAGACCTGCACCTGCCTTGCCACAATGGAAGATGTTTTCAGATTTGCCCATCAAGGCCAGTATGGGTTTAATTGTCTCAAAGACATCATCTTCACCTCCTACCATAAAGGTCAAGGTTCCGGCGTTGGCACCGCCTTGGCCGCCCGACACGGGCGCATCAGCAAAAACACCAAGTCCGCTCTGCTGGACAGCCTGACCAATTTCCTGCGATGTCTTGACATCAATGGTGGAGCAATCAATAAAGATCTTGCTCTCGCCATCGTCAGGGGACATTGAGAGAAGTCCGGTTTCAGAGTCTGTGAAGACCTGGCGCACATGCTCTCCACGAGGCAGCATGGTGATGATGATATCCTGATTCATGTCAGCAGTGTGTACAAATTTTGACCATGACGGTGCACAGATCAACCAGGTCTTCGGACGTACACTCTTATGGACTACCTCAAGCGGGGTTTTTGCCACCTGAACCCTGCCAGGCGCTGTTTGAACAAACTCACCACGTCGAGCCTGGTTCAATTCGCAAACAATGAGGTCCGACTGCTCTGGTAGCTTACTCCTCAGGTTCTTTGCCATCCCATATCCCATAATACCCAGGCCAATAAAGCCATAGGACTTGACTGTAGCACCATTGGTTTTAGAAGGCATGATTAGATGTCGAAGAGCTACTAATGATAGTTGAGTTGTGTAGACAAGCAATATTCTTTTGCTGTGAAAGCTCGCTTTTATTCATCTTAGCCTGGCCCAAACAATTATTTAAGATCAGGCCAATTCTCATCAAGGACGGAGCGAAATCACAAGCCCATTGTTTCTCGTCCATTGGAGAACATAACCGTGGGGTAAGTATCTTGTATCGTTACTGCTTGCGGCCCAGAGCTAGCCTTATGCATTTGTGCTTACACTGCATTGATACTGAGTAACCACGCCGAGTTAGTTTTCAGGAACAAGAATTTGAATCATGTTCCTGGAAATAGGAAGCACAGCACAGCGTCCTCGAATCGATCTTGATATATCGCATTAGATCGGAAGGGCCTCGAGGGGACATATAATGAAGCTGGTACTATAGCTTGTAACTTGTGTCGTTCTTGCTGACTTGTATGCATTTGTTTACTGACTACCAGAGTATGTTAGCAGTCAATTTAGAGCATTTGAGGATTATGAATTATCCTTCAAACCATTGACAAGCAGGTAAGGATACTGCATTATCTAGAGAGTAACACAGTATCCAACGTATACCATTCATATTCGTTAGCATGTGAGATCAGGTCCTTTACTATTCAATATTGTGCCTGTCCCTCTGTTGTTATTAGACCAAATCCAGAGTTGGGGACTGAGGGTGCGCTGAGATCTTAAACAATGACCAGGTTTCGTCTAAACCCATTCATTTCTTACTCATACAAGGAACACAAGCACTTCAATTCAATAGTGAACTTGGTAACTGAAAAGGCTGTTTTCTTTTCAATCTAATCTTTGATCTACCACAAAATATTGACGGCCACCTCGTACCCGACAACTTAGGTGATTAATATGGAAAGTCGCCCATCAACCATCAGGTGTCGCTCAATCGACCAACATCACCTCGTCCATCAATCTAACCGTACTTGTGGAAAACCTTAGCAATGACCTGCCATTTTCCGTCCATCTTAATAAGGGTTAAGAAGTCTGTGTAATTGGCACCAGAAGCGTCCCCCTCCATATCAATACGGATGACAGCAGTTGTCTGTGTAATGGCAAGGACGTCGTTGCGGGTCTTGATGTTAGGAGCGCTGCCCTCGTTCTTGATGAAAGTCCAAAGGTTGCCAATAGGACCAGCAAGCATATCTGGCTTGGGAGGGCTGATAAATCCGTACATAATAGCGTCCTTGTGAAACGCCTCGGCGGCTACGCCTGAGCTACCAATGCGGAGGCCCTCGACATATTTGTTAGCCGCAGCGATGGCGCCATCGTAGTCGGCGGTGGAGACAGTCTTGATGTTGTCGGCCATGGTCTATTTGTTATAAGCTTGTGAAACAACATGCTTGTCACTGTAGCTTGGCTATGGCCTAAGGCTTGTAGGGGACTTACAGCGAGAAATAAAGTTACTGCGAAAGAATGGAGATGTAATAATGATAAGTACGAATAATGACTTGAATTGGGGAATAGTGAATAGTGGTTACCAATAGATTAATATACTGCTGATTTACTGATATAAGTTCCACTTGGTCCCTTCGATCTGACAAATCAATTCTACCCCTCTGTACATTCAATCGAACCATTTAGAAGTCGAGGAGTAGAAAACACAATGTTAGCAAAACATCTTGCAGGAACTACCCTTTGGGGTTAATATTACTAAGTGGCTTAGAGGACTCATCACAGAAAGTAGGTTTCCAAGCCAGTTTACTTTATTACTAATATGTAAATAATAATATTTCTTTTACTTCCAGGTAATACCATATTGAAAATGTAAACAATCTTATTATTCTACACTTTTTAACCTTATTAAAATTATAAATGTGTGTTAGAGTACGTAGCTTTATTTCATTAAGGATATGTTTAATAGTAAAATTGTCAAATAACAAGCTTAGTTACTCCTTTCTTTTTCGTCTTTGAATATTACTAACCTGAAATAAACCAGATCCTGCTTTACATTTTAGGAATTTGCTTTATTTACTACTCTTCGCCTAGACTCTTGCCTGACTTTCCGGAAAGCATTGAGTTTAGTCCTGAACCAACTTACAAACTACACACATCATCATAATGTCTCAATACACAGAAAAAAAGAGTAATCATCAAACGTGCAAAGCCTTCGCTCAAGCTATACACTCCGCTAGTCCCGCCACTGTAAGTAAAACTACCTACGAAGGGGACAGGAATCGTATGCAGCGGATCCGACGTCGAGCCGCATATTGTTAACTTGCCCTGACCAACGCACTGCCTCTTATTCACGTCGACTAGGTCGACATCCCTGGTATCGACAAGATGCTATATTACAATGCGACAAGACTGGTAAAGTTCTTGCTCCCCGCTATCTGACCACAAGGCGTCACGCGGGTGTAGAGAGAAGGCTCTGTCAAGAATTGAATGGTCATAAAATATAGTAGAGAAGATATCCAACAGTATGAGTACCTTACTGAGACATCGGCATCCTCGTTGTTTTTTTCTTCTGCTTCTTTAAGTATCATTTGTTCCATTTAGGTCAAACGCAGGATTATAGAGGGTAGATAAAAGATAGCCTACGTCGTCATCATAGTGATCTTGGTTTTTGAGATTGTGTATATTGTTAGGGAGATTCCTTTTATTCTTAGTTGTTAATTAGGTATTATAACTACTTAATACTAATAGAACGCATCCCAGTGTATATTATAGAGCCCGGATTTATAATTTCTCAGCCACTAGAGAAAGATTTCAAACTAATCTATAAAACAGCAAGCCGGAAGCAGCGGTGTACTATTAGCATGTTTACTATCCGTATAGTGCTCTGTGGTACGCGCGGCACTTCAATCTCGGGATAGCCCCACAGCGCATAAAACCCCAGCGTGAACCCTTGGACCACATTTCTCCTTATCACCCTAGTATCCTCCGCTATTGCGGCTGAACACGAACATATTCTTAGAAATGCGTCATTTTCGCCAGGTAGTCTATCTAGAGTGATGCAAGGATCAAAACCATAGGCACATAGCATTCAGTGACGTACATTAGAAGCAGCTAATGCTACTACTGCGGAAATAACATGGCATTGTCATATCGTCAGTTGAAATGACTGCTCTCGAGCTTTACTTGTAACGCTGATCCGTCTAGACGCGTATTCCTTCAGTAGATGAAAATGACGCGTCATCAGAAGGCTATGTCTATACTATGAAAGGGTTACACATTTATCAACAGATTTCTCTACGCCAATACTTATAAGACTACATGCTCCTCGCTACAAATTTATATCCTATATAACATATATTTGGTAACAACCTCTTCGAATTTCACTTACTTAACCTTACTACAAACTATCATTTCTACATTATGCATACGTGCCTAGCTATTCCCATTATCATCGGGCTACTCAGTTCACCTACAAGGGCAGCGTTGTACGAGAGCGTCGTACAAACCCCCAACGGGCCCGTTCAAGGTTATCCAGCCTTCAACAGTAGTGTCGCGGGTCTGAACCTCACCAATTGGCAGAAAGTGACCGTCTGGTAAGTGTTTAACAGCAAGCAATTTGGGCTATATACTGACACTTGCTGGAAGGAAAGGAATTCCTTTTGCCGCTGATACGTCAAGTGAAAACCGCTTCCGGCCTCCTCAGAATGTCATTGCTTGGAACACAACTCTGGATGCCAAAGCCTACGGCCATTCTTGTCCATCGTCTGGCACCAGGTATGCCACAATCGGTGAAGACTGCTTGAATGTCAACGTATGGAGCGCTGCAGATTCAACGGACGACAGGCTTCCTGTCGTTATGTGGAGCTATCCTGCCGGGGGCTCCAATGCTGATCCCCGTTTCGACGGCTGAGGAATGGCTGACAAGGGTGTCGTATTTGTCAATTACAACTATCGCACAGGCCCAACCGGTTGGCTTGTATCCCCCGAGTTGACAGAGGAGAATCTAGTCGCTAGTGGCCTAAACAGCTCAGGAAATTGGGGCATGCTGGATCAGTTCGCTGCTCTGCAGTGGGTACGAAACAACATCGCGTCTTTTGGCGGTGATCCAGAACATATCACCGTGATGGGTCAATCAGCTGGTTCCGCTGCGACCTATCATATCCTGAACAGTCCACTGACCAAAGGGCAAATCGTCGGCGCCATCATTCAAAGCGGTCTTCGTGACCCTCATGATCCATCTGCTACCGAGCTGGCTGAAGGTTACCAGACCTACGACGTCGCTGAGGAGTATGGCGTGTCCTTTATGCATAGTGTGAACTGCACTACTATTAGTTGCATGCGCACCTTACCAATGAAAACTCTCGACACGTCTGAGTTTGGTGGTACATCTGGTCCATCCTTCAAGGGAACTCTCGACTATTACTGCATGCCGGATACGTATTTGAATACACTCAAGCTTGGTTTATCCCATGATGTTCCTATCTTGACCGGCAATACAAAGGACGAAAGCGGCGCCTCTTACGGGTTGAACATCACGCTCAAGGAATACCTTTCATCCTTGAACAGCACTTATTCAGGGGAATTTGTGGACAAGTTCTTCAACGCGTACCCGGCCAACGACTCTGTCACTGCTGCCGCTGCCCAGAATGCACAATATACGGATCGTTCCACAATCGGCACGCAGTTTTGGGCCAACTATTGGCTGAGTAACAGAACCAGCCCCGTGTGGACCTATCTTTGGGACCACGCTCCTCCAGGACAAAATGCTGGCGCTGCCCACATGACGGAAATCCAGTACACGCAAAATAACCTCTACAATGTATATTACGGCGAGTGGAAAGAAGAGGACTATGAGATCGCTGAAAAGATGAGCAATTACTGGGTAAACTTTATCAAATACGGCAACCCCAATGGTGATGGGTTAACTCACTGGAACAATGTCAACGCCAACACAACAACAACCCAGGAGCTTGGTGACAGATGGGGCCCCAGAATCGTTGCACATGATACCCAGATTTCTCTTTTCAGGTCGTGGTTTGCTTCCTTGGTGGCTATTTAGCTTGATAACCGAGCTAAGAAACTGAGTGGTTATGTGAAAATGGCATACGGGCGCTGGTAGACCTTCAAGCAATTAAATACTCGAAACTCCCTGTTTTCTCTCTTCGAAGTCTGAAGTAGCTTGATACTTTTAGGAACTGTCAAACAAAATTATAGTGTGATGACAGTAGGCGCTTGATCCGATTCTGCGCTTGCTCACGTATAGTCGACTTGTAGATATAGCATAATGGCCTGTTTGTAGCGTCCAAGTTGAAAAGGATTCCGCTTTGGTGTTTATTTTTCAATGACCCTTGGTGACACGGGGTCTAGATCAGGGTACTAAATTACTACTTTTACCTAAATTGAGCTCGTTCTATACCTAGACTAATTCTAACTGCGAGTTAACAGGGGAAGTGATGCGTTATCGAGAAGACGCTTAGCTTCATAGAGGCGTATAGCTCTGTGGCATTTACCGCAAAAGTGGTTGTAACATAAGACCTTATCACAGAGGCTGAAGATATATATATAGGACATAGGAACTTACTTTTTAGGCCCGATTGATTCTAATTTCAGATGGGCGTCAGGGAGTAGAAGTCAGGATGTATATGAAGGAGGCTCTATTGAGGATTGAAAGGAAATCGTGGGCGGTAGAGAAGAAGGCTGTTTCGTCGGGAGAATGCTGGAATCGGTTGGCTAGTCTGTTCTGTGTAGAGCGGTATAACAATGAGGGATCGCTAATGTTAGACGTGTTTCCAAAACCCGAAGACAAGCTCGGTGTAATCGACGTCCCCCAGCAGTTTTCACAAAGTAGTAGAATTATGCGGGGTAGCACGATCTCCCTAGTAGATCTGGGGTAGCATCAAGGCCACGTCTGGCTAGACTCGTGGATCACGGAAAGTCCGGGGCTGATCCATAAAGTCTCGGCTTTTCCGACCGGCACTAGTTCTATGCATAATGTGTTGGGGAAGCAGGCTGTGGTCAATGCATCATACATACCGCAACCCGCCTCAAGGATGGCCCGGCTTTTCCGCAGGCGCCATCTTTCACCAACATCACCATCCTGAAAAGCCGCCGGGACGATTCCCTTCGGCATTGAATGACCGGGCAATTATCCAGGAGATTCATGATGAAGTTTAATGTTGTCTTGAAGCCTGGTGACTTCCATGCAACAAAGGGAAGATTCCCAGCTAGCCAAATTACCGATAAAATTATCAACAATGAGGTGTTTACAATGACACAAGAGTAGCAATAATGCCACGCGTTCGCAATAGTAGTAGTAGAATCAAAGTCGAATTCGAGTCATGTCATACACGGTCTTCCTATGACGGGCACGATTCTAATTTGGCGTGAAAGATCATTTACTGCCCTGCAACATCCAAGTCCACTGTTGTATCATTGTATACGCACTAAAATTTATTTTTATCTAGTTTATGCCAAAATCTCAACTAAGACCTCTGTTCCATCTCCCTGTATCAAACCTTCCGTTGCAAGTGTCCAACCGTTCGGGGCCTCCACCACAGCCGTCGTACCCTTGGGTACCAACACCTTGATCACACCAGTCTTCTTCGGCTCATCTATGTACAGACAAACTCTCACATTCCCTTGAGGCGTTTCCTGCGAGTATTCTACCATATCCAGACCTGCGAGAACTGGTGCCACTCCGATCTTCTTCCAGCCCGCTTCAAGCGGATACACCCCTGCAAGATACCGCGGTAAAAGGAAGACTGGCCATGTGGACCATCCGTGAGCTAGCGAAACATCGTGATTGAAAGGTGTGCCATCGGTCTTGATTGCCTCCCAATGAGCTCCAGAGTAGTTAGGATTGTCTTGGTTTGCCATTGCCCCCCATACTTTAGAAAGCAGACCTTTCGCCCTCTCTCCCTCGTGCTTGGCAAACAAGGCTTCTAGAGCAAATCCTGACGCATATGGACTTGCCAAGCCGAACTTATTCCATTTGGCAACGCCCCGGAATACTGATGGGAGGGAGTCATCGGATGGGAAGATATTTTCGGCTGTCCGTGAATCGTGTGGCGAGACGCCCAGAGTGGCTGCGTAGCCATTCACGTCTTGGAACACTCCATCGGCTTCAAGAGAGAGCGCTGGGCGCATTGTTCCGCGTTCACCATTCCAAAGAACTCGGACTATTGTCTCTCTCAAAGACATAGCTTGGGATAAATATGTCGATTCTGTTTCCCTGTCTGGTGACATCAGTGCCATGGCGTTGAGGGCATCATGGTAGGCCAGGTTCAGGCCTGTAGAGACGCCAAAGATAGGACCTCCCATGGGAAACCACGTCACTACATTCAATTAGTAAGGAGCCCGGGTTTAAGCAGCTGGGGAGGAACATACTCGAAAGATATGGTGGTGCGTCCACGAGTCCATCACTGTTCAAAAATCTCTTGGTGAAGTCTATTTGGCGCTGCAGTTGATGGAAGACTTTATGCACGATAGCTCGATCACCTGAGTGCATCCAGTAGTCTTTGATCGACACTACCAGAAGTAGGGCATACGTCAGAGAGTAGTGTCCGTAGTAGGGTGGCTCGTCAGGTCCCGTGTGTTCCGGGGCTTGTATCGGAGACAGATTGCCAAGATAGCCATTCTTATTCTGATGGCTGAGCAAGAGTTCAATAGAACCTTTCCAGGCATCGAGGTTGGCGGTAGAGTAGGCAAGAGAGCGGCCAGTGACAAACACATCACCGCCGAAGCAGGCTCTGTCTCGTTTGGCCCCGTCTATGATGCAAGGAAGCTTGTTTGTTCCCACTTGGAAGTCGGCGAAGGTTCGCTCGGCGTCTCTGGGTAACATGGAGTTCTGGTATAGCGTCTGTCCATCGAGGCTTTCGACTAAGAGATCTCGATAGAGAGTGGTCCATCCAGGCGGCCCTCCCAGCGCAACTGAACCAACATTGTCGAGTCTGTCACCTAGCATCGCTTTGACATGGATACCTGTGATGGTAGCCACCTCTTGACCTTGAATAGTGACACTTAAACTGTCGTTGACTGCGAGAGTCTCGACGGTGAACCACCCCGATAAATCCAGGGCCTCTGGGAATTCCCATGATCCGCGTTCAATCGAAGGTATAATGCATGATTGGCTTGCCAGTCCTTCCACAGCTGACAACCTTCTACTTCGCGTGTCCAAACAGAAGATTAGACCGTTGGTTATCATGCGAACCGCCCAACTCGCTCCGCATTCTTCAACCTTTGCTTGAAACGTAACTTTCTTGTTGGACCACCGCGTTCCCTGTCGGCAAGGGGCCCAGTGGCCAGCAAAGACACGCGTCCCCTCATCAACAACCTCCCAGGCTGGCACAGTCTCTTCGCGCTCAACAGTGCACATATCAACCGTGCGTACACCATCTCTCCAGATGCGGTTGATCGTTTCATCGCTGCAATGAAACCTGGCTTTCAATGCAGCCTGTGGTCGTACTGAAAGGAAAGCGACTCGTGAAAACACAAGGCTTGTGTTAGGTTCAATCAGCGAGATCTTCTGGTATCTCTGCGAGGCTTGGATAAACCGAGACTTTACAGTCTGTGTGTCCTGAGAAACACTGGCATGGTGATCGCACACCCTGTAGCAATCCATAGCATTAGAGAACAAGAAAAAGGGCCCGTCACCTACCACGCAAGACTAGCGTTAGCGATTAACGAAATAGACACGAGTGGTATCCACAAAGGTCTAAGCTTACCATTCTCATGATCAATTCCGTCAATAGTCTCGCTATAAGTGACCTTAAACGTGACCTCTGACTGGCCATCAGGTGCCGAGACGGAAGTGATGTCAAAGATGGGGAATCCGCCCTCACATCGCCCGTAGTCCAAAACTAACTCGGGAGTAGGTTCGGATTCCTCATAGATCAAGGTCAGATGGGATAGATCCTTTCCGACTTGGACTTTCCCAGAAGTTCGCAAGACCCGAATTGGGCTGACAAACATGGGATCGCCTTTAAAGTGTGATGACGAGGGTTGCATATTTTTGTTGTTTCAACAAAAATGTAATCAGTCTGTTCTTCAAGCCACAAACTCATCATGTTTTAAGAAAGACTCATGGGATAGAAAGCTAAGAGAATCTCGGTCTACAATGTCACGATCGCTCCAATAATACCCCGACATCCGAGGGTAGTCGGGATATCCGACTTTTCCTTAGATTGCGGGGTTCCCGCAAAGATGAGCCCCGACTTCTGGGGAAGACACGCTAACGTTAGCGGGTTTACAGATATGGGGAAACATGTTGAGTTACGGATACTCTTTCTGAAGATAAAGAGGACATTCCTTCCGCCCCTTGCCTGCACTGCATCTCAACATCCACCAAAGGTTCAGTGGACTCTATTCAACATAACCACCTTTATTTCTTTCTTTCCAACGATGACCCATCATCAAGATTTGGACAACGATGCCAGGCTTGAGAAGGCCGAGGTGACCTATGCTGAGGATGTTGTCGCTACACAGGATCACCAGACCAGTACTTGGGAGTGTGCTCGCAAGAACCCAAAGGCTGTCATGTGGGCGCTTTATGCCAATTGTATGTGCCATTTTCTTCTCTGACCTAGGGTGATGGGTATTAACGTAAAACAGTGGGCGCTACTCTCGTGGGTTACGAGAACCTCGCCCTGGCCGTATGCCTGGCGTTGCCTGCTTTCCAGTAAGACACCCAACTTTCCCCAAATCCCAAATCCCGCCAGCATTTAACCATGTATACAGGATGAAGTTCGCAAGCGAAGTCGACGGAAATCTCATCATCCCAGCCTACTGGCAGTCCTTATGGAACGCGACCTATAATATCATGCAACTCTTTGGCTCTCTCACAGCTGGCTTCATGCAAGACAGACTAGGCCGACGTGCTGTTTTCCTTCTTGGAATCATCACAGTCTCCGGTGGTATCGCCTTGGCCTATCTTGCTGAAACGCCTGCACAGTTCATGGGGGCCAAGATCATATCAGGCTTTGCTGTGGGTGCGTTCCAGTCGACGACCCAGACTTACGTGTCTGAGATTGCGCCCCTTCCTCTACGTGGCATTGCACTGTCCCTGAATATCCTCATGATGGTCAGTAATACCGCAGTTCCAGACCCTTCATCGTTCATTTACTAACCAAACATATAGAACGTTGGGTTCCTTATTGCGATTTTCACAACCTACTCTCGAATCACCATCATGGACGAATCAGCATTCCGGGTCGTCTTTGCTGCTGCATGGGTGTTCCCTGGCGTTCTTGCCCTTGGTCTTCCATTCCTCCCCGAGTCACCATACTACCTCGTGATGAAGAACAAGCGCGATGGCGCCTTGAAGCATATGGCAAAGCTCTACTCCAAGGAAGAAGACCTTGACGCCCGTCTGCGACATATGGAAGAAACTATCCAGGCTGAGCGTCTTATCTCTTGCGAAAAGGCCACTTTCCTGGAGTGTTTCAAGGGCAGCAACTGGCGTCGCACACGCATCATCCTTATCTGCATGTACATGCCACAGATTGTAGGATCCAGCTTATCCTCTAACGCTCCCTATTTCCTTAGCCAAACAGGCCTCAGCAGTGGCTTGATCGTCAAGCTCATGCAGATTGGTCTTGGCGTGTCGATCTTGTCATCAGTAATCAACATCTACATGATGACTCTTTTCCGACATCGACCGCTGATGTTCTTTGGAATGACTATCTGCGCTCTCATCTATCTGATCATGGGTGTCGCTGCTTCTTGCCCTCAGTCTAACAAGACTCTGCTTGCGATTGGCATCGTCATGCAGTTCACATGTCTTGCATATGGTCCGGCTATTGGTTCGAGTCTCGCCGTGGCGGGCGAGGTGTCTGCTTCCAGATTGCGAGCCAAGTCACAGGGAATTGCCTTTGGGTTCCAGGCTATTACCAGCACAGTTTGGGTGACCGTCCTACCCTACATGTTCAACAAGGACGAAGGAAACATGGGGGGCCATATTGGCTGGGTTTTCTTTGGTATGACTGTCTTGATGATGGTGGCTGTTTACTTTGATGTTCCTGGAACCAAAGGCAGAACATTCCATGAGCTTGATATTATGTTTGAGAAGAAGATCCCTGCTCGTCACTTTGAGGCCTACAAGTCTGACTAACGTCACTCTGCTTGGTTTGTAACCTCCTCTCATTACATAGTGCTACCAACAGCAATAGGTCACGTAATTACTGAAGCTCTTCTCATTCATTTCAAGTTCTCACATGAGTAGCCTAGTCTATACTGATATTGACTTGTTCAGCCTTTTCAAGGCATTATTAACACAAGCCTTATAGGATATGTGCAAAACATTGAGGGAAGGCGTCAGCATGTTTTTTAACTATAAAAGGCTAGATTTTTAAGAAATAACTTTTCGTAGTGAAAAAGCCATTTATTAACGATATCAGGCTAAACTACTAATAAAGAGGTAATATAAGATATACTTTTTAAATACAGGTTTTTATAAGCTGTATAATAATCTATATTATATTCTTTTTTAATAGCTCTTCCTCAAAGGTCTGGTATACTCTGCGTAATTTACCATGCAAGCTTGCTTGCAGCTGTGGCAGACCAATGAGTATCACTTGTCCGTGATGCAGGGCTACGCATTCTATAGCCACCAGAAAGGTGGTTAGTTTTTACCCTTTGTACTTCCAAACGCCAGAGTCCGGGACAATTCTTGCGATGAAGATCACGACAAGCCCACCGAATATCTTGAGGAATGTGACTGGATCAGGTTAGTAAGCGCAAAAGGCGTGCGGGTGACAATTCGGTACCTACAAATAGTAAAAGTCCACCCAGGCCCTATTGCATTCAGAAGTGGCACGATTGTAGCCGAGATAGCTGCACCAAACGCATATTGCAAAATGTACTTGCTACACACAACCTCAGCTCTTTCAGCGGGGAACACCTCTATCATTGGTCAGCGTAGATTGCACAGGGCGAGAGGGAGACAAACCTGCGGTATATGTATTAAGTCCATTCCAGGCTCCCATTAGGCCAACGCCAATCCAGAAAGCCATCACGATAGGCAATGCTAAACCTCCAATTTTCTTCTCCAGACTCCACCCATAGAGAAGTAAAGAGACAGGCAAGATAATAAGAAGGTGAATCAGTCCACTGTTCAGTCGGTCTTTAGGTAGACGTACACCGTCCCGTTTGGCTATGTACCGCTTGACGGCATGGTCCGACATGTGCCCGCCCAAGACACTCCCAACTATGAAACCTGTGCCCGGCGCGATATAGAAGAGTCCACTAATCAATGGCGTTGTAATATTGAAGCGAGGAGTGATAACGTGTCTCACACATGTAATCAGACCATACTGAGAAACAGCGAGAAATCCGCATGTCAAATCAGCCAAAAATACCTGCGGCTGGAAAAACTGCTTGAAAATCTTGGTGGGGTTAAACCTTTGAAGAATTCCAACCACGGAATGTTTATCAAGGGATGTATGATCGTGTAGTTGCTCGACCTCGCTTTTGATGTTCGGGATAAAGAAGACAGAAAGTACAAAACCTAGGCCAACCATGGTAGTCTGGAGCCAGTATATTGTTCGCCAGTGGTTGAAGCTGACTATAGCACCGCTAACACATGGGCCTGTAGGTTAGGTCAGTATGTCCAGTGTAGACGCGATGAAAAGCTTACCTATTGCTGTTCCTGCGACACTCCCAACCTGCATAACCCCAACAGCCCGACCCCTAACCAAAGGCTCATAGATATCTGCGATAATAGTCTGACCTGCAACCATAAAGTACGTGCCAGTAAGGCCAGAAAGTAATCTCAAAGCTGTGAAACCTGGCAGGGCGGTTGCCACAGCCGTCCCAATCGATGTGACCAGTAAAAACAGAATTGCAGCGTTGTAACTGTTTCTTCGATTGACGATCTCTGCGACAGGTGACCATATCATTGAGGAGCAACCCATAGCAATCAAAACACCGGCGTTGGTGGCGTTAATGATTTCTGCTGTCGTTTTTAGATCGGATGCTATTTCGGGCGTGGCTACAAGCAGAGATGTACTTGAAAACGTGACAACAAAACAGTTCCAGCTGACCATAAACAAGATCAAAGCCTTTTTTGCAAAGCTAAACTCTTGTTTGCTCTCGGCATTCGGGGGGAATGGTAGTGGAATCCCATTTCCGCTAGTTGAGTCTGGCTCCCTGGTGAATCTAAGAGCTGGCATTTTAACGAGTGCTCGTGATCCTCTCCGCCATTGTGCAAAGGTATTTTGGTTTTAAAGCCGATTTTCGGCGTTCAGATCGAACGCCGAAGGTTCTGTTGGGTCTTGGCATCGGCGGGTTTATCGCGGCGCCGAGTTGATCATCATACTACGGTAGGTTGTATAAGTATCCGAAGGGGCACTCCAATTGAGCAAACTAGCCCGTGCACCAGTACTGCTATAGTGCGACAGACCTGTTGCTCACGGTGTGATAAAAAAGCCTGTTTGCTAATTGGTCGAAAAAGATAGAAAGGATCGAGGTAGAAGCTGTGATTTAGAGGACGGGCGCTATATGTCCCTTACTATGTAATTGAGTCACACAGTGAAGGTACCAAAAAATGGGTCTGATTATATGTAGAAAGTGCCCCTGCTTATGCAGCCTATTGGAGTATTACTAAGAAGCCTACCCTAAATAGTCCAAAATCCATATAAAATTTTCTAGGTGTAAATTCTCCCCTATAAAAGCTCTTTTTTCTTTTTAGCTCAGAAGGTCAGTACCGTACTAATTACTAGATCTTCTACATGCTACACGACTACATAAAAACTGCGTGTAAACAAACCTTCATGGACACTGCTTGTAACGTTATTAATAATATCTTCTTAACTAATAATGCCAATTACAATAGGTTTTTAATATTCAAAGGTAAACTATACCGCCGGCCTATAATTATTCTTAAGAACTTCCCTTATTACCGTAATATTTTATCATAGTTTATAGTTTAATTAATATTGAGCTTCAGTTACCTTGAACTATTCCCACTTCATAAGAACTGTTCGGTTATCACGTCTAAACATACGCCATTTCTTAGCATACCACGTAATAATGCAGTAACTGGTCTCCAGAACTTAAAACAAGCAGTAATGCCAAAATTGTTAATGTCCCTTGCATTATAAAGTAGCTCAGTAAGCACGACTTTACAAACTAGTGAACCTTGTCTCCCTCTCTGTTGTGGCCTACCTGCTACTAATATCTCCTATAGGATAAGAAACAGCCAAGTCTGCGGTTTCACCCTAGTTCCACAGGCCTTAGACCCGCGAATTTCTTCCCCGTGCTAGTGTCCGTGCGCTCTGATCGTTCATGACTTACTCGAAATCCAGTAACTCGGAACAGGCCCATAATTGAAATTGTGAGACGACCCGCTTTCCATCTTGATTGGCTGCTTGTAAGCCTAACAGCAACTGGCTCCTGGCTAACAAACCTAATTACTCTACTCCGAAAGCCACATGGCTGTTTCCGGCTACCGATCGCTCTAGCTAGCTGACGGCAGCATGTTCCGATCGTTTAAAGTAAGTTGGGACGAACTGGCGTCAAGTAAGCAGCCCCAATTTACTGATTTGATCTGGCTTGATTCTCGACTCTTTAGCCCTTCAGCTCCTTAGCCACTTTCTCGCTTCTGTTGTAATTTCTCCTGACTTAAATCTCTACCAAGCCGCTCTTCTACAGCTTAGTGAGTGCTCCATTTTGTGCTTGTTATTTCCCTCCACACAAGACGTCTCCAGCCATGGCTACTTCACAATATGCCTCCGAATCCATTGGTGCGGTCGCCATAGCTGTTATGGCGACCCTGTCGTCGATCTCTCTTATTGTGGTATCCATGCGAGTGTACGCCCGGGCCATCATGCTGAGAAACTTTGGCGTCGACGACGCATGTGCGATCCTTGCTTGCGTGGGTGTCACATCCAATATTGAGAAATCTTCTTCCTAATGACAAACAGTTGTTAACGATCGCTGATGCTACTATTATCGCAACAAGTAAAGTGACCCTGTTGAAGTAACCTCTTATTTTATAGCTTGCTGACAATCTCTAGATGTTAGAAATGGCCTTGGCTCTCATATATCTACACTTTCCGGCGAACAGATCAGTAATTTCTTAAGAGTAAGCTTTACTAATACCCATTTAGCAATCTGGCTAAAAAGAAATCAGATGTTTTACTTCTCAACCGTCGTCTATAACATCGCCCTCGCAGTCATCAAGACAATCTTTCTCCTCCAGTACTACCGAGTGATACCTATACGTCAGTATAAGAAGACATACATTGCATCCGTCGTCCTCGTCACGTGCTGGAACCTTTCTCAAATCTTTCTCAATATTTTTATGTGCGTGCCTATTGCATCTTTCTGGGATGTCACAATTAAGGGCACTTGCATTCTCAACAAATCTTCATTTTATGTTGGCGCGGCGGGCAATATTTTGACCGACATCTTGATCATGGTCCTTCCGATTCCTATTCTTCGCAGTTTGAAGCTTGGTCGGCGACAGAAGTGGATTCTCATGTCCGTCTTTTGCCTTGGCGTATTGTGAGTTTCTCTCTCTATATATATATGAGCCTGTGTTGTACAACTAATACGGAATAGTACGTGCGTGATCTCACTCGTTCGTATCAAGTTCCTCAACATTGGCACAGATATAACATGGCACAATGTCGACTCAGCCTCTTGGTCAGTCAGCGAGTTGTGCTGTGGTATCATCTGCGCTTGTGTCCCAACTCTCCGGCCTTTGCTATCAGGCCGTGACCGCGGATCTAGCTATGGCCAATCCTCGTATGCAAGACATCAAGACTCGGGGAACAAAACCACGGCTCGCCAAACGGGTACTTCCCGGAGCTATGAAATGCCTGACATGCCCAGGACGCTTCATTCGTCTGAGAGTAAGGATCAGTTACGTCCCGTGGAGTCAACAGTTGAAGTGCCTACCGATATTAAGCAAAACAGAAGCCGGACGCAGCCTGGAAATGGTACAGGAATACACCATGTGGTAATACAAGGAAAGGACGAACGAAGACATAGCTTGTCCAGTGATTCTGAGGATCCCTTTTCCATGCATCAGGTTGTTTGAGATAATATGATAAAACAATTGCATGGTACATGAATATTCTTTTATGTATATAAAGATTCAAATTTGAAATAACAGGAGCCAAGATAGGAAGTTGTATATAGTATTTGTACTAAATAGAAGAATAAACACTTGGTCTTTAAAACGCTATTCTTCTAGCAGATTGTCATGTTCAACATTACTTTTGTCTCTTCTCTATATTTCAGCCTTTTAACTGATGTTAAGTTTCTCATTTAATGTACTCCCTACAGCAACTACAGGTACTTTATCAGCTGCCGCATATCACCTACAGTCTCTATCCCCTAGTAGGATTCGCTTACAGCCTCTGCGTCGCGCATTCCAACGCTCTTGCATCCCGTAGTGAGATTTTTCTGCTGCTTTATATCGCTTAAAGGATTTCCACGGCTGCCAATTGCATGCTAGACGTATTTTGTGAAAACGTCTCTGTTTTCAAAAGTAACTCTGACTTTTACTGAGTCTGGTGCGATGCTTGTGTCGATTTTTGCTATGATACGATCCCGAATGGCAATAACGGCGGGATCGAGTACAACAGTGTCTTCATACTCTAAAGGTGTGGTTCTACTAAAGAGTAGGCCGCACGCGCCACTATGGTAGACGCCGAACTTGGCCTCTAGGCCATCTTTGGGCCTCTTCTTCCCGGTAAGTTCCAGGACAAGAGGGTGGACTAGTAATGTAACCGATTCAATCTGCACTGGGAACTGTCCCTCCCTGATCAATTCCTCGTGTAGTTGTATGCAAGCGTAGATGATAGGGTGGATAACAATCCCGCAGGGGAATGGCTTGAAGCTATTCCGCAGAATCCCCCAGCGACCTGTATTCTGGAGTGGTCAAGGCTTTGAAAGTCACTGGGGTACACCTCTCTGTAGGAGCTGGATGATTGATATTACTTAATTGCGACGCAAATCTGTCACATCGGTCTATATATTCTTCAGTTTATAAGCTAGTATTTTGATTGGTCATTAATTCCGCGTCTGCTAACCATTGATCGGGTAGAATTTCCGATATGGTTTCGCTGACGCTCTGATAGGTTGGTTTCGCCGTCGACGTGTCCATACAAACGATTTGCGCGCAGAACAGAGTCGTGGCCTGGCATATAAATAATGGAAGCTCTCCGGGAGGAAGTCCTGTCAATCATTCTTTTGGTATCCTTTTTCTCCTTCTTCCACATCACCATGCAAACAACGAAAGCGTTCAATCATGCTGGACTCCGTAGACTGAACACCTTGGTTGTGAAACCCACGGCAGTGAGCGGTTCCATCATGCGGCTCAGACATCGCCACGATTTTGCACAGGTTTCTGCCAACCGGCCCGACTTCGATCACTCAACACCAATTGCGGTTACAAAATCGCCAGACTCGACTTGGCAATATGGTCAGGGCTTACGTGTTGGCCCCAGTGTGGATCTGGTGCATAGAGAAATTGATCCCGATGCACCAAGTCGTGAGAAGTCAGATAACTACCACCTGCTTATTAGTGGTATTGCGCCCCGGCCCATTGGCTTTATCAGCACGAAATCAAAGGACGGCAAGTCAAAGAACTTAGCACCGTTTAGCTATTTCCAGGTGGTTGATCATGATCCTCCTCTATTTATCATGGGGATTGGAGCTCGATCAGAAAACCTCAAGGATACTTTCCTCAATTTGAAGGAAAGTGGCGAATGTGTTATCAATACCGTTTCAGAAAACATGATTGAGGCTGTCAACGCAACTTCCCTCGACGCCCCCTACGGTGTGTCAGAGTGGGATATTTCCGGTCTTCACGAGGCACCAACAACCACAGTCAAACCATCCAGGGTCCAAGAATCCATATTCTCCATAGAGGGGAAGGTAGTAGACATCAGAGAGTTTACTGAATTTGCAAAGCCGGGATTGATGCCGAGCGCGGTTGTGTTTATTCGGGGCACCAGATTCTGGGTTAGGGAGGATGCAATCAACGACAAGTCAAATCATATTGACCTTGACAAGCTGCGACCTCTGGGTCAGCTCGGAGGTATGGCATACGGGCGGATCACGTCTGTTTTTGACATCCCGAGGAAGACGTGGAAAGACGAAAAGGTTGAGAGTGGGGTTCTGAAGAGTCTGGATCAGGATCACCAAGAGGAATTAAGGGAGGTGTCGACCTAAGTTAGACAAGACGAGAAAGAATTTATTTAGATGTCTGAATAGACCATAGAGTGGAAGCCAGGTTACAAAATTATTAATCACCCGACCCTCAGTGTTATAGACACATGATTTGTGGAGTGAACAATGATCAGTGGCTAGTCGAACGTAATTAATGTCTGTGACACTTTGCTCGTTACAAGTTTACATGAAAAACCCTCCGTCTCCGCTCGTTTCGCCGAGAAGAAAGTCTAATGTAAAATCGTCAAACAGAGATAAACCGTCCAGGATGGCACCACTATTCACTTGTGGGATCTGATCATCTGCGAGCGGATCCAGAGTTATTGTAGGGTTGCTGAACTGAGAGTTGGCAAATCCTGATTCAACTTCACCAGAAACTTGATGTTCCATGTTACTCCAATCTAGCGTCGTCTCTCTTGTCTGGTGGTTCCAAGTTGTTTTAGAAATTGATGCCTCTTTGGACTGCTCCCCGAGATCTATCGCACCCTGAGGAGCTGATGCGATCGGTTTGGTCTTTCCGTTGCCACCCCGTTCTAGCCTGGCGAGTCGCTCTTCAAACAACTGCAACAGACTCTGTGCGAAACGCCAGCACGCCGATAACCCTCGGAGAGAACGCAAGAGGCTTTTCGAAAGGCGGCGCGACTTGACCGCTGTAAGTGGCTTATGAGAACCAAACCCATCCATAGCGTAGATTATACCCGTGAATAAAACGTGATTGCTATAGAACCACATTGACGGAAGAGACTCTTGGGAAAGCAAGGTTTCGAAAATTGAACTAATTTCGGCTATGGCATCTCCACAGAGAACGGGATCGTCATGAGGTCCAATTGTGCGCAGGTTTGGCGCGGGTCGATGAAGAAGAAGAACAAAATTATTATACGTGAGGTGTAGAGTCGCTTGCCGGTTATTAAGACTTGAATGCCTTGGATGCATGCTGACAGGGAGTTGAAGGGTAAACTCGGCTAAAGCTTTGTCTGCCTCTTGAATAGCCTCTATTCGACTTTCAACTGAAGAGCGCAGTGCCCATCCTTTCCTTATTGTCCGGGAGATTATGGTGCAGAGCTTGGATTGTTGAATCGCAAAATCGGGATCTGCTCTGTGTGTGCCTTCGAAATGGGAGTATTGTAGCTCTGGTACATCGGAGTCTTCCAAGTTCCTGTCAACATTAGCGGTTTGAATCTACCAGCCGTCGCTGTGTATATCTTACATGACTTGCGGTCGGCCAGAAGATGCTGAGGCAATAGTGTCGAATTGGAATAAAACCCACCACAGCCGTGTGTAAGTGCGCTTGTAGACCGGCTGCATGTTAGAATTGGTGACGTCTCGATGCATCCCCAAGGCTGTAGCTGTCCTTGTAGCAAACCCGATCCAGTGCCAGGCATTAGCCACAATTTCCTCGAGGCCGTCCGAGTACCACGTCAGCAGGAGAGCTACTTGAACATATACAACACGATCCTGCTCATGTCGACATTCCACCAAGGTCTTCGCCCTGTGGAAGAACATCGACTGCAAAGATTTCATGTCAGGTCTATGTGATGCTAAAACATGAGCCCCAACAAGACAGACTGCATTCAAGAGCGCTAGAGGAGGAGGACCTTGAGGATCTTTGTGTTCGTACTGAGCCATGAACCATTCCTCATCAATGATAGGCCAGCAACAGTTAATATGGTCAAAATATGCCTGTACCAAAGTATCCGCCAGCTTTTTATCAGGAAGCTCAAGGACATTGGGCACCACACGGTGCAAGTCGTATGAAGTGTCTTTATGATGGAACTGTCTTGTACCAAGATGATATGTTCCATCGCTGCCAGTATTGGGCGACTTCTGTCGAACAAGGTAGTGGCAATTAGAAAGGTCGTTTCCAATAAAACAAGACCGAGTCTTTCGATTCAGCTCTGGTCTTCGGGCATCCTCACGGTTGAACAAATCAGCTAAATTGCCAGAGTCGAGTTCCTGTTCTTCTGTTGAGTTTTGAACAACTGGAATTGGTGATGCCGTGCGGGCTGAAGTAGTTCCGGAGTCGGGAACCGGTCCGGGTGAAGCTTCCCGAGGTCGAATGAGAGCAGGACCATGTGAGCGTGCTATACTTTCTCTGACCTTTTTCTTCGGAAATATGCGACATCCTGATAAGTTTCGGGAGCTGCAATAGGTGCATGGAACACCTTTGTCAAGAATGTCACAGCGAATCTTTCGCTGATGACAACTGACGCATGCTCGTCCGTCTGGTTAGAACTGTTAGCGGAAGACGTTCCGAAGAAGCACAACCCAGTAGGTCTTGCAAGGATTGAGAAAAGAGACAATATGTACTTAGTCTTTGCCCACGACCGGACGACGGGGATTCTAAAGGTCGGGTTCTTTTCCGGGCCATAGTTCTCACCGGAATAGCTGTGTTGTGAAGGTGGGTGCGTGAAAGTGAAGGGTTTAAGAGAATTTACTTGCGATAAGTGACGGAGGAATGAGAGGAGAGACGGAGAGATGAACGAATGAGCAGAGTCTTCGGAAGATGCGGGTCTGTCCCGGCAAGATTGGCGAATCAGATGGTGGTTACGACGGTAGCTCACTTGCCTCAGCGATAAGCCTTTGCTCGGTATAAGAAGTTCGGCTGCTCTTCACCTGGAACCTAATATCCTATTTTCCAGGAATTATAAACTCGAATTCAATAAAAGCTCAATCTCGTGTCGAAATTATACAAAAATCAGGTTCAATGGCCGACGCTACGAACGAGACTCTTGACGCGCAGTTAAGAAAACCAACAGCAGATGTCTTAACTGCTTCAAGAGAAGTAGACAGTATTACAAGTCTGACGCACGCCACGGCAAAACTATCAAAGGTTCGTGTGAAGACGTGAAAATGTTGCCCAAAAAACTAAATTCTGGACTATTTCAGCTTCGGAAAGCCCATGTCCTCCTTACAGGACTTGGCTGTTGTTTCAACAGCAGCCTCGGCACTTCAATACCCTCTGGAGCCAGCGCTGCCATATCAGAACATTTTAACGTTCACAGCAAGTCACAGCTCACTTTACTCAATTCACTTAACATGGCTGGATTTGTTCTTGGACCATTATTGTTTGGACCTTTGAGCGAGTATGTCGGACGTCGGCCTGTGATTATCGTATCATTCATCGGATATATCATCTTCACTCTAGCCTGTTCAGTAGCGCCTACCTATCCCTCGCTATTGGTCTTTCGTTTGTTGACCGGTATCAACGCTGCAGCCCCGGTGACAGTAACAAGCGGGCTATTTGCAGACATCCTCGATAACCCATCGCAGCGTGGAGTTGCCATCACTTTCTTCATAGCCGTCAACACGATTGGAGCCCTTTGCGGACCTTTGGTCTCCGGTTTCACATCCCAGATATCTTGGAGGTGGGCATTTTGGGCCGCATCTTTGATTGCCGCACCTACGTTACCTCTAGTCCTTTTCCTGCCTGAGACGTTTGCTCCCGTTCTCTATAACAGAGAAGTTCGACTACAAGCCAAGCTTGGCGGCCAAGTATCTCAAGCAGCATTTACTAATCTGCAGCCATTTAACGCTCGCAAGATATTCTTGCGCCCCATCACACTGATGATCACAGAGCCGACATTGCTGTTTTCTTCACTCTATCTGACGCTAGGATACGGGACTATCTACCTCTTTTTTCAAGCGTATCCTATAATCTTCCAAGGTATCTCCTTGTCTTCTCTCATTCAATCGCTTGGCTGATATCTCATACGTTACAGATTTTTACGGTCTTTCCGCTGGTATCGCTGGACTAGCATACCTTCCCAGTAAGCTTAGTCATTCCTGCGAGGAACTTTTTTACTTATTCGCTGTGGTAGTTGCGCTTGGCGCTGTATTCGCTTTGGGCGGTTTTTGTTTCTACACACGGTGGTACGACAGATCAGCCAAAGCTGGTCACCCATGGGCACAGCGTGAAATTTATCGCCGCTTGCCGATTGCATGTCTGGCCTCCCCTTGGTATGTCTTCAGCCTAATTTGCCACATACTAAAATGTGCTAACTTTCTGAAGTATGGTAATCTCGCTCTTCTGGCTTGGATGGACATCTCAGACTTCTATCTCTCCGGTCGTACCAGCCCTTGGGGGATTCTTCTTTGGAGTTGGCTTCCAATTGATCTTTATGAGTATGCTCAACTATATCACGGATGTCTTTTGTCAGTTTGCAGCTTCTGCTCATGCAGGAGCGGGCTGTCTGAGGTCATTAGGTGCAATCTTTCTACCACTGGCAGTTGGTCCGATGTATGAGCAACTTGGCATCCATTGGGCACCTTCCGTGCTTGGCTTCTTGGCGCTGGTGATGGGTTTAATCCCATTTATATTTATCTGGCAGGAAAACAGGCTGGCCAGTGCTTCTGAATCCCGATTAACCACCGGGACTCAACAGGGGGTTTAATCCGAAGAGTCCTGTATTTTAATAGTTATTAATCCTCTAATTCTCTAAAAGAATTAAGTAAAGTAGTGGCTATGTTTTAGAATATTCCCCATCTCCTTATTTCTCACTAGTCTCTTCTAGGAGAGAAAGACCCCCACTTGTATCAGGTAGAGGCCATCATTGACAAGCAGATTGATAGATAAGATAACTCTAAAAGTACCTAATTAACAACGATAGGTGGATTAATGCACGGTATCCCCGCACGCTGTCACACCAAACACTCGTGCGACATTCGCATGTAGGGACCCTTGTTGAAAAGCAGATGAATTCGAGGAGACTAGTATGTTCATGTATACACAAATTGCCATCATAACCCTTATAATCTCGGTTTGTGCTAATCTAAATTCACGCGCTAGAAAGCGAGATTAGACACCCTTTTGTTCTGCTTTTTTTACTTTCACTACTGCACACTTTGCATCTAAAATAGTCTTACATATTTGGTATCCTACGTTCAATTCAATTTAATTCAATTCTCACTTTCTTCTTCTTTCCACTCCTTTTATTCATTCTTTAAGCAATTCCTTTCCACCTTCATGATGAAGTTTTTAGTCTATCCAGCAATCTTTGGGCTCAGCTCCGTGAGTGCCTATACTGTCACCAATGCGCCCAGGTTTATGTTGAAGAACATAGACCCTATTGTGGTTCCAGGCCAGTATGTCAGCCACATGCATAGCTTTTTCGGATCAGACGCTGTCACGGCCAACACAACCACATCCAAAGAGCTTCAAAATGGGTGCTCCACTGCAGAGAACCCAAACGACTATTCGTCCTATTGTAGGTCGATGTTTGTTGCCCTAATGCTATCTTCTAACAATTAATAGGGGTGCCGACACTTTTTGCAAAGAATGGCACTGATCATGTTACTGTTCCTGTCAGCCGATTCAGTGCCTACTATGTGAGCATTGACAAAGCCGAAGTTGCTATCCCTCAGAACTTCAAGGTGGTCGTCGGCAATGCAAGCGCAACCTCCAACGATGACGTCGAGCCCCTTGCCGGGATTCAGTGGTTCTGCGAATTCGGAGGCGATCCAAACAAGGTCAAGGATCGAGCAGCATTCCCCACCAAGGGCTGCGGGCGGCTACAAACGATTCTACTATTCCATGACTGCGTCAACGAGAAGACTTTAGAATCTACATACTCTGGAGTTCAACATTGGACGAAAACATTCAAGCCAGAGAATCGTTGCCCAGCGGGCATGAAGCGAATGCCGCAGCTCCGTTTCAGCATCCGCTATGACCTCCGTAAGATCTTGCCAGACGGCTGGGATGGCATCGCTCCACTGGAACTGTCTTGCGGCTCATCATACTGTACGCACGGTGACTTTATCAACGGCTGGCTTCCCGAGGCGGCCGATAACATGTTACTTGCAAACTCCAAGAGAGAATTCAAGGGTGTCGATGGCCCCAATGGAAAGTATAACGCCGGCTCGCTATGCAAGGCGGAAGATTTCAAGGACGCTGATCCGGAGCACGGGACTAGTGATTATGACAAAAGCAAGCAGACTCTTGCCTGATTGTTAAGTGTGCATTGTTGCTTAAATGTTCTCATATTATTCTCCTCTGTTACGAGGCTAGGAGCATTATAACTCTGTCTTTGTAGTTATATGTTTATTGCTAGAATTGTGTTAAGTCTAATGACTAGCTGGACTAAAGTTACTATAAAGGTATTAGCACAATTTCATCCTCGTCCGGATTTTCTTATTGAGGTAAAGTCTTGCAGTATATGTCTATAATCTAGTTCGTCTCTTTCCGCTTTCCTTATGCGGGGCGGTGGGCAATAAGAGGTGTGTTTTCTCACTGCTAGCTTCATCGATACCAAGAGCACTGGGTACGAATTTAAAATAGTAGGTCATTATCTAAGCGAGGGTTATCTTTCGGGAATGGTTTAGCGTCGGCTGACGGTCAGCGACAATGGAACCCCGCAAAGTAGTCAGCATGAATATTGAAATATAAGAGATGCCCTTGCTATTTAACTTTTAACATAATTAACTCAAACCAGACATCCATTGTAACAAAAGATAATAACATGGACCAAACATTCAAACAAGAGATAATCCCTCAGCAAACTGGGCCATCTTCCTATGCTGTACATCCACAAGAGAGTTGGGCTATGGGTCCAGGTTAGTATTGATGGTAATAAACCGCTTGATTCAGTACTAACATTGCCGTCAAGCTCTCCACGGTGGCTGTGTGGCTGCAGTCATTCACTCCACAGCATTGGACCATCTCACTACAGCCCTTGCAAAGTACAAGCAACCCGATGTCCTCACTCTCCACATTGAATATCTGCGGTATTGCACGACCCAAACACTCGACATCGATGTCATCGAGTTAAAGCGCGGAAGTTCTCACTGCACCATTCAGCTACAGGTCTCACAGGATAAACAACTGAAGGTCGTCGGCCTGATTACATCTACGAACTTTGCCCAGACCCTGGGGCCTACGAGTGATACCCAGTGGGCCTTGAACCCTCCTCCTACCTCTGCTCCTGACTTTCAAAAGATTCTATCAAATAGACCTGACCACAAATGGGTTCCTGGCCTCACAAAAGGTGAGGTTTTCCCCATGGGTGAGCGCATTATATCTCTGTGTGAGCGAGGCGGAATGCAAGTCGACGGCTTGGTAGACGCTTGGAATGGGTTCCCTGGTGAGAAAATGCAAGCACCCCACATATCTTTAATGTGCGACTTTATGCCCTCAATGGCAGACACTCTACTGGGGAGTGGTGGGATGTACGATGGCCGAAGTAATCTCAGGAAGATGGAAGCCTGGGCAGAAAAGAACCCCGGAGTCGTTTGTGAGTTGGAGACTTCTCTATCTGAAGCTGCGAATGCACAGTTCAGTGAGAACACAGTGTCATTGGATATCGAGTTTAAAAAGCGGCTTCCGGAAGATGATCTGCAGTGGATCTTTAGTCGCGTGGTGACCAAGAAGCTTCATGGTGGAAGAATGGATATGGATATTACGATATGCGATGAGACATTGGATTTGGTATGTTTGTCGAAACAGGTTGTTCTCATTCTGGACGCAAAGAAAAGGTATCATCATGTTGCGAAGAAGGCAAATGTATAGAGTACATATTATAATGAGCATAAACTCGGCTCCTTAGGTTTATATAGGTTGAATTGCAAAACTTTGATCAAATGAGAATTACTAAGTATGCTAGTTACTTTATATTGATGAGGTATTGATAGAATGTCTGGTCTCTAGATGCTGGACCAATTATTTTTACATACTTCAAACCGCTTGTCCTCCTATCACCTGTTTCAATCTAACAGATTTGGTGGTTGTACAAGTCTGACTCTATGCTCTCACCTCTTCCATATATAAATCATATAACCCGGCATCAATATGTCGATTCCTGTAAATCCATAAAGACTTGACCTTTGGCACCTGACCTTCAACCCTTGCTTCTTCTTGCACAATACCGTCCGCAACCATACCCCTTAGAATCTGCGCTTCAGAAAGCGAGTCCCTCGGTGGAACCACAACCTTTTCCGATATCTTTGTCGCCACAATAGCCACAAATAGCTGGAGTAATGTCGTGACCCATAAGATCAATGTGATAATTCCCCAGTGCGAAACGTTGAGTTTCTGTCCGATTGTTGGCTGCTGTCCATCCATGACAATATCTGTGTTTGACTCGACGACAGCTGCAAGAACGCCGGTTGCGAAGCGGGAGAGGAGATATTGCATTGCATCAGTTGAGCCATTGAGTGGCGTGCCAAATACAGAAACCGCGGGGTAACTGTTGGCGTTAACATTGCCTACGTTGCCAAATCCTCCAAGAGCTATCGCTGATGTTGCCAAACGTGCAAGACTTTGACCGATTTCGTGATCGGGCTTTTTCGTGTTTAGCACTGGACCTAAACTGATGGTGCAATTATAGAACCATGGATCCGTAGACGATGCTTCGAAGACGGAGACGATGCTGCAATTGCTACCACAGGTTTGATCCGCAGATGTCATGTAGATCGTCCAATCGCTTCCCTTACTTCTGGGTAGCGTAACGATTGTTTTCCGCGAGTCTTGTTCCACAACAATCCTGTTGCTGGTGCCATTGCCTCCCTCACGCACCCTGTAAGCTGAACAGTTTGCTCTGATGTCAACACGTCTATCGGTAAAGGCGATTATAGGAGCTTGATATGGGTTGTCCAAGGTTTCTGTGTTCGTCTCGCGAAAAACATACGAGCAATAGTTGTCGCAGAAGAGGAAATTATTGTCAGCAAAGAATAAGGTCTCTGGGTATGGAATGTCATCCAGATTGCCCTCTCTAAGCGCTAGAGACATTATACCGTAGTTAATGGCGGCGTATTCCCGGTCTGTGGCCGATAGGGACGCATTGAGGATGGCTGTAGGGAAGATGGTACTCAAATTGGCCATGGAGACGTTGCCAGAGACCATGAGTGCCACATCTTCGGTTTTCTCAACTGAATAGCAAAGACCAAGGGACGCATAACCGACTTGAATGGCCTGGAATCGATAATTAGCAGACATCACGGACAATAAAGTGTGTCCGGTGCGTACCAGAAATAGTGACACCCATGCCGCGACGGCGATGTGGATGGTCCATCGCGAGGACTTGAATGCTAGAGCCAAGACCTCAGTCATGCTTGAAACCTCGAGGATCGCATTAACCTACACTCACGAGTCAGTAACTGGCTGTTTTCGAGGGAGCTCGCAAGGAATTACCTTCTGTCGCGATCTTGGTCGCTTGCTTAAAATCCACCATTTCAAATCTTGCACCGCACCTGTTAACTGACTCATAGTCGACAGGCCCAAGGCCATAAGAGACCCGGTAATGAGCGCATTAAAATATTTCTTCTCCTTCTGCGACATAACATCCTTAATGGCATATACGACCAGAATGACATATATGACGAGGACGATCGCAACCGTTTCAGACCATTTGCCAATAATACCTAGCCAGAGCTTGACCTTCGATCTTCGCCTTGCTGGAAGGCCTTGAAAACGTGGTTTCGGCGGTGAGTTTGGGCGAGATTGAATTAATGGTGGCGTGCTTTGGAATTGCAGTTGTATGTCATGCTGCCCGTCTGGGACGGAGTAATACTGGCCTGCCATGGTGACTAGATGTGAAAAGTAAACGAATGAATTGACCAAGAAGGCTGTCTTACAAAAAGAGGGAAATGTGACAAGATATGTGTTGTTTTAAATATTTACCAAATCCACTGAGCTAACAGCTGCCCCCTGCTGGGCGGCCTTCACTTTGCTTGGGAATCTAAGTTTTCGCCTACATTATCTGCACAGAACAAAGAGTCCCGTAATGGATTATTCTCCACCAACCTGGCCGCTATTGTCTCCGATTGGTCATTCCGTATAAAAAAGTCATGAATGAGTGGCTAGCGTGAAACTTTTCAGAATGCAGGTAATCTATAACACTAGCGTGAGAGAGACCTCTCGGGTAGTCCGAAGCATAATTCGACAAGTTTCAGACAATACTTGGCAGGAAATACGTATTACCTATAGCACGAATATAGCGCTCGTAAATGGTAGAATACAGATATTGCATTGGAATCTTTCTCCTATAATACTAAATTCATTCAAATTCAATCCGCTCATCAATCTACAACCCAGTAGTGATGCTCCCTCGGAACTTTACAGCGGCAGACCAGCTTTCAGAACAATTCGAGTGGGCAGTATATGCAAACCTTCTAGCTCAACGATATCATGGCAAGCGGAAACCAGGCCGCAACAATGGTCTCGACAGTGATGTGCCTAGTAGTAGCTATACGCAGGACTCTAGCCTCCTGATGCTTCTCTCTGATTTACCAATTAGTCAATATAATATTTTAGGATAAGAAAAGAACGATAGAACGGAATCTTTATTGTCTAGTAATTATAGTGTTCTACATAAGCAGGAAAGTAACTTGGTGGCTTAAACTAAAATAACTTCTCAGCTTATTGGATAGTTACCTCTTTTACAAGGCTTTCAATACTCAGGCTGTTAAGATTAATATGGCTAATTCCCGAAAAAAAACACGGTAGCTCTAGTCGTTCCCAAAGAAATTCAGCAAACTCAATTCCATCCAAATGAACTATACCCAGTCTAACACAAGTAGCATCGTCTTCCGTACTGTCAAGGCGTCTGAGAAGGAGACCATGTGTATAGATTCCTTGGTTTACACTGAACGGCAAGATCAGTAGTTGTCCCGTGCGTTCTTGCCAAAGCCTCTGATAGTGATCTGAGTCCTTGGCAAGAGATAGCTGGCACTCGTCCCAATCAATAGAAACGGACGGAAATCTCAGCGGATCTTTTCCTGGGCGTTCGAGAGCTTTGTTGAGAGTAAACCAATTGGAAGTTCGGTCGAGGTACCCGCCAAGACCAAGCTGGTCTTCCGCTCGGCCTTTGAGACAGCCCCACAAAGCAATACCTCGCACACGTAGTCTTGAAGAGACGAAACTATGTAGTCCGTTTGGATCCTCTGACTGGACTGAAGCTTCTAGAATCTTGACAAGTTTTGTGTGGACAGACTCGCGAGCGTAGACGCGATCATATTCAACGGGTCCATGGAGGTTGATCCACGACCAAGTAGGAGCTAAGTATGTGGGCGTCATGCCGTGGCTTTGGTAGGGATATTCCTCGCGGTCACGGGACCAGCACAGTTGGTCTTCCAGGTTTTGCCTCCACAGACCAGCAAGGTACGTGTCATTATTGGCAGTACGAAACTCTCCTGCTATACCGGCCAAGGCAATCGTCTTATCGGTCAAGTATGTGAGTTGACACCTTGAATAAGCCTTCACTAAATCCGCCCAACTTTTCCGCAATGCTAGATCACTCTCGCTGGTTGGCCCCCCTCGTGAGAGAGCTGACGCTTGCCCAACCCTGATCTCAGCGGGTGCATAGGGCATGCCAGCAGGAAACTCTTCTGAGGCGGTAAGCTCTTGGCATGCCCAGTAGACTTGTGATTTGGCAAAGCCTAACTGCCTCGATGCTAGATAACGCTCTTGAATCACCCATGATCTTTTGTTCAAAGGTGCATCCATAATGTCTTCCTGGTGGAAGGGCGCATCGTAAAGGAAATGTTGAACTGAGAACTCTTCGACCCCAAAGAGATAAAGGTCGGTCTCTCTTTTGGCGCAAAGCAACCATCTGAACTACCCTCTGCCCAGAGAGCAGCGATGTTGCAGGCAGAGTGCTTATAGATGGACCCCATGACGGAAGATTGAGATTTCCAATCGTCTTCATCATCTTGAGTAATGCAAAGGGAGTCAATCCAAATGAATCGTTTTCCCAAAGCTGTCGTAATAAAGAGGGCATCGCGGTAGGTAGCCGGTAGCATAGAGCAAGGTGAGATCGCCATCAAGTCATGATAGTTCTGTTTTGTAAGACTAAGATGTTTACTAAATCCCCAGCAATGGCTCAGAGTCAGGTAGTCAGGTCTTTCTACATCGGCCCCCAACACAATTCGCCATTGCTGGGGCTTCTTGTCGCTATCGCAAAGGACTTCGACGAGTCTTTTCGGCATGAACGCAGAGAGTTGATGACTGTTTAAGACTCGGCATTTGAAATGGGTTTCTGAACAAGTATCGTGCCAGTGCCGCCATAGGTCGTCCGTCTGAGATGTAGATAATAGATGCGCATTAGGCAGACTTTTTGGAGCAGCATCTGCGCTCCCAAAACGTGGTACAAGCAAAAAGCTTTCCAGATACTTTTGGGAAGAGGTTCCTACTGTCATTATCTTAGTGTCGTGAAGGTGTGATGATAATGCTACCCGCATGTCGAGCGCCGAGTTTGTGTTTTGCTGGAGTTTTGTGGAGTTGATACTGTTTTGTGAAAGTCTTTCACTAGTAAGTATTGTATGCAATACTTTCCGGCAAATTAGGCATCCGGCATCGGCAGAAGATTCAAGGCCGGCGTGTTGTTTGTGAATAGTAACTTCCTTAGAGTTATTGGTGTGTATGCGTGTTAACTCCCAGTCGGTGTTGGCAGTAGTAACAGCCTCCTGGCATTGTTGGCAAAGCATAGTGAGTAATATATAATAGTATTTGATAATCTAAGGCCTGATGGACTTTAGGAACTTCTTGCGGTTTATTTACGTAGTAGATATACTAAAGCAATAGATGAGATAAAAAATCCCGCATATCTTCACGTGACTTAAAATAACATACATAAGAAGTAATACTTTTTCCTAGCTTTTATATTAAGTATTCCCGAACCGCTTTATTATTTAGTTAAGACATGTACTTATATGAGAAAATACAGCAGTATAAAACACAGATGGTTTACATGGTTGCCTAATGTAATTTAAAAAAGATTGGCTGATAACTATCTGTATTATCTTTTTAAGGCTAACTAGGGAAAGATAAGAGTTTAATCCTTAATCCACGGAGGTATACCTATGTCCTTACCTTGATATTAAATAAGGGATTTCTTTATCGGCACGCAGAAATAAGCTGAGCTCTGTAAAAAAGAGATTATGAACAAGATACGTGTTACCAACCGTTACATGGCTAGGCGCGAAGTTAGGATAACAGCAAGTGCACTTTTGGCCCTCTGGCAACATTGTGCGTATACCTATTGGTGTGCTTCTTCTTGTTGTCTTAGCTCCGTTCATATGTGTAAAGCTGTAACGGTTGCACAAGCCGTTAAGCCACAGGGCAAAAGATCGGGCTATAATCGCTATGCAAGTAATTACAGTGGTGCTTACAGCTACTTATAGAAGCCTTACAGCGCTGTTACGGCACGAATCGTAACAAAAGCCTGCTTTTACCCACTATCCCTTTGGTAAAGACCATCTAGGCTTTCAAGGGTGTATCTAGAGGAAAATCTTGAACTGTATATACTATAATAATCTTACCCAGACTTACAAGCTTTTATTAGCTAGTCCTTATAGGTAAGTTACGAGATTATAAGGTCTAAAAGAAAGAATAAGTAAGAGTTAAAGACCGGCCTTTAAGAATTTATATAAAAACCAAGTAGTGGATTAGTAATATAAGGCTTTAATATATATATTAAATTTATTTTATAAAGTAAATATATAAATATTATATTAATGTATAGGATATATAATTAAAAGTTTTAATTAATACATGTTAATTATACTTTACTTAGCCTAATTTTACTCCCTTATTTTTAACTCCTATATCTATTTTTTACCTAATCCTTTTTTAAAATGTTTTTTATTCAAAAAGTTAAAATTTATTATTTTTATATAAGTAATTAAGTAATAGAAATTATGATTATTTTATAATATATCTTTAAAGTAGTAATAATCAATTTCAAAGATAAGCTTAAATATTATAGTTTTTATAACTAAATTATCTAAATAAGTAGAAGGATATATTATCTGTACTTACGGCTGTTATTCATGCATTTTTACTGTTTCGACGCTTTGTAACTAGCGTCGTCTCTATAGGGTAGGGAGATTAGGTAAGTATAGACAAGAGGTTTAAAGTTAGCAAAGATATCAATTGTGGCATTAATACTTTACTCCATATAATAGAACATTTAGGGAAGCTAGTTAAAGAAATGCTTGAGGACTAGAGGTAGTTACATAGAGTATCGCGTAACTTGACAGTTTAAAGTCCCTCGAAGGTATCACGACTTCTTCTCCTCCACGTTCTCATTTATGTAATCTATTAGAATTCAAGAAACACGTTCTAACAACTCGTTTAGACAACAGGCACTGGAGAAAAAAATGATCGGGAACTTTAAAAGTGCTACTGGGTGTACGAGCCCCTGTATCAAACCTGTAACATAAGCAGATCTCCTTGCCGACTACACGTGCCACAAAAGAGAATGTGAAGGTATGTTGAGAAAGTTGAAAATGATGAACCTGGCTCTTAACCGGCCTGGTTCATATAATTCCTACATTCAGTTCCCCTCTTTAACTAACGAGAATCATTTACAGAAAGTAAAGCATACCTTTCAAACTATACGTGCGCGCTGAGAAATGACTGTAGGCTCATTTGAACTTTGTTGCTTCTTCATGTAATATTTGACGATCACTTGTTCCGTTCCATAGTCAGACATTGGTCTTCACCATCAGGAGACGCCATTGACTTAGAAAGTCAGGAATTTGAATCAGTTGGTAGAATAGTATTTGGTTAACGAAAGTAGAGAATAAAACTATATTTAGATATCTAGAGTGAGGAAAAGCCAGCAAGTGAAGCAAAAAACCTCATCTCGAGTTTCTGTGCATCGACGTAGTCTAGTCGAACACAACGTCGAAAGGAACACGGACGGTTCCATCGCTGGGGATAGGCTCATTATAAGTCAAGTCAGAGCACTTCGCATTGCATCCGACGATGTGGTTGACGGGGATGGCAATGCTGAACTCAGCCTGGCCACGGACATAACGGCCATTCGCGTTAAGGGTCTGCTGCTGGACCGCTGCATTGGTCAGTTAGCTTGTGTCGATTTTCATGATGTGCTTATTTGGCTTACCTGTGTCTGTCTTTCCAACACAGACTCGATCCATGTGGCCCCAGATTCGCTTGGTACGATCAGCGAACCAGACTTGATGACAGTCCTGGTCGTCCCACTGGCAGGTGCTAGGAAACGAAATGTTAGTCAAAGGTCCAAGTAATGCAGATGCTCTGTGATACTCACTTGGTAGTGGAGTCGGAAGTACAGATCATGCTCGTTTTGGAGTCCACGTCAGTGTGCTGGTAGTTGATGCTGGTTCCCAGAGTAACCTTTGCTTCGGTATTGGGGATCGCAAACTCCAGAGCCCCGTCAATGATCTTGTAGTCAACACCATTGGAAGACGAACGAGTGTAAGAGGTACAGCTCTGACGGATTTGGGCAACGTTGGAGTTACACAGCGACGTGGACCTGCAGTCAATAGCTGCCCCCGAGTTTTGCCAGCTCGAGTACTCAACGGCAGATTCCACGAACCAATACTCGGTCCAGCAGTGATCATCGTTGTGGCCTGTGGTGCATGCATCATTGTTACCCTGCCTGGGCAACTTGACACCTTGGTCAACAGAGTAGCCGGTTTGCTTGGGGATCATGAAGCTGGGGTCTTCCGTGGAACAATCTGGGATCTCATCACGGTATATCTTGGCATCGATCCGCTTGACGAGAGACTCTAGAGTTTCGCCTCGAGCTTCAAGATCTCCGATGATGTTCTTCAGAGCCCGCTCGTCAACAGGTTGACGCTTTGAAGGCAAAGCAGCCGACAGAGACGCAAGAGCGATAAGAGGAAGGTTGGATCGCATGATGAGTTTTTGAAACTAAGGGATGGGCTGTAAGGGGGACTTGGGAAGTAAAAGTAGGAGAGAAGTTGGTGATTCGAGACTGGTGGTTTCTTCTGTTTAGAGGGAGCTGGTAGTCTCCTTATATATCTCTTATTGCCCTAGTAATCAGGTCACATCTCCCTTTGAAGTCTCATATTATTCAGTCTCAGGTCTCCCTCCAATTTCTCCCATACCTGTCATACTCTTCTAGAATCAAAGCGCTGTGACAATGCAATGTAGCAAGGTAAAGGAGGAAGGATTATAGATAGGTCACATTTGGCATCCTTCGCACTGGATCCTGCGTCAATTGCCATTTCAACCACTGTAACAAGGTTTGTTCGGCAACCCACGAACTCCGAAGTCGAAAGCCCTCATAGCAGCACCAACATGTTAAACCCGTCAGGTAGAAACATACCGCCCAACGTCTACATCTTCTCTAAAACATTACAAAGTGGTGCATCAGTCAAAGATCACTAAATTACGAGTTAGTTGGGTAACATCTCCGATAGTGTCCTTTTGTGAATACTCAGACAGACTACTACTGTCGGCCATGGTCATTGGGCGTGTCAAGTTCCGCTGAGTAATTTTAATAAAGTTTCTAAATTAATGTTGATCAGCGTTTTGTGGTTGCCTAATGCAATCCAAAACGATTGCCTGATAAACATCTGTGTTGGTTTCCCAAGGCGGACTAGCGAAGGATGAGAGTTTGATCCTCAATCCACGGAGCTGTAGCCATGTCCTTTTCCTCATGTTAATGAGGGATTTCTTGATTAGTACAAAAAGATTCCCGGCACATCTCTCCACCAAATAGAATCAAACTTTGATAGGGATTGGCAGCAAATCATTCTGACCGATGTTCGCGGTCACGAGGACATGCTCACCTTGGATCGCGATGTGTTCGAGTGGTTTCATGATAACACTACTAGCCGTGTTAGATCTAGTGCATTTCATGTATCGGCAATACATGCCGGAGATGTCAACTTTTCTTCGAGAACATTATGGCTGCTGCGAAGTTTTCATATTCGACTATGCTTGACGAAGTCCGGACACAGTTGGCAGAAACTCAAGGTTCAGTGATGTTAGGAGACAGGTCCATTTAGGCGCGTGCAACATGAAAACGCATTTATTCACCTATTTAACCTTATTGCGCACCCAACCCCAGCCATAGATCAATCTCTTCCTCCTTCCGTTGGCCGAATCAATCTACACGATGAAGATGCAATGAAGTGGTTCAATTGGCCTACCAACAGCCGAGGAAGATGACATCCATCAATAAGGTAGATACAACTAGGAGGCTTTGCAAAACTAATTAGGAAAGGCAAAAGGCCAAAGAAAGACTGAACCTGTATCATCAAGATGCAGACTCTGTGTGGAGCAACACCAACGCCTCACGGACCTCGGGAAAATCCAGTTCTTCAAGACTCTCCTTCCAAAGCTTGTCCATGAAACCTTTCCCTTCGTCTGTGTACATAAAAGGATGGTATCTAAGTGAAACAAGTCAGCATTAATTCGTCATGCTCTTATCAAAGTTGGGACACATACGAATGAATTTCCCAGTCACTGATGAGACTTCCGTGGCTCTCCTTGCCCCGTGCCACAGATCCATCAATATATCTCCATGCTGCATTGTTCACAGTGGTGCCCAAGACTCTTGTCAGTGGCCAAGTCACTGCCCTCACGAGCAAAGGAAGGTTGCGGAAGAAGCTGGTACCTGGCGTGAAGCTGGGATCAACAACATTAACGATGACGTCGTCAGGTTTTGTTAATTGACTCAACTGGACGGTTAGCATCAGAACCAATCCTTTACTAGTGTCGTATTTCTTCTTAGCGATGGAAGAGTTCCAGACTTTCTCATCGCCAAAGGCAGAAAGAAGGGGATCGGCGTGACGCTCCGAGAACTCGGCTATCAGCGCTGCACCGGATGCGACAAGCATCAGCCGACCTGGGGAGTTTGAGGGCGTCTTCGTCTTGAGGATTGGTAGCAAGAGTAACCCGAGTAAAGCCGTCGATAAGTAGTTGACTTGAAACATTTCCTCGTGGCCAGTTGATTTGTTCACTTGTAACTCGGTGTTCATGATTCCAGCACTGAGAAGAGCCATATCCAGGCGGGGCAGGGTTGCGCACTTTTTAGCAAAAGCCCTGATTGACTCATAAGAGCTCATATCTAGCTGCCAAACATCGATCTTTGCCTTCGGGTAGAGTTTTCGGAGTGAAGCTGCCACCTCTTCTCCCTTGGCAAGGGATCGAACGGCAAGGATGAGATGGGAGAGGTGGAGCGACAGCAAAATCCGGCCACATTCTAAACCGATACCGCCATTTCCACCGGTTATGACAGCGACCTTTCCAGCGACAGTATTGTTTTCAAGTGCTGGCTTGAGATTGGGGCGTATCTGGTGTTTGATAAATATCTTGGCGAATGTGTAAGGTTGGTCTGGTGTAAGAGACAGGGAACCTCCAGGTGCAGACATGGTTGGTTTGGTAAATGAGAGATCAGTTGGATTGAGGTGAGTAAGATGTCCTTCTATAGGGTCTCGAGATTTAATTTATATTATATCTTGCAAAAATCTGATTTATAATGTGTGCGTGTTCGACATCTTGGATGAGTTCATTGGCATGAATCACTAAAACCCAGGCTTTTCCCAAAAAGGAAAACAATGTGGTCGTCCCACTTTATTCTCACCACGGCTTCATGAGTAATTGAATCTCACCTCGCGTTTCTCATAAAATAAACAAGGGTCTTGCTCATCCTTTATTTGATCCGTCCTTGACTGACCAGATTGATGCCCCAAAACAGACATCGCCATGCCTCAGCAGCTTACCTTTGTCATTGCCGACGGTTCTGGAAGAATCAGATCATCCGAACGACAGTTGATACGACAACGTTGTATGCAACAAAAGAACAAGCAGCCGGGTTCCCGTCGATCAAAGCGCGAAGCTGCTCGGGCAGCGGCCGTAGCCAAACCCCCACGCGAATCTAGACAAGGGGATCAAGTAATAACTCATTCCGCCGACGGAGCATCTGCTCGGAGCAGAGTTCAGCCGCCCTCCGCCTCCGTGAGCGAATCGCCAAGAGGACGACTCTTCATCAAGCAATGCATAATCCCGTCACCGTCTGACTGGGCACTATTCCCCTTTCCAGAAGGGCTGGAACCTCCTGCTCAGAAATTGATGCACGAGTGTATGTAACCCAGCTGCTACAATCATGGAAAATTAATGCTGATGAAGCTGTAGATTTTATTCACAACCCAATCAGGGACTCACTCTACCCATTCAAGCATTTCGGTATTAATATCGACTTTGACGATGACCCGTTTCTGTGTTTTCGATTGCTTTGCTCTGAGAAGCTATGTTTTCGAGCCATTCTACTATTAACCACAGCCTCCAATGACTTGGTGTTGCAACGACCGCTATCTAGCGCAACATACCAGCATCTCCGCCGTGTTTTGCCGCTTCTAAACCGTCGGCTTTCAGAGAAGGAAGCATATCAGAATGATATCATACTCTATGTTGTCGGCATTCTGGCTTCGATTGCAGTTCTCTTTGGCGATTATCACGCTGCGCAGAAGCATGCCGTGGGTCTATCAGAGATTATGCGGTTGCGTGGTGGCTGGGTGGCCGTAAACAACAATCCTGCCATCCAACTGTCGATGGATCGGTAAAGTAGCATTAGAAATGCTTATATCACACATGTTCTAACATGATTGTAGGTTGAACTTCTACAATTCACTCGTGACAGAATTGTGGACACCAATCTATAATAGATCCGCCTGGGAGGCCCCTGTCTTCCCTATCGAAGTGGTGAATTTTCATCAATCACAGAATATGTTGTGCTTAGATGGACTCGTTGATTCGAATCTGGCTGTCGTATTCAAATACGTCCAACACACCACAATCCTTTTCAACACGCACTATCACAGCAAAGTTCCAATGAATGGGGCATTTGTCCGGCAGTGCCTGGGTTTCGTGCACTCTAGTCTCATAGAGCTCGAGGGATCTCTTACGGACGAACTATCCAAGCACATTCGTCTCGGGATGCTGGTCTACCTCGCCACAACCTTTCGTATTCCTGGCTGTGACGAGCAATACTATTGCAGAAGCCTGGCCACAAAGATGCAGTTGGCGTACATTGCTGCCAGATCTTTGATTCCGGTCCCCTATGAAGCACTTGATATCTGGTTGATGTTTATGGCACAGATTTGCATTGGCCCAAGTTCCAAGCAGCAAGGGCGGGATTGGGACGTATCAAGAATATCCGAGTTAGGCTGGGACGAGACACGGAGAGGCTTACAACAAGTCATGTGGATTGATGCGTTTCATGACGACTTAGGGAGGAGGGCATTTGAGAAGCTCACCAAGCCTAGATGAGATATAATATGTATAATATTACCGTGCTATCCTCGCCTTTAGGACTGAGAATCTAGATTCGTGTCGGGAGGACGTACTGGCTCCGAACCTTGAACAAGATCGATCTTGCTGCAGCATAATGCGGCTGCCTGATCATTATCTTCACTATCCCCAATATCCTTCTGCCATTGCAGTCTTGGAAGTCTGCGGTCCTCATGATTAAGACTTACAGCGGTACAGAGACCACTAGTTTCAGGCGTGTGTAAGATATCTGAAAGATCCATCGTCAAAGACGCAAGGGTTGTATCGCGGACTGTTTTGGTCTTTGCCGTTATGCTTGCGACACAAACGATAACTGCAGCCAACGTGAGAGTCGCGTTCATCGACAACCAAATATAGAGCTTTCGTCTATCCACCGATACAAAGACAGCAGGCTCTGACGCTTTGAAAGATACGGGTTCGGTATAGTTGCCCAGTCTTCTCATCAAGGTACTCCACGATGCGTGATATCCCATAGTCAGCATGCCAGTCACGTAGGTATCCAGATCAGGACTAATCCAAGGCTGGCTGAAGTTCTGCAAAACGCTATACTTGAGGACCTCGGATGTAAAGTCTAGGGAAAGACTGTGAAGCCAGTCTTCTTTGACGGCCTCCTCGTCCCGTAGAACTGAGCAGGTGGCATACGATTGGGATGTCGAGTTAGAAGAGACAACCTCACAGTCTCGTCCTCCGTAGATACCGGCAGTCATCGCCACTTCCGCCAGTATGTAGCAATCATATGTGGTGATCGTGCCCTTGGCGTTTATAACGGGAACCTTCTTTTGAATGACAGGAGGAAGTTTTCCAAACTGAGCTGAAACTGTTGCGCATTCGTCCTTGTCACTAGGACGACGGCCCTTTGCGAGCTCTTCCTCAGATGGCACCATTGAGAGTCGGACCGCAACTAGCTTAGTTGTTTTGAGTATGGATGATTGTTTCGGCATTTGGCTCCTTGGGTCCCATTTTTCATCCATGATGATAGATGTCGCTCCTATTGCTCTAGTTCCCAGGGGGTGACTGACATCAGAGTAGTCTGCATTTCCAGCATATCGTGACTTCTTGTTGTCCGTTGCGTTGATCCATCGGAGGTCGGTTGCTAGATAGGGGACTGGAAGATTGATCCGACTCCTGGTAGGTATGTCTTCGCTTGGACTGAAATACCTTCGTAGCTAGATAGGCTCTGATCTGAAAGCATATTGCGGCTCATTCGCCGTCAGGGCCGCGGCACTAATAACTATGATCGCCCGCATATCGGAATAAAGGATAACGGACCAGTGAGTACAGTCTCCAATCCTTTCAATAGACGCTGTTCTTTTGTCATTGCGCAATTTGGTACCAGGAATCCAGGAAAGTGAAGATGATGCAAGTGGCGCTGCAAAGCCATGAGGCCACATCAAAGCAAGGGCGATGGTTGCCCACAGAGACCAAAACAGTGATCTCTCTGCCTTGATGGCGGGCAGAATCGGTATACGGAAGCTGAGTGTTCGTGTCAGCTCCAAGAGAGTGATCCCACGGTTTTGGAGAAGGATGAAAATGATTCGCCAGACAAGAAGTGTAGAGCCAGCCCCAGCAACAAGTCTGACCACCACTAGTGCAAGTGAAAGGAGGCCAGTAACTTGTGATTGATGAAGCGGGGAGCGAAAGGTGAGTACAGAATAATCTGATCCGATCTTGAATTCATGATTGTCTATGTGAATGACTATTACTGCAGTGGCAGCAGATAGTACGATGTGGACGGCAAACAGATACCAAGCCTTGATAGCATTCCAAAGGCCACAATCGTCCGCACGTGGTGAGCAATTCCTGTGCTGTGACTGTTCTGTTTGGCTAAGGACGCCATACGTTTCACGGATCTTCTGGATAGGAGGCTCCATTGGTATTGCGATCGATTGTTAGTTGAAAAAGCTCCTGTAAAGTGACAATGAATGAGGCAAGAATGAGTTTGTATAGGGAGAAACTTTACAGCAGAAAGTAACCCGTTAAAAGAGATTTAATCCGTAGCCAGAGACAGCATGACCTCATTAGGCTTATATCTGAATACGAGGAATGAACCGGATTTAGAGTCAATGCTTTCTTTCTACTTGCTTTTTGTGATTAAATAACCAATCGGGATATGAATACTAAGACGCCATGGTGGCAGTGTGTAACCGGTGTAGACAGGACACCAATAGGCTTGCACATAGACTGAGAGGCTTGCATGATTTAAAAGACTGAGCCTTAGCGAGATTACGAATCATAAATGTTAGGGGCATAACAACTTGAAAAATAACTCTTTATATTAAGCCACACCTATCTTATCAGTTTCGGCGATTTGATGAGTAAAACGCTAAACTTACTTTGTATTTATATGGCCGAGTCTCGGCTGCCGCTGAGATTAGGAGGGGTAGTTATTGACAGTCTTGACGGAAAACATTGTAGAAACTGTAGGAATTAACTACGCTGTTAATATACTGGCCCCTAACACGAGCTACTGCTTGCAGTAGAAAGTAGGTACTGCATAATCGAAAGTTGTCTATATTGAGAAGGCGCGAAGAGAGCTGTACGACAAATAAGATCAGTTTTAACAGTAGTAAGACATGAAGATTTGAATGCAGGATTGACTATATCGACATGCCCTGCACCTAAAGCAAATAGAAGTGGAGAATTGCTGTAGTCATTTGCGGTTATATAGTTGGTCCGCTTCTTTAGGAGCATTTTGACTACTTCCGCGTGACCGTTGTTCGAGGCCAAGTTCAGTGGTGTCTAGCTATTATTCTCTGCCGTTGAGATTTCAGACTCCTCTTCAAGCAGCATTCTAACCACTTCTTTATGGCCTTCCCATGGAACAAACTAAAGTGGCGTTGTGCCATTATTATCTGCTTGTGTAAGGTCGGCCCTCTTGTCGACTAGTATTTTGACCACTCCCAAATTCACTGGAGCAACTATAAGTAACGTCCACCCATTGCAATTTGCCATTATAACAGTGGACCCTATAAAGCAGGTAAGAAAATTATTTCTTCTAATTAATAGTATTATTTACGACTACAATCGACTTTATCTCTTCCTGAAATATATAATTATATAGCTAGAGGCGAAGGGGAAAGCATTAGTAGTATTATGGTAGTAACAACCCTTAATTATAGTAGACAGGTTAGACGTAACCTTACTGTATATTTTGCATGGCCTAGGTTTATGGCCTAATCCACCACAGCCTTTTTACCTGCTCTACTTTCTACGAAGCTAAAATCCATAAGATGACCATTGTTCTTTAACTTTATCCTGAATCTCATTTGGAAAGTTACCACAAAAAGAAGCCTCTTTCCATACCAAGCTTTCATTTTCAAACTCACTCGGAAATAAACAGCAACGAACAACCTTATAAGCATGGCTCTCCGATTTCACGCCATATCCGACATATGGAATTAGAGGGATGCTGGGATATTCGTCAAAGAAGAACTCATTCGCCTTCGGCTGACACCTCGTAGCAGCAGCCCAGACAACATCTCGAAAGTTGGTCGGATCAATGTCGTCTCCTACTAAGAAAATAGTAGGGATGTAAAAGCCGGGCTTAGACGCAAAGACAAGGTGACCGATCATGTTGGAGAAATCCTCCATAGTCGTCTTCATTGTTCGCAGTTTGGTTCTGTCGACCTGAAGAACGAACCATATGCAGTGCGACTCAAAGGGATTCCAAACCATGTTGATAGGCAATCCAGCATTCTGGCAGATTGTCAGCACCTCAGCCGCTTGAGTAAGTCCCCAAACCGTTTCACTCTCTTCGGGGGCTCTTCCAGTGATGCATATGGGTAGGATAGGATCTTTGCGGTGAGTGATGGCATTGACCCTAAACAAAGGGCAGGGCTTCGTCTCTCCAGGGAAGATATGACCGTGATACTCAGCCATTGGGCCTTCCGGGGCTGTTTCAGTTCGAGACACGGTTCCTTCGAAGATGATTTCTGCATCAGCTGGAACGCGAATGTTGCTGGTTTCGCACTTTGTCACCTGTACAGGAGCGCCCGTCAATGCACCAATAAAAGCCGCCTCGTTCTCGCCCTTTGGTATAGGCATGCCGCTGATCATTATGGCAGCCGGCGAAACGCCAAAGCATAGCGCGTAGGGTATGTCTTCACCCTGATCTTGCCACATCCTGCGAATGACACCGATGTCCTGTCTTGGGATGACTGGGCAGATCAAAGATCTGGGGTCATTTTCATTGATCATGCCTCGCGTGATACTCCAATTAACCCACGATCCATCAGGAGTTTCGACGATGAACATTCCAAAGGTCTGGATGAATCGTCCACCATCGTCTTGGTGTAAAAGAGGCGACGGGAGAGTTCTAAGATCGATGTCATCGCCAAAGATCTTGAAATCCTTCACTGGGCCCGAATCGACCTCCTTGGGTGGAATTGTTGGTAGCCTTTTAGCCTCGTGGATCCTGTTAATGATCTCTTTTCCAGTGGCAGTTGACGGGAGACCAAGAGACTTGGCAATGCGGATGAATCGTTTTCCAGGAATCTTGCTAGCTCCCACAGGGGCGCCTAAGATGCGGAAAAGACCGGTAGATGTGGTGCCTTTAACGTTGTTAAAAAGCGGCGCCTTGTCTTCCGTTTCGTAGGCTCTGCGGACAATTGCTCCGAGTTCCAGATGAGGATCTATCTCCTGCTCGATGACAACAAGATCATTCTCATCTTGAAGCTCTTGGATGAAGCGACGGAAGCTCTGGGCTGCGTGCTGAGAGTCGCCATAGGATGTAGTGACGGCCATCGTCTCAATATAGGAGGGGTGGGCTTACAGTGGAAAGGAAAAGCTCAACGGCGTGTTGTGTTTAAGCATAGACGTATTCACGCAGGTCTAAAAAGAATGAGTAGAATCGAGTGATTTAAATGTGCAATATCATGGCGAAACCTCTATATGCTTACTGCAACACCTTAATACTCACATGGGAATACATCTGGAATGTATGTACGGCAACCTTGCCGTGAGGTTGAAATGAAGTATCCCCATTTCATCGCCGAAGGTAATACAATATCCACAGCGAATTGTAACGAGTGAAAGATTCTTATTCCAAGAAATTATATAACATTACGTAAGAATCCAACGCTAGATCGTATCGAAGTAAACAACTATGCACACAGAAACGATTGATCCATCAAGCACGCGTAAAAGAACCGTGCGACAGCCCCGCTACATTCCCGGCCAACTAAAGGTTCATCGTCAGCATACTTTATAGCTAGGTTTAGCGAATTTGAAGTAAACGGATCTTGTACATAAAAGTTGTTTAACCTAAAGCTTTTGAACTGCGACTTGCAACAATATGTATTCTTCGGAAAGCAGAAGTGATGAATATATTCCGGAAAAGAAGCTTAGAGGAGACAGATTGTGAGTGTGTGAGGCTTCAGTGCTCTCTTGATAACTTCCTAAACGGGTAAGAGCGCTCCCCACATTACGGATATATCTTTCGGATAGATCCGACATCTGAAAGTTTAAGACTCATCAAAATGGATTACAGGAAACATCTGACCTTCTACACCGACAACTAATCTCGGGAGGCATACCGTAGCGGGAAAGATCTCAGTGAATGATTGCGTAATTAGAGAAACAAACTGGGATATACCGGTTAACGTCATGACATATGTCAGATATCGAAAAGCGTTCAAGTATTTGTAAAGATCTACTCGACATCTTCGATTCTATGGCACTCTTACATCACATACCTATCACTCTTGAAGAGGCGAATCACTAAAATGTCTACCGATTTTTTCCCCCTGGAAGATGTATCTGCATCGCAGACACAAACCAAACTTAGGAGACGCAAGAGAATTATCGTGGCCCTGACAGGTGCAACGGGCTCTATCCTTGGCATTAGAACTCTCATCGCCTTGCGTCGTCTCAACGTCGAAACCCATCTCATCATCAGCAAGTGGGCAGAAAACACCCTCAAATACGAGACAGACTATACAGTGGCCAACATTCGTGCCCTAGCCGACGTAACATACAGCAACCATGATCTAGCTGCACCAATCGCAAGTGGCTCATTCCGCGTGGACGGCATGATAGTCGTGCCGTGCAGTATGAAGACACTATCGGCTATTAGCACAGGCTACTGTGATGATCTAATCTCGAGGGCGGCGGATGTGATCATGAAAGAGCGACGTCGGCTCGTGCTTGTGACGAGGGAGTGTCCGCTGAGTGGGATTCACTTGCAGAATATGCTGACGGCTACACAAAACGGTGCAGTCGTCTTTCCGCCAGTGCCTGCATTTTATACAAAGCCGGCAACGATGGATGATTTGGTAAATCATAGCGTGGGGAGGATGTTGGACTTATTCGATCTTGATACAGAGAACTTTGATCGGTGGAATGGGTTTCAGAAGGGAGACTGATGGGTTTCTTATAAAGATTGTGGACTACCTGAGTTTAGGATCAAGACAATGGGCTATTAGCTTATCTTTTCTATGGACTTAAATTCACCTGTACCTAAAAAGCTACCTTTTTTATACCCTTCCCAGCAGTCCTTGCGGGTATTTATGCCTTCGGAAAATAGAGTTATAGCTCATATGGTAGGCAACCTTGGTAAATGCAAGATACTGTTACTTTTTGGTCTATATAGAGACCTCCATTGTCGATGATCCTATAGATTTTATTAGGACAGCTTGAAAAGGTACTACCAGACTTTACATGCATTATATACTCTCCCTTTATTAGCTAGTTCTTTTAACTAAGCTCCAAGATTATGAGGTGTAAAAGAAGAAAGAAGTAAGAGCTAAAGGCAGGCCTTTAAGAATGTATATAATAAACTAATTATTGTTGATGTCAATGCGAGATTTGGAAAGACTAGGCTTGATAAAGTTAAAGGTTAAACGGAAAAAAGAAATGTGATGAACTAAATAGAGGATTAGTAACATAAGAATCATGTAAAAATATGTATAATATACTATATAGAGGATTAGTGTTACAAGGATCTGATATTTAGATGAGATTTATTTCCTAAATGGAATATATTTGTCAAAATGATCTCAAGCCGCCCCAAGAGCGCAAAGTACTCATCAGACCGACTTCGCAGCAATTTCGGTTTTGCACTACACACCAATGATGATCTTTTAAGGCAATAGATGGTACACTGCGTGCGGACATGTTAAGCAATGGCTTAGGGGAATGATCAGGGAGTCTTATAGGATGAAGCATGAATTAATTCTAATGGAACTATGTTTCTTATCTATCGACGACGATTATATAAGCATCATCACAGGGAGGATCCGCCTATTAAAAAGGTCCACACATATAGCTTAGTAATGAAAACATCAGGCTGAAATATCAGGCGCTTACAATCTGTTGAGTCAAACCTTGGTTGGACACTGTCATATAATCCTTCTTGATCTCTTATCCCAAAAGTCCTGTCGTACAGCCACCACACAAGATCACCATGGGATCTGGTCCATCGACTCTTTCTAGTAGCAGCCTTTGTGATACATGTCGCGGGCTCTGTGAGAACGGTGCCGGATGGTGCTGGGCGCCTGATGCTAGGGGCGAGGAACGTCCTGTTTTCTATCTGCACCATCGTAACCTTTCCACCCTCTTTTCCAAAGCAAGGGCGGGCTGCGGTCTCTGTTCACTGTTTTGCGATGGCTTCGAATTAGACGACTGCGAGGCGCGTGTTGATGACGACCGGTGCGAGACTGAGTCTGAGAAACGACAGATCCTATTAGATGTTCGGCACCAGGAAACGAATCTTATACATCTACTGGCTAACCCACAAGATTATGTAGTTGACCGCCATCCCGCGGCACCAAAATACTACAAAAACTCAGACCTGGAATCTCTAAGGCTGATGTTTGGAAGAAGTCGTCTCATAATCAAGTGGCGGCTACCTGAATACAGCAGTAGGAGCGATGCTCTGCCGGCATTCTTGTCCGTCAGCTGGTTAGGCTCGCGTGAAACAGCTATCGAGAATGGTAATACACTACCCATTCGTATTCTTGTCAAACACAGTAAGTAGAACAAAATCCATTCTATAGTATGCCCACCTTTGGGGTGACGCAGATTCTCACTCCGTTCCAACTCACTGGAACTAACTACTTCTCCGATATCTCAAGACGATCCTCTGAAGCGTTTTGCAACACCGTGCGGGATCCTGCCTGAGGAGAATCTCCTCTCGGAAACTCATATCAATCGAATCTCCGGCTGCCTCCAGACCTGTTCAGAGCAGCATGAACACTGTCCAGGGAACAATGAAGCGAAAGAACTTCCCAAACGTGTAATTGAGATTAATTTCAACGAGCCGCAGATTGTAAAGCTCGTTCAAACCAGCCCCGGGGATAGGGCAATTTACGCGTGCCTTTCGTATTGCTGGGGCGATGGGGGTCAATATTGCACATATACACACAATATCAAAGACCACCTGCAGCACATCAGTGTCTCTGATCTTCCTGCCGCTGTGGCAGATGCCATCCGACTTTGCCGCGCTTTACAAATTCCATACCTATGGGTCGACGCCCTGTGCATCATCCAGGACGATAAGGTGGATTGGAGCCGGGAGGCGGCAGCAATGGCACGTATCTACGGCTCTGCAACCCTTACGATTTCGACACCCAGTACAACCTCCTCCTGCGAGGGGTTTTTGGTCCGTGATGTGGGTAGCCGCTCCAGCTTGGACTGGGTTCATCCTCATTCAGGGACCAAAGGGGTTGTGACAATGAGAAGTTGGCACGATCCCAGATTCGATCAGTCGCCGCTAGATAAACGAGAAGCCCCATGGATGCAACGCGGCTGGACCCTTCAGGAGTGGGTGCTCTCTCCGCGTCTCCTACACTGTGGTAGTACTATGTCAATGTTCGAGTGCCTCCACGGCAGGTGCTATGAGATATTTCCAGACACCCCTGGAAGTCCCTTTGTTGTGTTTGGACAGCAATATCCCAACGGAGCACCTCCACCAAAGCTGATAGATCACCAAGTTGAGCCCGGGCCGATCTCCAGCGAAACAGCCGTGGAGGCAAATGGGATGGTCAGAATGTTCAAAAGCCTTGAATACTGGAATGACCCTAATGCTCGGCCAGTGATATCGTGGGCGGCCATTGTCGAGGAATTCTGCAAACGCCAACTCACCCATGGAACAGATAAGCTCCCTGCCTTGGCGGGTCTGGCCACTGAATTCCGGGCGTATAAGCGCACTTGGTGCCCAGCACAGCAACAATGGGACTACGTTGCCGGGCTGTGGTGGTGTGGGAACTCGACTGTTGGGTTGACAGGTCACGATGGAGAGTTACCGTCAGCGCTCCTCTGGAGGGGAGATACTCACCTATCAAAACCGTTGTCTAAACCACCAGTATACCGAGCCCCATCATGGAGCTGGGCGGCCGTCGATGGACCCATACGATTCAATGGAGGAATCAGTATCATCAAACTAAAAATCCTAGATGTTGTATGTCACTACGAACGTCCTGGCTCCTTCTCTTCGGTGAGGACTGGCTGGATTGACGCACAGGGGCTGCTGAGACGCGTATGGCCGGTTGGACGAACTCCTCAAGAAAAGCCCAAGGGATTAAGCACTCAGCCGCAGGGCAACGGGAAATCCCATGACGGCGGGATGTGGTATGCGGACTTTGATACCACACACATTGATGAGTCAAGAGAGTTTGAGATTTTTCTCCTACTCGTCCAGACGTGTAACGACTTACCAGGCATCTTTGATTCAAGACATACCGCTCTGATATTAAGACGGGTTGAATGTAAACAGGGATGCCAACTAGATTGTTTTCTTCGCATGGGTGTTGCCCTAGTCGACTATGATTCCATGGATTCAAATTACAATACCATTTTTAAAGACTGGCAACTTCAAAAGTTCCGACTTCTTTAAAAACAACTTTCTAAATATTAAAATACATACTAAACCCATTCATTTATATACAGTTCAAGCTTATATAAAACCTTCTTACCCGTACTTCCTATATAAGCTGGTTTACCCCTAAAGGTAAAGTGTGAAGCACCTATTCATACTGGTATAAAGATAAATCAATTGATATCCTCTTAATGGCCTAGCGTAAATACCACCCAAGAGTATATTAGATCTTGGTTGATGTCTCTAGGAGTATAGCGTTAATATTCAGAAGAAGGGCTATCCTTGAGCGTGATATAGTGGTAATAGGGGATATGCTATCCCGAGGGCGCCACTCGTAGATAAAAAAAAAAATTGTAGGGTCTAAAAGGAAAAGCAGATGAAAGCTAGATCCTAATATTTTAAAATATATATAATAAATGAAATAGGGGATTGATAATTAAAGAATCTACCTTGAGATTAGATATATGGCCAAGTAAATATATGACTAACGTGTCAGCAGGTAAAATATGCAATTAAAAGCTTTCAACTCATTAGGCATTGATTGTGCCTTGCTCAGCCTGGTTCTGCCGCCTCATTTTCAACCCCCGCATCCATTCTTCGCCCAACCTCTTTCCAAAGAGTTGCTCATCTAACAACTTAATGGTTCTCATTCTTGTGCACTTATTCAAGCCGGAAACATCATGACTACTGCGCAGCGCGCCTTTGAAGCGGCGATAGTCGATTTTAAGGACAAGCTCAAAGACCAAAGTTTCTACGACCAAATCATCCAAACAACTAGCATCGAGCAAGTCTACCAGGACATCCAGAAGCTTCAGGAAGAGCAGGCAAAGTCCGGTCGCCTTCGCCACCTGTCTAAGATCGAACCGTTTCTAGCTCGACTTCGCGAATACAGTGGTGTTGTTGAGACATTTGTGCAAGCCAAGCCCGACATCCTAGCGCTCATATGGGGTCCGATCAAGCTTCTGCTGCTATGGGCTGACGTGCTCAAACAATCATTCGATGCTCTTTTGAATGCCCTGGAGGATATTGGGAACGCTCTACCCGACTTTTGCGAACTGGCCGAAATGTTCGCCGATAACAATCGTCTGCAGGAACTGTTGGTGCTGTATTTCCGCGACATTCTTCAGTTCTACTTGATCTCTACCAAGCTCTTTAGCATGCGCCGTAAGTTTCCCATGCTTTCGATCTTGCAACTCGGTTTAATAATGAAGACAAGGTCTCAAAGTTGTGTTTGAGATGTTCTGGCCAAGCCACAGAGACAGGATACAGGTCGTGGTAAAGCACATGGCGAGCCATCGCGATCTCATTAAAAAGGAAGTTCGCATGGAGGAGATCCGCAGAGCAGACGAATTACGAAACCGAGAATTGCAGCATTTCGTACAGACAGAGGAAAATAACATCGCTCAGGAATATGCAAGTCATCGGGCACATATCTCACCGAAGAGCTACGATCGCGACCTGTATCGTTTCAGCGAAGCTGTTTGCAATGGAACCGGCAAATGGCTCTTCCGGGACCCATCGTTCCAGAATTGGCTCATCAACAAAGACAAAGCAAAGCGTTTGCTATGGCTCCGAGGTATCCCAGGAGCCGGTGAGCCTGTACTTCCAATACAACCCAATATCATTTACTAATTAGCTACTTACCTAGGCAAGACACTGCTCGCAAGTAGAGTGATCAGGCACACTCAGTCATTGAATGGCACCCATACCGTATTCGCGTTTCTCACGTACCTTGACAGTCATATTTCAGCACTCTCTATCCTCCATTCGTTAATATTCCAACTAGCCTCTACGTCTCTCTCACTCAAGACAATGATGTGCCAATCAGACCTGCAACATCTAGGAAGCGATTTTGATGTCGCTGCAAACCTATTTCAAATGCTTGTACAGAGTGCAGGAATTTTGCGAGTCATCATTGACGGCCTGGATGAGATCGAGCCTGCACAACGCTCAAGGCTGATAAGGGAACTCGTGAGACTGAGTGGTGAATGTGAAGAATGCCAAGTCCTGTTAACTAGCCGTGCGGAAAGTGATATCTCTGGCGAATTGGACGGCAAGACTGTAGATATACAGGTCGACAAGAATAATGCTGGCAGTATACAGGTTTTCGTCAACCAAGCTATGGGGGAATGGTTCAAAGAGAGGGGCTTCATCCAAGACGTTCAAGACCAGCTACAAAGCTGGGCTGCACCACTAGCATTCCGTGCAAAAGGTCTGTTCTTATACCTCTTTTCACAGCCAGATTTTTTAACATTTGAACAGGAATGTTTCTTTATGTCAAGGTTATACTGAGGATAATATATTACATCAACGATATCGGAGACATACAAAACCAACTCGAACATCTCCCATCCTCTCTGGAGGATGCGTATGCGCCTTGTCCCTACAGTCGTCGCCTTGCTAACACTTTTCTAGTTATGGTCGAGTTCTACAGCAAATCAATACATCTCCAGATCCCCAAAGAAAACGCCTTGCTCGCTCGATACTTGGCTGGGTGGGATGTGCCCCATCACCCATGACACTCAAAGAAATCGAGCAGACCTTGCTTATAGACCCCGATTGTCCTTCCAAGCTACCGAGAGTTCAAGCGAAGGTCAATGTTGTACGGATCTGCGGCCCGATTGTTGATGTAGTAGATGGTTACGTTCAGTTCGTTCATTTTACTGTTCGAGAGTACGTCAAAGACAAATACCCTCCGTCAGCAACTAACAGAAATCAGATACATCTTCAGCACCAAGATCCCAAACTCTATCATTCTTTCTGACATGGCTCTTGACTTGGCTATTCGCTGCGTGGTGTATATGTGCCAGGACCACCATGACCCAGACCTCACCGAAGATGAAATTGATGCCAATATTATTTGGGGGGCATACCGCTTGCATCACTTCTCATCGAGCTTCTGGCTTGACTTGATACACGAGTATTTGACTTTATCTGGCTCAAAGACCATACCTGACAGTCTCATCGATCAGCTGAGAATACTTCTTGAGACACGATCATCGGATCAATACACTGAGACTAAACAGAGCGAAAGTTCCCTACACCCAACCATTCTTGGCCTGGCGGCTCAAGAGTCTGCTCTGGTAGAGATGCTGAAGGTCTGTGCTGAATTTCAGACATCATTGTCCAACTCGGACTTTCGGCTCAATAATCGTTAGTTCAGTCACCTTCAAATCCGGTCAAAATTACTAATACGATCAACAGCGGAGCAGTGGCTTCACACTAGCCCGTTCTCCATCCCCAAAGTTTCAATTGCTCTCCATGAGCGGCTTGATGACTTCGATGATGAGAACCTTTCCATTGTGGAATCACTTTCTTACCATTATGGGCCCAGGCGCTTTAGATGCGGGGTTTTAGGCTGTCAGTATCGTCGTTACGGCTTTGAAACGAAGAGAGGCCGTCAAGCCCACGAAAAGGATCATCGGAAGGCATGGAACTGCAATTACCCAGGCTGTCGCTTTGCGACCCAAGGCTTCATCTCACGAAAGATGCGAGATGCCCATCTGAAAAGTGGCCACTCACATGCTGCAAATCCTGGTTTGTCAGACACTGACCCCGCTGAAAAGCTTGAAGACGAAGAACTCCAGCCTCTTGTGTTTGATTTGATTGAAACTGACCGGTTGGAGATTCTAACGTCACTGATACCTCGTTTACGCAACTTAGACCGTTCAGTGCAGAGAGAGGTCGCAATTCACGCTGCTAAAATGGGTTCTCACTCAATCCTACAACTGTTCAACGATTCTGGGTTACTCACCGGAGCATTTGTCACGGGAGATAGTCTAGACTGGAAAAGGTTTGGTGATCTAGCTAGAAGTACAGTACAAAGTGAGAGTGTGAGCTTGTCCAAAATTCTGCTACGCTGGGTCACGACGCTGGACTTGCTTATAGGGAATTCGTTCGACTTTGAAGAAGAAGTGATGGATATAATGAGAACCTTAATGATAGCGGATTCTGAGGATTTATTTGAACTATGGAGGCCAATACTGGTCTCAGGTTTCGGCATTGCGGGTACAAGCGCACACGTCGCACACGCATTCACGTCTGGGGTTGTTATGCACAGTACTGAGAATATCCCAAGCCGTGAACGCATGCTGTTGGGAATTTGGGAAGAATACAAGGTTTTGGATACAATAAAAGCGCGGCAACGGCATGGGATTCTTCAGAGTATTGTCAATTCCTGCTGTTCCGTCGATTTGGCACGTTATGCCATTGAACATGGCTGTGGAGTTGACAGCCAGCCCAGCTATAACAGTCTAACAGCCTTGCAATTCGCATCGAGAAAGAGTACAAAAGAGGCAGCATATCTCATGGAGTTTCTACTTCTCCAAGGAGCAGATCCCAACAAGCGGACAGCGAAATGGAGGATTGGGGACGGAAAGGGAGCTCGAGAAATCTCAAAGTGGCTTGGAATGGCTTGGGAGCAGTTGGTTGAAAGAACTACAGAGGAACGTCAGAGAAAGAAGAATAATGAAAATGAAGAATCTGGCAGCGTCGGAGGGATGTATTGAATATATCATTGAAATATATTGTGTCATATGAGTAGCTCGGAGTTCTCATTTGGATCCCCATTTACATCTCGATTCTCCTAGCGAGCCATTGTTCAAGCTTCTGATAACAGTTAGTCCGAGGTCTATTTGCCTTTGTATGCGACTACATACGCTTGAAGTCTCATTGTCTATACCAGTTCCACCAGAGTCATCATTGACACTCCAGGTATTCTGAATAAGCTGTGTTTTTTTAATTTGAATGCTCTGAACATACTAGTCGACGCAGTTAGACTATGCACAATAACTACTGACTTGACAGATAGACGTAAATGGATGTGACTTGCCTCTTCGATTGAGTCTGGAGTAATATACTTGGTGGCAGTGACGCGCCGCTGCTGGCCAATTCGATGAACACGTGCAATCGCTTGCTCTTCGGCTATGGGGCTCCAGTGAGGCTCGAGTAGGTGCACATGATTAGCCTGGGTCAGATCGATGCTAGACGTTGGTTATACCGTTAGCATTGGTTTATTCTAGGCGCCCGGACACCTACCCTTCACCGCCACTCCCAATTGTGGCCAGCATTACAGTACAGCAAGGATCGTTTGCAAACCTAGACAATGCTTCCTCTCGTCGCTTAATGGAGCACCGGCCGTCGATTCTCTCACATAAGAAACCGGCCTGTAGGAGAGCACTTTGGACAAGATCTAACATGCTAGTCCAGTAACTGAACACCAAACTAGTAACCGTTAGCAATAGTTGTATATATATTTTGGCATTGGCACCTTTTAACAGGTGGAATGGTCGACCATGTTAAATTGTCAATTTGCTCAGCCTCAATATTCTGAATCATTTTTTGCACTTTAGCCGATGGACCGGTCTGGGTAGATATCCCCAAACTCTCCACTTTGCTACTGGTCCTGCTAGGTAGGCATGAGTATGAATCCATACTGTAATTGGTCTGAGGTATGTCAGAGGCACTTGATTGAATAGTCGGGAGTCTTGTCCCGTCACTATTTTTCGACCTCCACGCTTCAATGTCCGATGCTGATAAGAGGTCCTCTCCGTGATCGCAAATCCGGCGAAGATTGTTGATTAGAGACAAAACATTCTTCTTTTCCCTTTTGATCTCTGGATGGTTAGCGGGATAATCGTTAGAAAAGTCGGCAGCGTTTTTGGCGGCTTCAGTTTCGAAAAAATCGTAGAGAGCGCGGTCATATGGACGCAGGTGAACTTTTTCTTCGCGAATTGTCGGAGGAGGGAGTGCTTGTGAAATGCTAGATTTCGTCCGACGGAGACACGTTGCTTCAACCAGAATCCGGAGCTTTCGGAGACCTTCTTGCATGTTATCTCGAATTGGATTGGATATCCAACGATCGAATGTGGCCTTGGCAACGAGAGGCTCCATCTGGATGAAGGCCAGTAACGCTCCGTAGTTATCGATGGAATTCACAATAGGGGTTCCTGTGAGACACCAGCGCCTCGATGACCGGAGCTCACATGCAGCCTGAAAGACCTGAGTTGACCTGTTACCGATACGATGGGCTAAATTTGTTAATTTTATGAATTAGGTGTTAAGACACCAATACTGACCTTCATCTAGAACAACGCGAAACCATTGCTCTGTGAACAATGGACCCTTGTTGGCCCACTCAGACCTCAAGGTCTGATATGTTGTCAAGACAATGTCATTATTTTGGAACTGCTTAGCCAAGCTTTCTCTACCAGTACCATGATAAAGGGAGACACGGATCTGACCAGGCGTGATGTGGTACTTGATCTAGGATTGCCAGCCAAGAATCACTGCTTACTGTCAGCCAAAGCTCTGTTACGACATAATTACAGACCGTACTGCTCTTTGGTATAACAACCAATGTTGTTGAAAGCTCAGAGCCATTACTTTGAGCCTCTGTGTCCCTCAACAAGTCCAGCGACCAGCAAATGAGAGACAATACGCAGAGGGTTTTGCCGAGACCCATTTCCTAAAAGACAAAACGCGTCAGCTATACAATATGCAGAGCGGGAGTGCAAGAGTCTTCTGACATCAGCAAGGATTCCTCCAGCACAAACTGGGGGAACAACGACCCCATGTCCCGTAATTCTGTGGCGGTATTCTCTGTTCATTGTTAGACTTCCATTCTTCCTCCCTTGTAGGTTACGTTGAGATGCCATACCTGTTCCCACCCGTGGATACATCGCGTGCGACCCACAAGGAAGGACTTTGAGGGCTTTCAACGTTGATACACTCCTTTTCGCTCATCACCGTAAGAGCTTTGAGCTGATAGCTATAGCTTGTTAGCTTCAGTGACAAAATGGGGAAACCATCATGGTTACTCTTTAAGGCTGGTCCGTAGCCGTGGGCTTGGATCGGTCGTCGGTCGAATAGAAAGATCAGCTGCGGTGTCAAAAATACCCATCAGCTGTCCTTTCTTCTTCTCATCCAAGGAAAACGACGGCTTTGATGCACTTCCATTGTACTCGATAGCAAGGTCTTCCATTTGTGGCATGCGAGACCCTGGAGTAACGAGATAATGCGGGTTAAAGTATTCCGTGTCTACCTCAAAATATTCGATTTCCCGAGGTGACGGATGTTGAAGAAAAAGGTCATTAGTAGATAAGAGGTCTCCAATCTCCGCCGCTTCTTCAACACCGCTGAACAGTAGGACGCGAAGAGATGCTGGGGCAGTCAACAGAGCGCTGAGCTTTACAGAAGGGCGGTCTAGCAACTGTGATGGAAACAAGTCCGTGACGAGGCCCGCATATGCTCCCGTGTCTGCCTTAGAGAGCTTCATGATACCGCCATACTGCCGCAGGTTGACTGTAGCTTCAGATTCTTCTCGGTTCTTAAAGAATGACGACGTGGTCTTCAAGATTATCTGTTCCAAATCAGCGCCCATTGGAAGTAACTTTCCTAAGCTTACCATTCCGAGGCAGACATCACGAACTGTCTCTGCGACCAGTGCTTCGCCTACGATCTCAACTCTCGCTTTATCTTGAATTTCTTCCGTAGGTTCTGAAATGCTGGCTGAGAAACCGTTGTCGCAAGTGAGCTGAGGAAACAAACCGGAGTTAGATGAGAAAAAGTCTCCGATGTTGTCATAATCAACGTCCAACTCCGGGGATTGCAGGCGTGGCCTTTTACAGGCTCGTACAGCGTATTGGTCGTCCAAGTCCATTTCCGAGGCCACTCAAATCGGCTTTGCGAGAATGCAGTGTGACGAGATCATATGACAGCAAAATTTATTGAGGTGCAGTGTCAAGATGCAGCCTGGCTTCTGAGAACGCCTTGAAAAAATGGAATGGCAGCCCTTCTTAACGCCTCGTTGACGCACAGCCACAAACAAATCTGCCTCGGCGGGCCTTGAAATTATTGGTTACCTACCTACCAATAGGCATGAGGGTGTGTCATCTTTTTTTCTATGTACAAGACGTAGGTTGTTTTAAGAAAGAAAATTAATTGCATTCATGCTTTAATGTACCGAGTCATCTACATTCTATCTCTCGCTCATCCAGGCAGTTTAGAACCTGATTAATTGTTAGCACCCTCAGTAGAGTCCAATATACGTTTGCTGAGCTACGGCCATTGTCTCAAGCCATTAGGTTCAAACAATAAAGCCAGCCGACTGTGATTAGGTCTTTTAATTATACTTCCACGACTGGTACGTCATTGTCTATTAACTTGGATAATAACGGCGCCAGAAAGATAATCGTTTTTACTATAGCTATTTCCATTATAGCTATCAAGTCGGCTGGGCTGGTATCACTATTTTAATTCTAAAGAAGGTCCGTTAGGGTACTGAAAGTGGCATCTTAGTAATGAAATTAATTGAGTCTGTTAGCTAGGTAATTAGATAATATTCTACCTATGCCAGTAATGGTAAGGTCCTTACCGATGTTAATAGTCTAGTACCCAGGTTATTATCAGGCCAAACTAATACTATCCTGTTATCTGTATGCCTATCTGTATCCAATTGACCGATTTGGTCTTAAATAAGGGATAAATCAGTTCTATCTATATTAAATTACAAGTTGAAGTAACATTTTTTCCGCCACCGATAAAAGGGAAGTCATGTAGTTACAGGTACTTAATAAGGATTTCATATCTGAGTTATATGTCTATACCGAGTACGACTTGCTGTCCTTATTAGGGACGAGACTATTACTTGATAGTCTAATTATTAACTATAATCTCCTAACCAAGGAATTCTACACTTGCTTCTGTTCTGATTTGCCAAACTGAATAGGGATTCTTGTGGATTTTATAACAATCGATCTTATGAAGAGTTAGATCACAAAAATGGCAAGAAAGAAGACTGGAGGATCTAGTACTAACAAGGCTTCTAACCATATTCAGTCTGTTGCCGCTAACCAAGACTGCTCACGTCCCAGCCACAATAGATAGGTCTTTCAGAGAAGCCAGAGCCTATAACTATTAATACAACCAAAATAGTTTTAATTAAGATCACAAACCACAAACATTCCACGGAGTCTAAACAAAAAGGTTGTAATCCCATAAGCCTCATTCAGTAAAGCCGCAATAGAGCACTGTAAGCACCGTAGGTTATGATTCTCTCTACTACGCTATCTTTAGACTACATAAAATCAAGAAATCTTTTCTACTCCCAAAGCTCAGCACATTTGCTCTTTTTTTCATCCTTAGTCAATAGCAATGACCCTCATCCCCATTACCTTAACGTGTTGCACGGGGAAGTGACCATCACATCCAACGCCTCCAATAATAACTATCCACTATCCAGGCTTTACCGCACTCCACTTGCAAGCTACATATGCCGAGAACCCTCCGCACATAATAGGGCCTACTTCTTCATCGGTTATCCGTACTCCAGGCTGCATCCGATACACGGCTGCATTCTGGCTCTGGAAAAGTCCTTCAAGCCCGTCAGCCAAGCATTCCGGTTGTTTCGGTTTGCGTCAAACCTGCATCCGATGGATTGCAGGCGTAGCCTCAAACTTTATGCCCGTTTTGTCGATTGCTACCGCCGGCAGACATACTAAAGGACTTTTCTGTGTGCCAGCACATGCGCTAATGGGACCATCTGCAAGCTAGCTATGGGATAGAAAAATGAAGCAAATATATATAACTAAATGCCCTCGAGAATATTTTATTTTGCCCGACAGCCACTTACCTCATTAACTCTTTTCATTAACAAGTTGTTATTTTAAGCAAAGTTTCGGTGTGAATGCTCAAACTTGAAACATTCTCAATGACAGCTGGAAAACCAACTTTGGAGTTCTTCGGTATGTTTCCGCATACCTTGAGCATTCTCCTCTTTGGCGACTGCGTGGTAGTCTTACAGTGGAACCCAACCCTACCAGTAGCGATCATCTTACTAACCCGTCTGCGGAAAGGTCTGAACATTTTCCACGACACCTGGCTCGAGAGACCAGATGGTTTGAAACGATACCTCGAGCTTGACTCTGATCCCGGTCAGTGGGGGCGAAAGAGTGCCATTGCTCAATAAGGACATTCTGAGAAAGGCAGCGGAAGGGCTCATTGATCGAGCTCCAGGTCCGCCAACCCCTATGTCAAGTACGCGACAGCAGCAGTTCACGTTTGGCCCTCTTTGCAGTTCCTGATGCCTGCTGTCCACCCCCACGACTTGCCCGAACAGTTCGATATCGCTGAATTTTCTCCGCTTATGAGATCATCTCAGGCGAAGGAAGGGAAAAAGTCCGCGTCTCTTTCGAAGATGGCACCTCGGCAGATTGCGATTTGCTGATCGGGGCAGACGGAAGTCACTCCAGGGTACGCTGGCAAAGCCATCGCATTTTGTTCCATTTGATGCTGACAGTAGAACAGATCAATAAACAGCTTGGTTTGAGAAACATCCAAGCCATTCGCGTTATGAACTTCATTATAAAGACACATCTATCCGGGGACAAGCTGGCAATACTACCACCACCCGCCCGCCACTCACCCATAATCTGCTTTTCGCACAGAAAAACTTACTTTTGTGCTGGGGAGTCAAACTTTAAACTTCAGTACCACTCTCAACTATTCTTAATTAATTTTAAATCACGACAGCGTATATCCCAAATCGACCGCATGGAAAAGACACTGGAAACGGAGACACTAAAACACCTGCCGCAACTTCCGACCATCAAGAGGTTCTGGCCACATTTACCTTCTCGTTACAGATGCAAAAAGACGAATGTCCGAAAGGTATCGAAAAGTGGGACAAGGATGCAGTTTGGAAATTCTTGGAAGAATCTCTAAGTACTTAGGATGGTGCGTTGTAAGTGCTCTTACCTCTCTAACGACAGTGAACGTGCACGGGCTAATGGTCGATTTAGCCGCCAAGTCATACAAGTTATCAAATCGGAAGACGTTTATGTCTTCGAGCCTTGGGCGACAAAGAAACCAGCACTGGACTGGCGCTCTAAGGTACAAACAGCGACTAACCCTAATCTTGGAAATCCGCTGGGATGGTTGATGGGTGATGCCATGCATGCCATGTTGCCTAACAGAGGCATGGGCGGCAACCAAGCCATGCTCGACACCACAGTACTCTTGCCTCTCATTTAGAGACTTGACAAGGCTATGGAAGTCCATGGATCACTTCCCAGCGAGGTGGTCGCGGCAGCCTGTAAGGAGTATGAGCATGAGATGATCCCAAGAGCATTTTACTGGGTTGAGGCCAGTGGAGGGGCGAAGCCGGTGGTAAGTTCGAATGATATCTTTCACAAAATCACATACTAAACTCTCGCAGCCGTTCGATACAAATACCTTCTTCGGTCAATTTGTAGCGTGGTACATTATGGTGTCGCTGGATATCAGAGACGTAAAAAATGCAATTATGCGATTCCTCAGATTGAAATAGGGCCGACTGGACTTTCTATTAGCCTTAATCTTTAGAACCGGTCTCTCCGATAAAAAATGTAACAACATATGATTTCTGGTCTTCTTTTTATTCTGAGCAATACCAATACCACTAAAAAGCGTCCCTCAGTAACAGGAGAGGTTTGCTGTACACGTGTGACGTCGTACAGTACTATGTGGTAGCTTAAGATCTCACTAAATTATAAAAGGTATTTACAAGGCAATTCGTTTCGTAAGTCCGGCAGTCCACTGTTGGAAAGTCGGCTCGACAAGAACTGCGACATCTCCAAAGCCAGTGTGATAGAGGCGGTGATAGGAAATTAACTCAACGTTGACAAATAATCATACATCGTCGGCTGTTTCGATGTTTTGAGACTCAAGCTTTCGATGGAGTATTATCTTTCGATAAGGGTTGAAATGGAATTTATGACAATCCAGCGAGCCAAGCCTGTGCAAAGCTTCAAGGGCACTGAACTACTTCCATGTAACCAAGCCTGCATCGTTGAAGGATCCCCGGAAGTTCAGTTGATTGAGTGGCCTTGTCAGGTCAGACAGTTACACATGTTACGGACGCTTCCGGGCACAAAGTGAGAGATACAGATCCGCTGCTCTGCAAGCGATGGCCTGATTCCATTGTCAGTAGTCTGGTCATAGATGGCACCTCTCGACCTCTACGTCTGACCAAAGCACGAAGGTGTCCCCGGGCGGGATAAAACCCCCGTTGCATTCTAAGTCTTCTGGAGGAACCACTCGTGGCAGTAGCCCTCGTGGTGGACGAGCTATTCGTAGTGCCTCATTTATGCAAGCATTGAGAAATAGCAGGTTTTCTAGTTCTCTCAATATCAGTTTTGAATCCCTGTCCGGCATAGTGGTCTATAATTCAGCTCAAAGGCGGCTGTATAGATCAGGTCTGTGTAGCAAATGCCATAACACGATAGGAATTGTGCTTGCTGTTGTGTCCGTCGCTATCCCATGTGAGTTCCACATCTGCATTGGAATATTGTAAATGCACTTATAGCCTTGTCTGTGATATCTCAGTGAATGAAACTAGCCCCAGTTCGGTATGCGGTGTATCTATGCAGCTATCACATACTTAACTCAAACAGCTGACCCAATTGATCGATAAGCATATGCAGGTTTACACGTAGCGCGTGGTCTGGACTTCCAGTATTCTTAGTGGGATGCATGACTTGATAAGACATAAACGTGGCTGGCTGAAGTGGTGGTTATGCTACTGCCCAGGCTATACCGCTCTAAACTGGAATCCGATCGCTCTTTGACTTACTACTGTCATCTTTGACCTACACCGTAGCATCATTTGTGATTTTAGGGGTTGAAGGCTTTTCTGAAGACCATAGGTAGACCATTGGTTTTTGGCAAGTCTCGGTTCCGGATGAAACACGCAAACGAAAAGGTTAACCCAGGTCAAAGTAAGTGCGCCAATGACTATTCTTATCTCTAAGAAGTATATTCGGAATTCGGAATACAGACAAGCCATGCGTTTGCATATCAGAAAACAAACAAATCTTGCATGATTACGAGACGGAGCAACATTTTGACTGCCACATGTGAGAGACATCTACCCTAAGGTAAGCCTCTCAGTTACAGCTATTTCACAGAATGTGCACATATGCATTGCATATCTACTTCAAGTGAGCAAATATCAATGAGTTATTATTTATCTGCTTATAGGGTAAGAGTGCTGCTTGACAAGCTGATCCTAGACTACCAACTCTGAACCAAACCATTCTGGATTTCTATCTTTATAATTGAACCGAATAAAGAGTGTTAAAACCTCTATGAGAATTGTCTTTCCTTAGAATTTGGTTGCAAGATCGGCGAGGAATCTATCCAGTTTTGCAACGTGGCCCGCATTCGTCAAAGACTGAGGTGTCCAGCCTTTCTTAATCTCGTAGCACGACGCGTTGGCATCATCGCGAGTCCATTGGACCACTGCATCAGCAGTCCCAGTACCATTATAAGCCATCACGGCAAACTTTAAGCCGCTTGCGAACATACCAAATGCCACGCCACGGGCGTGTGCCAAGGGAAGGAGGTATTTGGAAGCCTGTTCTATGGAAGCCTCCAAATTCAAGTGGCCTGGCCTTTTGCCCTCAAAAGTAAAAATGGGCTGCCAAGATTGCAGAACGCCGCCCTGTCTTATAAGGGCAAATACGGTCAAGTCTGGGCGGCTTCCTTTGCTGTTCCTCTGCTCAGGAGCGATGATGAAATTTGGGAAGGAGAAATGCCTCTGGAGGATCTCGTACCAGATGCCGTTTGATACCGCCTCTGAAGTTTCGTCGTGATCAAGGATTAACATCCATTGCTGATCAGCGGTAATTGTAGCGGTAGATGTAGCGGCCATAGTGGAAGGCCTGGATTTCGAAGATTGAAGGTTTGTATTGACTGGCTGTATACTTGGAAAATAAATGATGCTGCTGCAGTGAACCTGGCATGAATGGAATTGTGTCGGGGTAGTGGCCTATATTTAACCTCTCTGATAATCCCTGCCATCGCAACGAAGTGATCATCTTCGACACAGTCCTGCCTACTCAGGGGCGTCAAATTTGTCTTTTTGCCAGTTACCAGTCCCACAAACAAGACTCATAGCTGAGCAGGGTGGTCACTACATGATCTGATGTTTTGGCCTTTTGAAGCTCATTACTTTCTTGAGCACAAATGTGGCTGGCTGGAGTCAAATGCTATGCCGCGGCCCAGTTGATCTCGCTGTTGACACCTAGATCCTGGGTGTCTCACTTGCACCAATAAACTGTCGAACTGCATGAGTCACATTCTTCAGCTTCCTCCTTGTGGGTTAACTATTCTTTTCCCAGATGTTTACCACTGGTGGCTTTAGTCTAGACTCAAGCCACTGCTGTCCGTATCCAGCTGAATGTGCTTTATGTGTTAGAATATGAGACAAAATGCCATAAAGGCGGGGAAGAAGTCGATAGATCAGCCCACAGCTCCACAAACGGCTTGGTTTGGGAGGCGGGTGAGACGGAACGGCCCCTAAAAGCTAGTTGTTCAGTTAGCGAGGAAGAGCTGAAAGATTGACAATCCGACCCACCAATGATGGTAGTTATCACACCAGATCCCCTCACAAACAGTTCACATTCCGATACTTTGTCTCAAACTATTGTGGAAGCTCATGGAATTTAGAATGCTTTACGGATACTGTCTTGGCTAAGAAGGAATTTTAGTGCTCTCATCAACTTCAATGTGCGAATTGTATCCATAGACTAAAGTAAAATACCTCCACATGGCGTTATCAATGTCATTGGTTTCTGTTCCCATGTGTTACTTTCAATAACTCTTGGAGGAGAAAGCTACCCAGCAATATGGAACTCAGAAATGTATATATATTGGTGTCTTTGTAGGTGCTCGGAGTGACTTTCTTTTATAACAAAAAAAAACCAATTCAGTCTTGAGTACTTATATTTTTTCCTCACACTTTTACACCAAACCTAATTCATCATGACGAAAATCGTTACCCGCAAGAACATCCGGACCATGCCGGCTGAGGAGCGCGATAACCTCGTCAGAGCATTTGCAGGCATTCAAAAGCTTGACCCAACCGATCCAAATTCATTTTTCATGATCGCTGGCTACCATGGTGAGCCCTTCCGTGGCGCCGGCTGGGGCAATCCCCAGTGGTGGGGAGGATACTGCAATCATGGCAATGTCCTCTTTCCAACATGGCACCGCGCCTACCTTCACCGTCTTGAAAAGGCTCTCCAAACCATCGTCCCCGGTGTGGCTATGGCCTACTGGGATGAGACTGAGGAGTGGTCTCTCAAGAATGGAATTCCCGAATTCTTCCTTTCACCCACGTACACTTGCGAGAACGGAGACGTGATTGATCCCAATCCCCTCCACTCGTACACCTTCCAGGCAAACATCACTGATCATCTTTCTCCTCTTCCCGACACCAATTACTCCAAAGGTGTCGGTTACTAGACCGTGCGCTATCCATTCTCTGGCCTCGTCGGCACCCCCAAGCTGAAGAAGAAGAGCGAGGCTCACAACAAGCAGCTCACAGAGCTAGGTGTTGGCGAGACCAACAAGATGTTGAACTTAAACATCCTCACCTGGCTAAATCAGGTGGACTTTCAAAACAGCAAGGGCAAGACTATCAAGGCCAATGTCAGCTACAAGTACGGTGCTTGTCTCAATGCACCAAACTACACTGTCTTTTCCAACACCACTTCTGCTCAGCAGTGGAACGACGACAGAATTGATAACAAAGGCTATGTTCCCATCGTACCGCTTGAGTCTCCGCATAATTCTATTCACTTGGCTGTTGGCGGCTTTCAGCTCAAGAAACAACATTCAGACTTCAACCAATATAGCGGAGCCAATGGTGATATGGGCGAGAATGACACGGCCGCTTTTGATGTACGCTAACCCCCCACTCCGTTTCTGTCTGACGTTGCTAATGTCTTTCCTTATAGCCAATCTTTTTCTTCCACCACTGCTTCATCGATCTCGTGTTCTACGAATGGCAAAAGAAGAATGACGCATTGGAGTCATTTGAAATCATTCACGGATACCCGGGCACTAACTCCGTCGACAACCAAGGACCGACTCCTGGTGTCGCCGGCGGAACCTGGCTCACACTCGACAGCGCTCTAGATCCGTTCAAGAAGCCCGGCAGCCAGACTGATCCCATGACCTCTCGCGATGTAGTCAACCCTCAGGCTCTGGGTTATGCGTATGAGTACAACAGCAGCTCTCCTAACAACTTCAACGCCGGCAATCCCGACCTGTACGTACCCGACGACGAAGATCCAACTCCGATCCTTGCAGTCAGCAACATCAACCGGTCCGCCATTGGCGGTTCATTCATGATCACCGCATTTTCCAAATCCGAGATCAATGAAGAGCCGGTGCTCGCTGGTACTGAGGCCGTATTGAGCCGCTGGCATGTTGCGGGTTGTGCCAATTGCCAGAATCATCTTGAAGTCAGAACTCATATCCCGCTTCATGGATGGAGCAAGGAGAAGGCCGAGAATGCAGAGTTCGAGGTTAAGCTGCAGACGCGTAATCCGAAGGTCGCTAATCATGTCAACTTTGGGACCGTGCCTGACCAACAGCCCGCCCCAAGCTTCAGGCTTGTAACCTCACATATGGAGTAGTGCCTCGCTTGTATCGAACAAGACTGATTGATTTCCTTGATTCCGACAAGACTTCCACAATAGTCATCATCCTACCGTGCCCAATGTAAACAGTCATAGGAGAGGGTGAGAAACTGTAGGATCGGCGGGAAGAACCTTATCCTACTTTTCGATTTAGTATTTTCCTTTGTGTTATTAATGAAAATTATTCTGCCCACACTTTATAGGATTGACTTTCTGAATCTGCATGTCCCCTTGGTGTCCCATGTCCTTTTCCCAACTTGACATGATCTTATTGTTATAAATCCGAACCAGCATCCAGTTAGGGACTCTGGGAAGCAAAGCGCCTCTACTTACCAACTCACAGGCACCAACATTTTCCTCAAGACCAGAGTTTATCAAGGTTATTTATGAAGTTGTTGTCAATGGTGAGGGACGTTCGTATGACCCCATGCTAGGATTGTCTAAAGGACCATCAATCGAGCCCTTACGGGCTGTCAGGGTTATGGCAGCCCAGTCGTAGTTCCAGTAAATTCGTTCGGGGCTAGTGTCATGCTTTTCTCACGGCTGCTCCCCCGCCATTTGTTATCTTCTATGGCTCTGACCCAACTGGCGCGGGTCAATGACAAGACTATCTCACCTGCAATGTAAACAACGGAAATCTGGCGTGTACAGCCCCCAGGACATTTTGTTCTACTGATGCAGACGATGAAAGGACTTGCTCTGCCTCGACAGAAGATTTATACAATAGTTTGTTCACGAATGCCCAGAAGTTTTGGTATATTTCTAGGAGGGGTCCTCAGAACCTTTCACCAATTGCCGTGTCTGCACCAAAGTAGCGCTGAGCATGTGTACTATACTGGATGGTAAGTATATGCATAAGAAATATTGTTGATATTTCTGTGGCTTTAATTAGGACAGCTGGATCTCTGTTTTGAAGGTGCTACCAGACTCAATGTAAATATGTATAAGAAAAGCTTAATATATAACAAGCTCAGGATATCTCTTTCTCCCAGCCGTGGAAAGGAATTCAGGACCTGTATTGAAATTTTACAACAATAAATTTAGATAGTCCTATGTGAACTATATAGCTGCTGCATGATATAGAAGAGCCACAACGCCGAAGTTTAAGGTGGGTTACGCTATATACTTCTTATGCTCTGGGATACCACTAATTCTATTTCTTATGGTGTCTGATGCTTTTGAATTAGCGCTAATACCCAGGATGGAACGATATGACTTGTATCTGGCCCTATTGATACTTTAGCAAGCTCAAATTTTATGCTGTTTCCATCTAAAAGTGAATTTTAGTCACTCTATTGCTACTTTTGGCTCCAGATTGAGAATATGGTAACCTTCCTCATTACTCTTACTACTCTCCAAGTTTCAGTTTTAGCGAAGTAGTACCACCTTACATATGATAAACCATGAGAATATACAGTCCTGTCCATAGAATAAATATCATCTACCTAACTCTTTACTGTCATATTCAGTTCCTTTTTTACAAAGGCCCGAAAAGAGCTTCTTCCAGGATAACCGGGGACACGGCAGTCTCTTTGGTAACGATACTATCCCGTCTCTGCCTCAGATTAACAGCTCCCCATCGCAGTAACTCGCCGAAAGTACCTGGCTCGCTGTCTTTGCCATCGTTCTCATCCCAAAGCAGTCCTAGATGTGGAGAGTGTGTCAGGCCCTTTCCATGCGTGACCTTCTGCCAGCTGGCGCTACTCAAAAGGTGCCAGACCAGCTTGTGCGCTTCTTGGAAATCTTCCGACTCGGGGTTAGTATCAAGTGGCAAGCTAAACAGGTCATACAATCGTTGGCCTGAAGAGAACCCAACCAGATTCTCGGCAGCCCAGTTCTCTGTTCGCGCATCAATACCAAGAATGTGCTCCTGCCAATACTTGGACCCATTGAAGCCGTCGCCAGTATCTTCGAGCATAGTCAATCGTCTCCAGCACATGACCTGAGAGATATACTCAAGGACCTGCTGCACGTCGATCTTGAAGTCCCACGTCCAGCCTTCTGCTTCGCTAAAGTCGATGTCTTTGACGAAGCCAAGGGCTGGATTGTTACTCATCCCAATGTAGTTGTGTCGATTTCCCCACAGATGAAGAAACAGTTTATGCCTTACCCTATCAGTAAATACTTCAGGAGTGATTGACTGGACTTACCATCTTGTAATAAAAGGATTGCCTTTGCGGGATGCCGTGAAGTGATTCGCGATGGTCTGGCCATACATAACAGGCACAGCCACCTCAAATGGTGAGTTTTCATCAGCAATCTGATTCCAGCAAACACGATCCATGTCACGCATGAGAATACATCCAACGTCCATGGCCACTCCACCATGTTGGATCAGCAAAGCGCCTCTCAGGAAGTCCATAGTGTGTGGCCCAACATATGGTCCATCCATGGTTCCTTTGACTAAAGCCTCTGGAAGCAAATCGGCGGTAACGAAGTTCAATATGTGATTGGGTGAATCAGGCACCGTGTCAAGGACATGGACTGTCCATGACGGACCACAGATGCGTACCCAGTCAGCCACATTACGTTGACACCAGCTTGGCAGGTTATCAAGGCCAGAGTGCCAGAAGGCCCAGATGTTTTTTTCTGAAGTAACGGGGACATGGGCATTGAGTGAGGCAATGATGTCTTTGGTGGACCGAGTATCAGGATTCCCAATAACTTCCAGCTGGGAGGCTAGCTCGTCGGGAATGGTAAAGGGTGCCATGATGTAGGGAATTATACTGCTGAGAGATATGTGTCTTGTCTCTGTCAGTGAAGAAATGGTATTGGGCTTTATATAATTAAATGGACCATCCATCTCTATGATCTTCATTGACAAAGGTCCGGGATATAGTCATCGATGCTGTTGATGAGATCAGCACTAGTCCGGAAGTGGACGATTAGCCCAGAACTAAACCTACCTATCAGGTTCTGACGCACTAGTAATCATTACTATTGATCCCTTAGGATCGGAGGGGACGTAATGTATATATTTTATGGGTTATGCTCTAATATTGGTTGGCTTCCGATCGATCCGGCACGTATACCAGTTCCAAGGTGGTGGGGTAGTGAGAGCGAAAGTCGCAATTTGCAAGCTGCATTATTAAAGATACCTGGATCTTAGGGCTATCTCCAGCTATGTAAAGATGTATTCTATATTGAGTATTTAATTGGATGAAGCCTCTGCGGGTATACTTATTACGTTCCCTCGGATCCTAAGGGATAGTAAGCGAGCCAGACGTGGTTAGTCAATCTCGTTCATTGATCGGTCCAATACTCGTGGGTCTGATGAAAAATAACCCTGCTCTTCGAACCGATCAATACAAAGAAAAAGCAAAAAGAAAACATACAACAGTGAGGATTCCCCAGTCGTCACCGACCTGAGTACTAATTCACCGCTTCTTGGCTTGACTAAGGGAGAGCGGACGGGATCCCGTATTTTACAAGAGCTGTGGTCGTATGTGAAGAATTGGCCTGGGTATTCAACTAATGAAGAGGCTCTCTTGATGACTCGGACTACCATCGAACTACTCCGAGTTCTCTCCGGGTCATTGAGGTAACCAGGAGTGAACTGTGGTCCTGTGGGGCTATTTTTCATCAGACCCACGAGTAGCCGTCGGCTCAATTTCGAGGACAAGGCTTCTCATTCCGGTTTGCGGTGCCCGATGCGATGTAATCAACCTCACAATGGTATGACAGGTAGCTTGATAGTGAGCATTATACGCAGGGAAATATTTGTGTTAGACTCCCCGACATTCGCATTCGGCGTGTAGTCAGTCCAGAATCAAAACCAAGTATTGCTTGTCGCGTGCTGAACGGTCATATCTAATTCGCCCCCGGAATGGAGTACAAGAATGTAGATTAGATTAAAATTCGGGGTACTTCAACACAGCAGGCAAAGTTCAAGCTTCAACATAATATGTCATGTCTTGACAAAAACAACAGTAAGCGTAGGCCAATAAAAGACCTTCCGGTCTGTAATTCAGTAACAGGAACCAGTAAAGTATGGCTTGGCCTACAGCAGCCGGAAATCAAGCACACTATACTATGCCATCTTTTGCTGCCTCGCCAACAACAAACAAGGTACTGTGGTCTAGTTGGTCATGACATCTCGTTAACACCGAGAAGGTCCCCGGTTCGAGCCCGGGCAGAACCTCATTTTTTGCTAACTTCCTTTATGTCTCTTAAAGAAAACTAATTATTTTTCTCTTACGGAGTACTAAGAGCGAATAAGAAATTGAGATCTGTGTAGAACGAAATTCACATATTGACGAAGAGTATTAGTAAGTGAACCAGACCCTGGTTATAACTCATGTCTTTTTTTACCTCTTCTTCTTTAGCTATGAGCACTATTGAATGTGCAAATCCGCTGTACATATAATCTCATAATCCCCAGTCAAGTAACCGTACAGTGTAGTGGTTTAGGCCCAGTGACGCATACTTATCTCGGGAATTTTATTATATGTAGGAGAGGATAACCTGAGAAGTGCCCTACCAATACCATTCGCTCGACTCATAACACCTGAATTCCACTGCAAAGTTATCATCCTTACAGGCCGTCCTGCCTTTCTACTTATGCTTAAAGAAGAACTTAACCAATCAGGAAATTAGCAATTCTATATGTTATAGCTTTTAGTAAACAAGAAATATCTAGATATGTCCCTATTAAATCCTTTAGTAGTGTTTTATAGATCGGGTTAGTTAAATTCTTTTTTTAATACATATTTATACTCTCAGGACCTAGCTAATAATTAATTACAGTAATTTAGTTATTAGAATAAAAAGTTCGGCGAGGAGTGGTTAATAGGACTATCCGGATTAATAAATACTAAACCTTCAGAAATTCTTTCCCACCTCTTCGTATTTGTACTAACCAGCGTTATATACCATTGACTAGGATCTGTGAAATATGATTGATATACTGCCTAGACATGAAGATGGAGCCGTCCACATCATCCATCGTGGTAATGATACCAAACCCCATTATGACCGTAGCCAACGACACCAGTTCCAGCCGCAGCACTCTAGTTAAAGGGCCAGCACCAGTAGATGACATTAACAGTCCAGCCATCCACAGTGTATAACACCCACGGCTTACCACTAGGCCCAGTACCCTTATAGCAGTTGTAGGTATGGAACCCGTTCGTGCCCGTGCCAGACCAAGCATTTCCTTGCTTGCCACCGGCATCTGCAAATATGTTTGACGTGAAAGATACACCACTGCCGAAGGTTCCTTATTACAGTTAGTTGCAAGCCAAGGTAATGTAGCAAAGCAAACTTACCCTTTACAGGCTGACCCTCCCACTGTACATTGGTTCCATGAGCAACATCGACATAGTCATCAGGACGGGATCCACCGGCTGATTCGTGGCCATCGCCATAATATGCCATGCCGCTGGAGACTTCATTCCCTTTGGAAGAGTTCACAAGGTAGATTGTGTCACGGGCAGCGGCGGCCCCAACAAGGGCGGAAGTGAGGAGAGAAGTAATCTTCATGGTGATTGACGAGGTTGGATGATCTACCGGGACACTGTGGTTTCTGTTGATGAAGGCACTGCATACTTATACAATGAGAGGATGGAGGTTCTCATAAAAGATTAACTACCGAACAGTGATAGCTTGACCGACATTCTAGAATGTGATGTCCATTTCCTTTGTAACGATGTTTTGCTTTATTGAGATGCCCGCTTACCATGCTCACATCAGCGGCTTTCCATTTGATGCAATGCTACCATTTGCTAGCTTTCAGCGTCAGCGGCCTTCACTAAATCGGGTAGCTGCTAACAAGCGGAGCCAACCCTTAGGCCTCATCAGCCAACCCTGGCATTACTATCGCCTCTGCCCTGCAGGTAATACGAGATTTAACAGAATATTAATGAACTCACAGGGCTCGGGCCGCCTTTTCGGAACAACCAGTGCCGGGTTTGCTTGACTGGGTAAGACTTGCGCTGTAATTGGTGCTCCTTTCCTGCTCCCTAGTCTTTTGCAATTGTTTGTCAGACTCCCAATGCGTTCAATACCTGACCCACCAATCTCATCTCAAAGCAAAATCACAAGTCCCCTTCTAGGACACGAGGCGATGAAAAGAACGATAAGCCTTTCAAGGCTCGAGACAAATTTTGTGCCGTGGAGTAAAAAGGATAAGCACCTCCAGCGGCAACACACCGGAATTGATGAAGGGTGGGACATTCCATAGACAGACAGTAATTGCATCCGTGACTTGTGACAAATTCTCTATTAGCGCTCTATGTAAACTGATTATTTTCAAATCAAATTTAAAGTATATTGTCAGTTATGAAATTCAATTTATATTAATTTAATTTGATTGTGGGGTTGTAAATAAGTAAATTGCGATTTCATGTAGGGTAGTTGCAGTCCTTTGTTGGCTGGTATCTGCGAAAACAGCGTAAGTTTGTCAGGCAGCCAGATAACCTGCAGGACAATCCGAATCTGCCTAAATAAGCAGAAAAGGAAGTAACTTGTTAATGAAAGGAAATTGCCTATAAATAGAGGACTCCTTCCTATTAGTTATTTTAGATTTATTATTAATTATGTTCCCTGACTTTCTTACCGATCCCTACTCTGACTGAAATCCTTAAGAAAGACGAATAAGAAACGCCTTATCTTATCTTATCGATATCCTTTATCCCACACAATTCAAGTCAGATTGATTAAATCAACTCAATTATTAAACCAATTCTGACCTCTCTAAATTATATTGTGAAGATCGTCGAATTGAAATCAAGGCATTTAATTTGAGATTTGATTTGTTAGGAGCCTTGACATTAATGGTCTGGTTTGTGCTATGTGGTGGCCCGCTTCTTAACACGGTTATTAATGGCGAAAGGCGTAAGTTCTGGGTATTGAAGGCTCCCCTGCCTATGTCTTAACTTTCCTTCGCGCTGGAGCGCCTTACCCGAGAAGATTAGCATACGGCGGTCGCCAATCATGATGGGCTTAAGGGCACGTAACAATCAGTTTCCAAGGCCTACAATACAAAGCATAAACGTAACTTCCACACCCTGTTGCGATGAACCGGCAAGTCGCTGCCAGATCCGTTCTAGCTCTGAGACTACTTGCGATTTCATCTAGAGGAACATGATTTTACTTTGCCTCTATCCCAGCATCAAACAGCTTGGTACTGTGGTCTAGTTGGTTATGACATCTCGTTAACACCGAGAAGGTCCCCGGTTCGAGCCCGGGCAGAACCTCACTTTTTGCTTTCATTTAACAACTCTACCACGTACTAATTGTCACAGAATCCCTTTTTACATCGCTGCTATCGACTGAGTCATTTTCCTGGCCTGTATGAGATAGGCCAGTGCTGATTACACCAGCCCAGGTCTGGAGGTAACAGGAAACGGAATACTGCTGAGTTTATATTATTAAGGTCATGTTTGAACTGACGCAAGAATCATTGTCGTCATCGTTCTGTATGCCCGTTACGAGATTCAATGAGACCACAGAATGCCAAGCGTGCTCAGATTTACTCACGCACATGGTCACGGGTGTCAATTGAACTACCCATTTATCTAGAACCCAATCAGAGACAATTGTGATTGCTACTGTGAAATCGCTCCAGCATCAACATTCAGAAGGGTTTGAAAGGCCTGGGTGTACCTAAAAGCCGACTCCAAGAGCATGACATCCCATGAATACGAAAGGTGGCTACAGTAGATAGTCGTGGCTTGTCTACGGTTTCTACTGCTAATCGATATAATTGGTTGTTCATCGAGACAATGTTCCACTTGTTTAGGGCCGAATCCTCTAACAACTGTATAACCCATTTGTGAATATCTTAGAGTACTTTCACCAGGAAGCAAGGTTCAATAGTGGCTTTTTATGCTTGTTGTTAATGCATCATTACTGTTGTATGAGATCCTCGCGCACAAGCCACCTGCGACATCAGCAAGACTTAGGTCGCAGGAGATTGTTTAATCATGATGCCACGCGCATTCGGCTTCGTCGTGAAAAGTTCAAGCTCCAGTAAGTCCACAACGTATTCTATTGTCCATGGTTGCTTTGCGACGGAAGACTGGACCGAGATCGTCGAAGAGTGAGTGTCTATTCGCATTAATTGTTAGGCTTTCGATAGTTCGTGGAGCTGAAAAGAAAAAAGCTAAACGCCACGTCAAGTAGCGCCACATGAAAAAGGGTGCGGGGAATACTCGACTCTATGTAATACATGTTTCCTGTTAATAGGTCACTGTAGGCACTACTAATTGAAATGATAGTAACTCATCCCAATATTTTATAATAGTTATGTGTTTTCCCTCTGCCAGATCTCTCCATCCAGATATCTAGGGCGATGGTTAAAGAAATATCGTAATAATTGCCGGAATATATTTAAGTCATATGGGATAAAGAGAGCTAGGTTTAATGACACGATAATGAAAGAACTTATGAATTTAACGAAGACAATGTAATATGCGCTAGAAAGTACAGGGCGGAGTACTTCATAAGAAAGTATTAAAAGGTTGACTTATGTTTAGACTAGAAGTACGCTAATAGACTTGGAGGGTGGGAGGGTAGGAGGGTAGGAGAGGTAAGCCACAAAGAGGTTTAGAGTTCCTTGAGGACGCAGGCCTTTATGTATAAAGAAGTAAAAGCAGAAGTACTACGTAGTAGTCCCAGGTATAAGAGTAAGTCTTCCTCCCGTTTCCTGATTCAAAATATTTTGGCACTCCTCCACTACAAACAGCACGCCGTTACTGTTACATCACTATCGACACCAAAACAAATAAGACAAGTCATTTCAGACCTCACTTTGCCTTGGACACAAACTGCCTTTCAGCATGAAATTATCAGTCGTTACTCTCCTCGCCGCTGTGCCAGCCATTGTGGCGGCCCCAACCCCTGAGGTGAACTCCGAACCCTTGAATACTCCAGCCAGGCGTGAGGCGAATGCGCCCGCCGAGGGAGTTTCTCTCCATGACAGAAATACAAGGCGGTGGTCTCATCAAAATGGCAAGACAGACCGCAGAGATGAAGTCGAGTCTGTCAAGGAAGAGGAGTATACTACTACGAGTAGTAGTTATGGTGGACGAGGAGGTGGACGAGGAGGTGGACGAGGAGGTGGTAGAGGAGGTGGTAGAGGGGGTGGTGGGGGTAGTAGCAGTCATGGTGGACGAGGTGGCAGAGGGGGAGGTAGAGGGGGTCGTGGTGGTTCTGGAGGGGGCTATGATTACCCAGTTGTTCAACCTAAAGTCGAAAGGTCAAGTGGCTGAGGGAGTAATCACTCAGGTGTTGCATAACGTCAGCCCGTAGGTGTCAAACCTGGTGCAAACTGTGAATCTCTTAGAAGAGAAAATAACAACACAATTTGGCCCGTTGACAGTCAAGTTCTCTATGTCTCTATCATCTTGACTTGAATATGTAATTATATCTAGGCGCATCTGTTTAATATACCTGCAATATAGTATATAATTGCTCAATTATATATCACGATACTATTGGCTTCTTGCCAAACCAGAACCTAGCCCCTGTTATCACAATTGGTACAGTAGTCCATTACAACACTACAAGAATTCGAAAGACGAATATGTCCGCACATCCAAATATTATCGTTCTCCTTGGCGTTCTCTCGACTATTGCACAGTTAGTATTATTCTTACGATGGGAGAGGGGTTCCACATACGCTGCAATGATATCACTGCCCTTCATACCAATTCCATAATCATCACACTCGAACTTGGCAATACACGCAGCTTGCCCAAAAGACGCTGCCATCAGAATACCCTTCTTGGATCGGCTGTAGCGGGTTGTGTAGCCGGTGTAGATAGTATCAGCATCGAAGTCGTTAATGGCCCGATCACAAGCGTCACCCAGACCATCCTTCGATAGTTTATCGGATGTACCACACTGCCCATTACCGTCGTTGTCGACAGCTGTCTGGGTTGGCAGAGGTGTCGAAATTGTCGAGGGATCGCCGTACCCGATCGTGGCTGTAGCAGTGGTGCCAAACCCCTTCATAGTGGAGGTTGTGTAGGCCGAGTACACCAAGACTGTACCGTCGTTGGTAGTGGTGAAAGGTGTCTGGACGGGCTCCTGGGGCTTAGGGGCCTCAGTCACAGGGACAACCTCAGAGGGATACGCTGTATAGGCCTCGCACTCCTTGTCAATGAGAGGTGCCGTAGCTACATATTGTTTGCCATCGACTGTTGTAACGCACTGGCAGTAGGGATCTGCGACACGAGGGCCGCCGAAGTAGTTGCATGGGTAGTAAGTGCGTACTTCTTTCATAGTGGTAGCCACATCAGATGTAGTGATATCAGTTGTGGCTGTATCAGATGAAGCCCTTGTGGTTGTCAAGAGTGTGCTTGGTGTTGAAGTAGGTAGGGTAGTATCAGATCCGCTTGTAGTAGTCTCAGTTGTCTGATCATCGCTAGTAGTGTGTTCAATAGTTGTCTCCTCGGTTGTCTGGATCTCGGTCGATGTTGTCTCGACAGGAGCGGTAGTGCTCTCCGCTGTAGTCTCAGTTCCAGTGGCAGCCTCGTCACCAAGAACCTTCTCCCATTCAGCCTCCAACTCAGCTTGAATCTCGTCGTCGACGGGTGCAGTGGTATAGTCCTCTGGGATTTCACCTTCATCTTCCGGAAGATCTCCAACCCAGACAAAATCCGAGTCAGGTGAGATGGTGACTGTTGCGGTGGCTTGGGTCTCAGTGGCGCAGCTAACGATGGTTGGGCAGTCTCCAAACACGGTACTAGTTTTATGTCAGTAAGCTTATACCCGGATGATAGTCTGTGGACTTACGCAATCTGTGTTCCGTCAGAAGTCATGTAGGAGATGGTCCTTGTGCAATCAGGCTGGGTCTGAACACTGCAGCCTTCAGTCGTGGTAGTTGCTTCAGTAGTAGGCTTGGCGGTAGTCTCTTTGGTAGATTCCTCCTCTTCCTTCTTGGTTGACTCCTTGTCATCGTCATCCTCTTCCTTGTTGTCAGGGTCGGGGTTACCAGTAGGAGGAGGAGGTGTAGTGCCACCACCACCACCACCACCGCCACCACCGCCGCCAATCAAGTTCCAGAACCAGCCAAAGGGGAAGATAACAACGACGTTGCCATCATCATCTGTGGTGGTTGTGGTGCCTGTGAAAGAAGCGTAGTCAGGGTTCTGTTCAGCAGCATAAGTAGCTGTGCTGCCGTCAGCTCCAGTGACAAGCGCAGCTCCAGGAACCGTGGTTGCCGGTGGTGCTGAGTCGGTTTCCTTAGGAGGCTCTTCAGTCTGGCCTGGGTTTTCATCTCCAGGTTTGTCTTCAGTTTCCGTGGGCTTAGGGGGATCAACCTCAGTCGTGGGCTCAGCAGCCGCGGGTTGAGACTCTGTAGTCTCAACTGGAGGTTGCAAAGTCTCAGTGTCCTTGGGAGGCTCCACAATATCGGTGGTAGTGACCGGGCCCTCAGTCTGCTCGTTGGCCTGGGTGGTGGTTTCTGGAATAGGCGCCGCATCAGTGGAGACGTCGACTGCACCAGTCTGAGAGGTTGCATCTACTGGCGGCTGAGTGTCCAAATTCTGAGTAGTCTCAGTGGCAGGACCGGTGGTGAGTACCACATCAGTCAACTCTCCTTCTGTTGTGGTGTTTGGAGTGTCGGGTACTGGTACTGGCGCTGTGGTAGTCTCAGGTCCAATATCTACCGCTTCAGTGGTGGTGTGTGCAGAGTCAGCCACTGTGGTATCAATTGGTACTTGAGGAAGGCCTGTATCCGTAGTGGTTTCTGGTCCAGCAACGATAGGTCCCGTGGTGGTATCAGGCCCAACAGTTGCTTCCTCAGTGGTGGGACCTTGAGAGGTAGGGATAGGTACTGTAGTAGTATCATTGGGAATTTGAGGTGAGCCAGTATCAGTGGTCTCAGGGCCAGGAACAATGCTATCAGTCATTGTGTCTGGAACTGGGATGACTGGACCTGTGGTGGTATCACCTATAGCCACAGGTGCCCCAGTTGTAGTGTCAATTACAACAGCGCCTGTGTCCGTGGTGGTGTCCGGATAAAAGATGAGACCTTTGGAAGTAGTCTGAGGAGGCTCAACAACTACCTCAGGTGGTCCGGTAGTTGTAGTGTCAACCAATGCATCGGTTGTTGTAGGCAGCTCCAGGTCAATGGTAGACTGCAGCGTTGTGTCGCTGCCAGTGAGAGTAGTGACAGTCTCGAGCTGAGGCACATCTTGCGATAGAACCGTTGTAACGCACAGCGCCAGAGTGCTGAGCTTCCATAGCGACGCCATGGTGGAGATGATGGTAATAATTGAGCGATTGAAATGAATGAATGAATGAACGAGTGAATAAAAAGTTAATGAGAGTGAGTGCCACAGGCTGCAGCTGATAGAGCTTGTAGGAAGAGGAACGGGAAGAATATAGGGACCCAAGGTATTTGGAGGTTTGACCAAGTAAACATTTCTCTAACTCAGCCAAGCGACTCACGCGATAAGCGGGAGCGGGACGTTTATTCCCTCGACAATCCAAGGCTATCAATCGCGGATACGCGAAGGATTGCGGGTCGCTAAAATTATGGAATGGCGAGGCATAATTGTTCAAGATTAAGGAGGCTGACGCTCGATGAAACAAAGCATTGCATGTTGGCGGCAGATACAGGAAAGTCAGTGGACCATCTTAATCAAAACAATTGGGAACATCCCTAGCACAAGAGTGTAATTTTGCGGGGGCCAATTCTAATAAAATCGATCAAAACCCACAAAAGTCAGCCTCAGATCCTGTAACGCAACGCTATGTCGCATTGGGGGCCAGTGCATAAGCCGCAGCAGCCCTGGGATAATTAATTTGTACTTGACCATCTCAATTAAAGATCCTTGAAACTGCAGTTGATCACAGCGGGGGCTGTGCTTTTTCACCCGCGGAAGGATTTCTATCCACCTCAGCCTACTCGCCTGTTTCAAATCATGAGCGGCTTTACAGGGGATCCTAGAAGTCTTGGCCGGCGGATACGTCCGTTGATGCTACAGGACATAATCTGCGAGTCCCTTTCTGCTCGGGGCTGATGCTGTGTTTTCAGTATTCAAGTTAAGAATCCGCATGTTCTTCTCATCAACACTTCTCGGTATCCGTACATTCTTTTCACCATTGGGCTGGAGTCTTATTTGACTCTTGTATCATTCATTCTTTTTGTCCGTTGTTCTAGTCACTCATTTCTCATACACTCTTTTATTCTCAATCACCAACGGCATGTTCCTTTCTCGCCATGTCTGGCTACTAGCTGGACTCATTCCCAGTCTTGCCCTGGCCCAGACAGCAAACTTGGATATATGGGAGGTGCACGAAAGCTGCAAAGCTGAGGGACCCCACGTCCAAGAGTCCATGGACATGGCCCTGGAGATGGCAATAGCAGCTAAGGAAAGCCTCGACTTCCTCGCCGGGCCAATACCTACAAGCAACGATGGGCCAACTGGTCGTCTGAGGTATAACACTGTCTACAAGACTGTTGATGCGGTATTTGGCCTAAATCCCAAGTCAGAAGGTTACGATGACAAGATCGGCCAGGTCAAAGGTAGGTCCATTGCCATAACGCAAACTCTGCGGGTCGCTAACCTCAGACAGCTCTATTCAACAAGATGGTCACCGTCATGCCCTCTGATGAAAATGACCCTGTGCACGGGTATAGCACCAGGCTGAACTCGCGCAATCTCCAACACAAGGCCATGTTGTTGTGTACCGACAAACCGGGCGACAACAGCTGGAAGTGGTACGGATTAGAAGACACAGTTCCTGGTATGGATCATAAAATGAATCAACACCAGGACTTTAGAGAGATGGGCATCCTCAACGTCGTTGAAGGTGCTTGGGTTTACGAGCATCGATTCGCCTGGAAGGAGGCGGAAAAGGAAGAACCTGTTCTTCTTACCGATGGCATGCTCGCTGCTGTCTATGCTGACAAGGATATGGTTATCTTTGGTGACAAGCTATTCGCAGATCCCTGGAGAAGCAACCCGTCGCCCAAAGCCCTCAAATCTTCTGGCATTTCTGTGGGCGATGCCATTGGCAAACACTCGAGTCATCTTTCCGTCGTCATGGTCCACGAACTAGCTCATTGGTTTGGTGGTCGAGACAACTACGGCAAGCTGAATATTGCTGATCACACTGCTGTCACCAAGGCAGGCAAGCTGCTGTACGACAACAATGGGGCCGTGGAAGAACACAAGACACCACCATCTGGTGATAATTACCACCGTCTCAAGACCTGTGAGTATTTCCCAAGCTTATTCCCTCTCGACGTCGCTGTGACTAACTCTATTTCTTTGCAGATGGCCGAGAACTCATCTGGAATCTGGCTCGTCCTCACAGAACGTACCCCGACAACAGTGGTCCAGCAAAGGCAATCACCAACGCCGACTCATACTCAGTCTTTGCCCTCATGATGTGAGTATTACCACCGTTCGTAATTGGTTGTTAAGCTAATGGTTCGCCTTAGGTACCTTGATGCATGGGACTGGTCAAGTGGTGGCAATGCAAAGGTTCCCGGAACTAAGAGAAAGGATCCTCCTGCGCCCTAATAGTGACTAGATCGGTTTAGAAGACCATGATGTAGATGGAGAAGTGAGCGATGAAGTTCTGTACTTTTCTCCGATGTGCGGGTTCTTAGATATACTTATTTACAGTGAAGTGTTAATTTCCACATGTCTTTAATCACCGTACAATTACGATGGGCTTTTTCATTTCAACAACCTCTTTCGATCCCTGTAGACATTTTACTCTTGACAACATTGCGTATTCATTTCACAGATCAGGTAGACCATGATAAGACTGATCCTTTTAATTTAGAAATCTTAACATCAGAAACCATACTTGTAGATGATTTATCTCTTTATATCCCGCAATTTCGTAGACTTCACGAAGGTTTTATCTAGGGCTTAATTAATTTGTGTGCGTGCCTGCATTCATTGTTGAATTACAACATGAAACAACAACAACGCTTGCTTGTCCACGCCAACCCTGTGATACCCAACAATAGCTCAGAAGTATTATCTGACATGAGTCTGGGCTGGTAAAGATTTTACCTTCATCCCATCAGATCACTATGGATAGAATTTGGGCGTATTGATGAATCTTATCACGTGACAGACATACAATATCCTAAAAAGGCTAACACGAAACAATACACAAACTTGTCATCCACTCATTTGTTTACACCACCACCACCATGAGCTTCAGTCCTCGAAGCCCCGGAGCAGAGGAGCAACAGCAGAAAGATGATGTCATCTGGGAAGAACGCATACAGCAGCTAGTCAAGCTTCCCGATCCTAGACCACGAGCCTTGACGCCTGACGCTACGTGTTCTCAATCCCCAGTAGCACTTTTCCAAGAGTCTTGCATATGGTTCAAAGTCCCACCAAATATCCGCAGGGACATCCTTCGACTCGCTTTTGGAGACGCGCGTCTTCATTTGCAATTAGTTTACGGCCAACCTCGGGGTGACTCGCCTGATGAGTCTCAGCCTCAAGGCTGGCGATGGTGGAGCTCAAGATGTCATCGGCTTCCACATGATGATACTCCACAGCAGCGTGCTATGACTAATGGCGGTCTTCCTGGACCATGGGATGATGAATGCCACGATGATGGTGCGCCTATCGGTGTGATGGGCTGGCTCTTATCCTGCCGTCAGAAGTAAGTCCGACACCTGGCCGGAAGCGTTTGGGCTCTCGCAGTCATGAGAAAATTGACATTAACACAAGACGCAGCTACTCGGAGACAATAGATATACTCTACTCAACCAATGTCTTGATATTGAATGGTCAAGCAATGCTAATTCATCTCCCTCAATTGATATCACCGCAGAGGCTTGAGAGCGTTACGTCTCTTGAGGTTAGATGGTATCTCAAAACACGTTTCATCACGTGGGATGATCCACACGATATGTTAGATGAAAATCACCTAGCAAGCATCTTCCGTATGCTATCATCACCGTACTTGCCAGCACTACGCAGCCTGTATTTGACGCTCGAGGATTCATCACAGGCTCGTCTCTCTGCTGATGCGATAGAATATTACCAGGAGATAATTCTCAGACACCTGGATGAGTTCTCGCAGCGAATGGGCCATTTGGACCAGTTCTCTTGCGCGTTGCCGTCGGTCTTCTTTGATTTTCTTTACCATGAAGCAACAGAGGAAATTAGAGGGAGGTCTGCCATAGAGTACGAGTCGTACAGGCAGGTCTGGCGAGGCTCTGATGGTCAGATGACAGTTGTTCGACTACCGTTCATTGATAGTTATCCTGATCCACCGCATCATGTGATCCAAGATGACAACAAGAGGTGTGGCTACTGGATTCTTGAGATTCCAGACATAGACTGAGATACAGCTATCGGCATATATTAAATTCGCTGGGTAGTAAATCAGGTTTATAACTATCTATAGAGCACTTGGCTGTTATAGTCAGCGATGAAAATAATTCAGATTATCAGATTCAGGTCTTTATTCTGCCCGTAATTGTCAAGTCTAACGATTTAATGCCTATCTAAAGTACGGCCTTCAAAAACTCTACTACATCATCCATACCATGAGGCGAATTGAACCAGTGTCCTCCCGCCTTATACTCCCTCCACGCCACATTCGCACCGAACTCTTTCAATATCTCACACTGTTTTCTGCCCCAATCCACCAGTACCAACGGATCATCAACACAATGTTCCAAGAGCATGGGTGTATTCCTGAGAACATCGCTGTGTGTGGGGGAAGAATCAATTTGAAGAGTCATGCGCATTTCATCAAGCGTTCGGCCGGCAAATGGGCAACGCCCGCTAAAACCAACAAAGGCGCCTAGTCGTTTTTCTGGGGTTGGGATGTCTAGATTGAATAACGTATGCACACTTGTTGCAGAGCCCATACTGATGCCCATCAAAATGACTTTATCCCACCTGCCGTTCAAGTCACCTGCCTCCATGGCCAGTATATCGCGAATTTTTGGCACGACTTCTTTAAGTCCTTCTGCCTGCAAATCCTCGTTGTCCTTAAAATCGCTCACGTTCCAGACATCGAACCACTGGTTCCACTCTTCGGGTTGATTAGCGCAGTTTCTTTTAGGTGCTTGCGGGAACACCCATCGAAAAGAGGGAAACGCATCGGCGAGAGTTTGGCCTTGAGAGTTGCGCGAGTATTGGAGCGAGTTGCAGAAGTTGGGAGCACTATCTCCGCGGCCATGCAGGAAAACCACAGTGTGGGAGTGCGTTTGACCTTGGCCCGGGGGCACTTGGATAATATTGAGGGGAAGAGAGTTCATCTAGCCGATAATAGAAGAAGCTGTAGTAGTAAGCTCGAAGATGGAGTGAATGTCCGGGGAAAAAGGAAGAGGGGAAGAGTTCTTTATAATCTTACTCATCGAAGAATGAACGCCCCACTTATAATATTTATTACACTTCTTCGCGTTGTCACCTCCCAACCAACAGCAATCATCATGATCCCACCGTCATCAGACGTGCACAAAGCGCTGGAAATAGTCGACCGTGTCTGCCTTGCACATCCTGCGTCCACTCTATTACGCGAGTATATCCAAGAGGCCGTTCAACCACAGGCGGCCGCACAGTACGTGCAGAGTCGTTTAAGCGCTGAGGGTCATGCTAACGCGCTTGTCGCCGACTAGATTTATGCAATTGATTCAGGTTCGCCTAAACTCTCTGCTTTTATCATGCCTCTTACCTACTTACCCCGCTCTGACAGTTATCTCTGGCGCGCAACCGCGAGCTCCATCACATGATGAGATTAATTCCATCACCAAGCGAGATGGAACTGTGTGCTGCGTGACAGGAAAACAGGGTAGTCGCAGGGATCCCCTCATTGTCGCTCCAATACTACCTGTACCATCTGAGTGGCTCAATGCCGAGGTAAGTTGTATTTGCTTCTGCCAGTTCCATCACTACCTTCTAACCAAGACCAGCCCCGTATCACACATCTCCTACTAGCATTTTTTGGCCAACAGTACTTTGATTGGTGGCGTTTCTTCATCGAGAGAGCGGAGAATTATTCTCCTTATCAAACTCACTGGCTCGTCCGAAAGAGTGTGCATCAGGCCTTGCAAGGCGGTATCATCAAGTTAGAAAGATTGCCCTCGTCTATGATCGAGGTAAGAGCCATTATTTGGTTAAATAGACAACGCAGCTAATGAACTTACCTAGTTCAAAGTTGAGAATGTTATCATTGACGATAAGCAACCTGTCGATGTGAATGGAGTCTTTGCTTTGCTCGGTGATCATTCACGGCAAGGAATTGAAAAGGTCGATGCACGGCTTATTGGCTCGCACGCCCGCTTCTGCAAAAGCATTCAGCTAGTGAAGCTTGCCAGGAATATCGCGCCCAGTCTGTTCTCCTCCACAACAGCCATCACATCGTCAGCTCGACAGCAGCTCCCAGCCCGCATGCGTTCTAGTAACCTCGGTCTAAAACAAAAGCTCCTACATCCAGTGATGCTTTTGTGGCGGTTCTTCCCATCTACGGTTCGTATTACAGTATACGAGCTGTTACTCAAGATAGGAAACTACTTCTACAGAAAGGATGGAAATGCAATGGTTCAAAGGCTACCATTTTGACTGTACCTCAAGTATAATTCCGACTCTGCTACCCTAAGGAACGAGTACAACGCTTTCAAGACCTTGGAACAACAAACAAGTATTCCTGCACCACGAGCACTCGATATCGTCTCTCAAAGTACTGGCGAGAATGACTTCAGTTATCTACTCATAACAAGAGTTCCGGGTACCACATTGGCGATATGTGTGGATGCGCTGTCTGACCAAGACCATGCCACTGTTTCCACTCAGCTCAAAGATTGCATCTCACAGATGCGTGACATTTCTAAGCCGGTCAATTACAGCATGGCTATCTGCAATGCACTGGGTGAAGCCTGCCGCGATCCGCGAATTCGAGACTGGGCCCCTGTCGGACCCTGTCCAGATGAAACGTCTTTTAGCCAGTATCTAAGATTCCCAGACGAGCCCAGCCGGCGTGGGCATAATATTGTCTTCACTCACGGAGACCTAAACCCTCGCAATATCATGGTGGAAAAAACCAGAGATTCCACCGGGGTTGGAAGTTGGCGGTTAAGCGGTATTATAGACTGGGAAACAGCAGGATACTACCCTGACTACTGGGATTGTACTAAGAGCATGTTTGAGGGATTTCGATGGCCAAAACGACACAATGAGATGATGCAAGGTGTATTTAGAGAATTTGGTGACTATAGCAAGGAATTGGCTATAGAAAGGAAGGCTTGGGAGTCAGCCGATGGAATTTAATTTGACAGGATGGGTACTCTTAGGATGTAACAAGAATGGCATATCTACACACCTTTCAGGAGTACAGTTTAGACTTATCTTTCTCTGAGCTAATAGCCTTGGGGGGGTTAAGGCCCAGTATAAAGTACAAAAACACCCAACTATTTCTTTTAGTGCTACCAACCTCCGGAACACGACTGAACAGGAATACGGCAATGCCGTGTTTGGAATTTCATGGCCATATACATATGAGATATTGCCGGGAAGCCAAACAGATAAGCTAAAGCCCTAGATAGATGTTTTAGCGAGGAAACCGGACCAAGTATTCATGGATGTCCCAAGCAGCGCAATGACTTTATCTTGTTTAGTGAAAAAAGACTTCTACATTCAAATGATGTAATAACAAAGGTACGTCTCGGTAGAAAGAGATCGCAACCTATGTTCTGCACCCTCTAGCCATTCACACCTTCCAAACCATGTGTTAAACCACTCCACCTTTTGTCCACCCCACATATAGCATTTCAGTTGCCTGCCTCGATCTGCCCAACAGTGACATCCGTAAGGCAGCGAAACTTGCGAACACCATCGTAAAGCACGTTGCCTTTGTGGCAGGAATACCCATTGCCAGGGAAAGGAAAGCAGTTTCCATATACCCGGTCATCTGTACCGTACAGATCATAGTTCTTGTCCTTATAGATCGCCAATGGTTAAAAGTATTAGCACCTGGTATAATATGTTCGAGAGCCAATCACTTACTCCAGTGATAGAGAGGGTCGTTGGTGAAATGCATTTCCAAGACTTCAATGTCAGTAGTGGCACTACCCCCGTAGCATTGGCCACTACATCTAATACCAGTTTGGCTGCTCAAGTCGTCCCGCGAAAACCAATTCCGGGATGTCTCTACATCTGAACAAGTAGGATTAGAAGGATAGATGTTCCAAATCTCGTGGTTGCCTCCTTCTGGGCTAGCACCCGTTTCTAGAGAGAGGTACAGGTCAAAGTTAGCCTTTGTGAAGGCCACGAAGGAGAAGAGAGTAGCGGCTGCAAACTTCAAGTTGATAAAAATTTAAAGTGAAGGTCGTGGTATCTGTTCCAAATCTAGTTCTGTTGGAATTTGAATGCTATACTGGATAAAATGAGAAGTTGAGTTGATATTGAGTAGACCTATTACTTGCAGACTCAAGGCTATTTATACCTTCTATGGACTTACTCAAAGGTCGGAACTGCTAAGGGATTGAAACTCTTAACCTGAATACCCAGATTACTTGCTGCCTCTTGCTACATGCGCTGTGTTGCCCCTTGGCAGCGTCATCAACAGGGTCATTATACGCATCGCTTCTTCGAGATGTCTTATGTCTTCTTGGTATATACTAACGGTAGTTCCGCCAAAGTACTTTTAGTAGAGTTACTTTCGCCAAGATGAGTCAACTAGGGACACAGGACTGGGGGAATCAGTATATAATATTCCCCGTCATAGCAGGATAAATTTCCAGCCATGGAACTAAACGCACCAGTTATGAGAATATTTTACTTCCCTAAACCAAGGCAGTAATACTGTTCGATCTCATTACCCCCACAGGTATATAGAGCCCGCAGCCAAGTTATACGTCCAGTGATGCTATATAGTCCTTATTAACAACAGCTGATAATAATTCTGAAGGAAGCAGTTTGGAGGAAATATACAAAAGAAAAAGGTCCAGAGCGTTTGTCTTGTTAACCCAACCAAAGTGTCTGGCAAATGGCATTGCGTGTGTTATCGTTTTCATCTGCAGCGCAATCTTGTATCTCAGAGGCAGCGCTATGCTACTCACAACTGCATATGCTTTCCAATGCATACGAATATGCAGTACGACCCGCCATATTTGCTTGGAAGCTTTGATGATTAGTTGATCGACGAGAAACGCAAATATCCAGGGCGAGAGGGTAAGTGACCGAAGAACGGCGAGACTGCTGTTGCGGCAGTGGTATGATAAGCGTCTAAGAATCTGGCGCCATCTTTTTCTCAGCTTCGATAAGTTTCCACTCAGATCGGAATCTGTATCCCCGTCATGAAATATCATTGAGGGGCCATATTGAGGCACATTCCCTTTCAATTCGATCCCGTCTTGGGTGACTGATGCTAGCACGAGAGTCTTTCCAAAGCGGTGCACGCAGCGGCAGCGTGCCAAGTAACTGGCTTCTTGCGTTTCTTTCCAATCCAAAAACCAGGGCTCATTGCGATAGTACCATAGATTTGCCAGGCAAAAGCGGTCGTTGAACCGCTCCCCCATGTCCCTCTCACGTTCGTAGAGAATCCTATCCGGGAGAAATGTGCATGACGCCACGAAATCAGATTCATCTGGCGCCAATTCTACGATGATTCGTATCACGAGGGGCGTCACTTCGTCAGCAGTGCTCTTGAGTAGAACCATGGCCATCTCCTCCAATTGATCATTGCTATTAGGAGTTCCTGCCATGACGATTCTTGGGTCAGGTCGGGGTCTCGAGCTGGGCGGAAAGACATCTGCCACATAAAAAGTCTCAGGAAGGTCCTTCATAAAGACTGTGTAGCTCGGAGACTCGGCTATGCCACTTGTGAAAGAGAGGCTTGGCAGTAGGTTGACTGATGTTAAACCCCATTTTGACCAGACTCGGTAGTTCACGGTACATAACGGTCCTTTTCGCCGTATGTAAAGACCATTACGACGATTGTCTATAGGGATAGCAATCATTGTCGTCGGATTTTGCCTTGTCCCGCATTGCAGCACTCCATACTTTCCATGCTTGAAGCCATCACTGGAAATTGGCATTTCAATAACGAGGCCCTTGTTGGTTATTTGGAAGGGGGGGGTTGGCGTGCCCACATCGTAAGGGACGAATTCTTTGCATTTTGAGAATGCAGCAGGCGAGGTAGCCAGGACTCCCAAATCTTCTGGATCGTCTTCTTGGTGAGACCAAGCCAGCAAAGTTTGATCATCCGAGCGTTGCATGATTTCCTCTTGCAGTCGCAAAAATGCGTTCTTGCCCTCGCCGTAAAGTAGAGGCATGTTGATTCCGAAGATACCCAGCAAGCTGTATGCCGTATCTTCAATTCGAGTTGTTTCCCGTTTCGAAGCCCAGCTCATCTTTTCGGCGATGCTTGCTGAATGGAGTATAGACTGCAAGACACTCCCTCTTGATTTGTTGCTTCCATTCGCATTTGGGGGAGTTGATAGGAAGATTTGGTCTATTCCAGTGATCTGCGTGATAAGATCAACTACCTCATGCCGTTCAGACAAGAATGTCCAATCGTCGTAGAGAAAGATGAGCCTTGACGGTGCTAGGAGCTCTTGAAGGGTCCAACCTCGTTCAAACCAACGGCTCGTTCTGAATGGCGATTCTGGCTCGTGGATATCTGTCCCCGGTGGAACATGCGACAAATATGTATAGCATACTTTAGAGCGCTGATACCAACTCATCATGGAGTTAATGGCCTCTGACAGTTCTGCGCTGCTAGTTTTGTCGATGCAGCAGGTATCAACCCAGGCATAACCGAGGTTATTTTGAAGGGCCAACTCGCATGTCTTTCTGATTTTGTTATATCCTGATCGTTCTGTGCCTTCTTTTTTCCTCATTTCTTGTAAAGTAACTTCCTGTCCCGCGATCCATGTATGGGAGAGAATGACATACTCTGGAACTTCATGATCCATGAACTCCACCACTTCAAGGGTTTTGGCATCTAAAAGCCGCATTATGGAATTTGCGGGCGTTAATTATTCTGATGAGTTAGTAGGTAATGAGGGATTAGAAAAACTGGAAAGAAACCGTGTAGAAATTTTCTGAATAACTAAAGAAAAAAAGAGCTAGCTTAATATATTTAGGTACTCCAAAACCTCACTGAGTACTGACCCCTGCTTTCAGCTGATGACGTGGCCCAAGTAGATTGGGTCACTTACCTATCCGTACCTAGTTGGCTACGGGTGTCATGAAGAGCCCCACGCTATGTGACAGTGCGCACCTTCACTCCTATGAAGTGTGCTTTATTGGTTAGGTCTCCTTCTATCAGCTCAAGTGGTCAATTTATCTTTCCCGGGCTTGTACTGAGACTGAAATTGCTAAGCGCTACACAGTGTCCTCACGTCTGTGTCTTTTTCTTGTTTGGTATTGGCGATGCCTCGGTAAGCCTTGGCAGACTAGGAAGTTCTCCAGCTGGAATAAACTATCACAAATCAGCCTTAGCAGGTTTATTGTAATGGGTTTACGCGAGCTCCGGAATGCCCACGATACCTATAACAGATACGATAGTATCATCCATAGTAACAAGCTCTGACACACGATGCATTGTGACTAATAATCACACAGGGAAAAGGATACTAACTAAAGATCTAAGCCCAAGATCTCCTTGCTATGTCCAAGGTGAGACCCCTGTGACTGATTTCTATGCTCGATGGCTGGGTTGCGAAGGATCTCCTCGCAATTTGCATCAAACCGCAAATTATAGAGCCTAGCATTCGTCATGAACTTCTCAGTTCGGCCAAACTCCTGATCAACGCCAAACATGGATTCGATGATTTTGACAAGGCCCTTCTTTTCGAACTTGCAATTCGGTTCCTTTTCAGTCCGTGCCTTCCATGCCTTAACTGCGGACGACTCGCAACGTCGTAATAAACCTTGAAAACTTTCGGCAAGACGCTCCCCTGCTTCTATGAAGTCTTCAACGAGCTCTCTGCTCTCCTCATGGCTTACACTGCTAACTACCTCCTCGCTCCGTTTCATCTTACCAAACAGGTGGATGAGCAACAGCCACAGCTCACGAGCGATACCGGACATCGGTGCTCCACGACCATATCTATAAACAGCCCAGTCATATATCCATTTACCAATGCTATAAGCATGAAAGACCTTTCTTAATAGGAAAATAGGTTCTTTGTCGGGATCCCAGTGCTTCAGGGAGTAGCTATCAGGTATTCGGTGCTTTCTTGCCATGGCCTTCTTGTCGGTGGAAGTTTCTTCCTTTGTAGTCAGGGTAGCGTTATAGTCCCACTTTTGCAGTAATTGCGAAGGTGATTGTGATACTGATCGGCGAGACGTGCATTCGGAGCCCTTCTTGGGCAGACTGCTATCGGCCCTAGGCCGGGATTGCGATGTCATTGATGATAGAATCCCTCTGATCTGTTGATGTACGCCATTCATATCGCACGAGGTAACACCGGAGGTGCCGAACAAAGCAGGATTGTGTTGATCCTGAAGTGTGGCGTTTTTGGAAAGGCTATCGGGATTTTTTCCCTCTGCCAGCGAGGCTCTTGGCACGGCATTTCCTTGAACCTTCTGAGCTAGTTGATCAAAAGACAACGTCTGATTAGCCTGGAAGGGAACTTGAAGCTTGCTCCATCGTATTCTTTTTGAGATGAGATGCACTCTCACGAGACCTTGAACGTCTCCATCGTCCGAATCAGAGTCCGTGTCTGACAAATTGCGTTTTCTTTTTGTTCCTGTTTGGCTTTTACGCCGTTTCGACTGGTGGCACGTAGAGCATGTCTCGCCTTCCTGAGCGCCGGAATCATCAAGACTTCGCTGTCGTTTAAGGCCCGTTGAGAATGATGATTCGCCAAAGCGAATAGAAGATTCACCCGGCGTAGCCGTTGGGGCATATGGTAAAGGATCGTCATCAATCTCAACCACTCGGGTAAAGAATCGTTTACACTTTCGACTGATAGAAATCGTTAGTCAAATTGGGGTCAAGAAAGAGTGACTATACTTGCCATTCCACTTCAACTCCAGTCTCGGCATCTGAAACTGTGTGACAAAATGGACAGCTTGAAGCTTCCCTTTCACCTGTGTTGTTCGGGTTTGCTTCCTTGCACATGAGGCTCATAGTGACCCTTTGATATGGCAAAAATGCGCTTTCCCAAGGCGTTGACCAGTCAACCCCTCGGTGCGTGTTATCTTCTTGTAGCGAGTAAAGCTTGCGCTGTATTCGCCGAGCGCCCTTTCTGCCCTTGAACCGTTCCTTGAGCACAAAGTCGAGCATCTCCCACGATGTTATAGTTTTGAGGTGGATAGGAAAGGTCCTCCCAGTTATATCATCCAGCACAAAATATTCTTCGCTTGGTCCTCTGTCTAAACGCATGACGACAGCCCTGATACTACTCAAGTCACTTGTGATTGTGAACATCATAGAGATCATTTGGGTAGTTGAGCGATTGAGGTCTAGGCCGAGCCTATTGACCATATCCAGCTTGGAAATAAGTTGTCGCCCTAGATGGCTCACGTAGCCCTTTAGGGATGCTGCTGACTGGCTTATCAATACGGCCATGCGACTCTCGGTGTTGGACCGTTCTTGAATTAAAGAATTATGGTTCCTTTGCAAAACCCGCCTATCGAAGTCAGAAAGGATTGTAGGTATCAACAGGGACCGATGGATAAAGAGCTCACATTGTAGTGACTTCCAGTAATACTTTGAGTGTCATAGTGCATCCCGCTATCTCAGTACGGAACTTGTCAACCTCTTTCTCATTGAGTTTCCACTGGATCTTCCTGCTAATACTTCTCAAGGTATTGCCGCTACCTGAAGCTTCAACACCCAAGCTGGGCTCATATTTGCATATCTGGTCGAGAAACCCTTGTAAGCAAGATTGAATTTGGGAAACAGTAGTAAGGGAAATCTTAGACAGGTCTTCGAGAGAATCGGTGAACTGAGGGTTCTCGAAAGTCTTCTGGACAACTTCAAGTGTCTGGCCCAATATATCAAGACCTTGAACGAGCTCGCGATATTGCTTGGCTGAGCCCCGACAGTCATCGAGAGAGGCTATAATGTCCTTTATCAGCAGGGCAATCGAAATAAAGTCGCCGACAGCGCCGAAGCTTAGCCCAAAATCCATGGCTGGTTGTATGGACGGCACTTGAACGTTTCGATCACTTTGCGATCCGAACTTAAAGCCGAAGACTGACGATGGGGAGTTAGTAAGAGTGAAAAGAGGATTGAATTGAGAAGCGGGGGTAAAAAGACGAGGCAGCCTATTGAGGCGGAGCAATCAGCCGTACCAAATATTACAAGGTTGATGTTCCAACATCAGCAGTGATTGGCTGGGTCGCTAGAATTGGTCCCCACATCTATACACATGAAGTTAAAGCGTTACTGTCTCGAAAGTTATCAGACTTGTGATGGCATTCGGTAATACCTTTTAACTTGCAGCAGGCGTACAAGTAGTTCATAGAAAAGCTTGTCTGAATGCCATAAATCTACATTGCCCTGCACATTATCTCAGCGGTCATCGATGGCCTTTTGGACTGGAGATAGGTTAGACTAAGGCGTCTATTATGTATACAAATTGTAGCGAGTAAAACAATTAGACTCAGTCTTCAACTTCAGACCTCTAGTAGGACCCTTATCTTGATTAAAACTAAACTTGATCATAACTATCAATTTATCGCCAATCATCTTTTGCAATCCACTGGTTCTGAAACCCCCTGTAATGTTTTTGCTGCCCAATCTTTGCGATAGACTCGATTTCTTCAGATGTCAGCTTAAAACTTGGCACATTTGCCATATAACTTTGCAATCTCTCCTCGCTCGAACTTGTTGTGATTGCCACAATATTCTGGTCAATGCACCAACGCAACGCAATATCCCCCTCAGTGACGCCGTACTTCTCTGATAGCTCCGTGTACAACGCATCTACAGGTCCCGGTCTTGCGCGTGTGATAGCTGTCAGCGGCGCATATGCAGATAAAGCGATCCCCTCCTTGCGGTGAAATTCCACTAGACTGCCGTGCTGCAGATACGGGTGGAACTCAATTTGATTAATGGCCGGCGGGATCTTGGCTGTAGCAAGGATGGTCTCGATGTGCTCCTGTATGCAGTTTGATACACCGATGGATTTAGCCCGTCCAGACTCTTTGATCGTTTCTAGGGATGCCCAGACTTTCTGTAAATCTCCAGGCGTTTCCGCGAAGAAAGGCGAGTGGATGAGGTAGAGGTCCACATAGTCAAGGCCAAGCTTCTTCAGCGATGTATCGAAAGCTGTCTGCACGTTCTGCTTCTTGGTACCGTTGAGCTTGGTCACGACATAGAGATTGCCTCTTGGGACGCCAGACTTCTTTATGGCTTCGCCGAGCTCCTCCTCGTTCCCGTAAACTAAAAGGATGTTAGACGACGAACGGTTCCGTAGAGGTTAACCAAAAACAAACATTCGGCTCCGTCAAGGTGATGGAAACCAGACTTTATGGCTATAGACGTGTTGTTGACGACTTTTTCGTCATAATCGGTGCTTCCTCCCTTCTTGAAGTTTGCAGTGCCTAAACCATAAGCTATCTGTCGCAAGTTAACTTCAGGTTCAACAGCACTTGCAAGACTACTACTGACCATCGGGATACTATTTCCATCGTTTAGCTTTAGAGCGGGGATAAGCTCCGAAGCAACTGAAGATTCATTAATAGAGCCCATGGTATAGTTCGCAATGCTGTGCCTTTCTGAATGTCTTCCAAGAGGTAGTGGGGTTGAGTAACGTACTCCAAAATGGAAGACCGTCAGTTGAAAATTCCTCTTGCTGTTTTTGGAACTGCAGGGGCCTTCCTATATAGAGCCTCGGTTTAGATTCAGCATGACTAAAGGTATGTAAACTAGGAAATTGATAGCCAGCCATATGGCAAGTAGCCACTGACTAAGATTGCAATGGCATGTGATGCGGGGTTTCATTATGACTTGTCCTGGGGAGGGATTTATGTATAGTTGTCATGCATGCTGCACGTCTATGGCTAAGGTCACTCAAGTCATGTCAAATCAGTTATGTCACTACTCGGAGGACCGGAGTTGTCCGGGCCAAAGGCGATTATAAAAAAAATGATATCTCATTAACTACTAGCGGAAGGGTTCCGAATTGCATCTCCAATGGCTCCGGATTTGCTTAACCCCCCTTTTACTTTTTCACTTTGTACTCTCCCTTCAACTCCCTCAGGGTTCTTCCGTTGCCCATGAAGCGGAATCTATTGACCGATCGATATTCAATGTCGAAGTCTTCTGTCCTGAAAGTTTCAAGAATTTCTAACGTAAGTGGTTCGTAATTAGTAAAATCAAGTTTCCATATTGCACTGCAGACCAAGGGACTCACCTCTAAAATGATGCCGGCTTCCACCATACACGGCAGTAACATTTCCATCTTTCTTGCGGTTCTTGTACCAACTTCTGCATGAACCAGACCAAACCATGCGCTTGAGGAGTTCTTGTAGATAAACATTGTACTCCTCCACGGCTTGTTGTCTCACACAGACTGATCTATCCCAATGTCAGAATCACGCCCACAACTGGAGTTAGAGTCAGGGGGCGTACTTGATATCTTCGGTGGCCATTTTCCGACACCATCTCAATATCCACTTTGCTATACAAAACACACTGTCTAGAAGTGATCCATGGCCCACTCCTGACTGTTAGTAATGCATACGTTATTTGAAAGAGTTCTACTTACCCGGACTATTCGGGCCGATGAAGATAAAATAGTTGGGCATATTCTCCGCCGCAATTCCAAAATACGCCTCAGGAGACTCCTTCCAAGCTTCATGAAGCCGGTGTCCATTCCGCCCCTGCACAGTCCATGACCGGCAGAAACTAGCTTCAAACCCTGTGGCGCACACAATTATGTCGAAGTCAGTATGCTCTTGCGTGGTTTGAATTCCAGACTCTGTGATCTTGACAATTGGATCAAAAGTGACGCGTGCATTTTCCTGGCGAAGTGCTTCGAGGTAGCCATCGCCTGGTGTTGGACGTCGGCATCCGTACTCATAGTCCGGGATTAGCTTGTCACAGAGGTCCTTGTCATTCCCGAGGCGTTCTCGCATACGAGCGTCTGCTTTCTCAAGAGCGGCTTTTTGAGCGGCTGTGTCCTTGAAAAACGTGTTCCAAAAGTTGTCCTGGCTGGTTTCAATCTCCTTACGAAACTTCCAAAGCGAGGCAGGGTTATCCCGAAATCCCTTCTTTTCTTCTTCTGTAAAGGAGAAATTGGTTCCGTCTTTGGTAAGCTCAGACGCGTAGTTGGCAAATATCCATGTAGGCGTGCGAACGTAAGTGGTCAATTGAGCGGCGGTTTTCTGCAGATTTGGGAGTACTTGGACGCCGGACGAGCCGTTGCCGATTACTGCGACTCTTTTGCCTGCCACGTTGATAGAAGGGTTCCTGGATCACCTCGTGTCAGAGGAACGACATAAGGCTGAGAAAAGAGGCATACCAATCTGCAGTGTGAACTATGTCTCCTTTGAAGTCGTGAAGACCTGGAATATCCGGCCAATGCCAGTTACTAATACTGTCAGTCCTGGAAAATCCATGTAGCGTCAGCGTGCACGTACTTCAAAAATCCCGATCCATCAATTAAAATATCGCATTCATCCTCCACTTCCTCGTTGTGATGCCGAATCTTCAGAATCCATTTACCCGAGACCTCGTTCCAAGTCGCCTCTGTCACCACCGATTGAAATCTGACATGTTCAGCTAAACCATACTTATCCGATGTTCTCTTGATATACGACCAGATTTCAGACCCCGAAGCATAGAACGTGGACCAGTCTGGATTGGGTTCAAACGGGAAAGTGTAAATGTGTGCAGGAACATCACACTGAGCTCTCAACTGTCAGTAAACCATATCTGTGGAATTTATTCATGAGATAACGCACTGCCACACCAGGGTATCGATTTGCCAGCCATGTACCACCAACGTCTTTGGCTTTCTCGTAAATGGTCAAATCGATAAACCCTTGAAGGGATTCATTGTATTTGGCTTCATAAGCTAACATGAGGCCAGAATACCCGGCCCCAACACAAACAATACGTAGTCTTCGAGGTTCATATGCAGGCTCATCCAGCAAAGGAACCCAGTTCTTATGATTGTGCGTGTTAGGGGCTTGGGCTTCCATTTCGAGGTGCATTCCGGTTGAGGCGAAGTTATGTCAGAGGAGATGCAAAATGTAAAGCTGAGAGGGCTGAATTTGTCCAAGGCAAAATAAACTTAGATGTTATATGGACTGGAACGTGCCCGTACCGCAAGGTACCTCACGCAACCTGACTGTGTAGAATCATATCGCACACGGCCAGTGTGACAATACTCATTTCTAATCTTGTTAAAGCCGTATCCGTCTGCCCGTCTGTCAGTCTGTCACGAGTACACGGCCGGGGCCGAGCGCGCCAAAGGATCAAGCAACGTTTAAGGACGCCCGCAGAGGAAGTTAAGATCAGCGTGAAGTTGTCGCTAATATCAATCAGATCATGGATCAGGAGTCTTTTTCATTCACTTCTCACTATCGGCAGTTAATAGCAAGTGGGAGGAACCAGAGAACAGGTGGGGTCTATTGCGTGGCCATGCATATTTGCAGGGAATGCGCGTAACTGCAGGGAATACGCGGACGGCACGGGACGATCCATGAGTGATTTATGGCCCGGGCCGAAGCTAGCCTGCCTGACTTAAGGAGAAGCCGACCGCCCGTGGAAACTGACACCCTTGCGATTTGCATAGACGATTTTCCCATATGTAATCACCACATGAAATCCACAAAAATGCTCTTATATGAGCCAATTATCTGTGAGACTCTCTCCTGTGGGACGCTTTAGGGGTCGACTTTTCCCTGACCTGATTTAAGGTTTCGGCGCGCGGGGAACTTGTAAGATCCGGGGAATTCTGGGGGAAGTTTACATGTCGATCATAAATATCCTGGACTACTATTATAGGTAGGTCATTAATGCACAACGTCGTATTAGAGTGTGATAGTTATTATATTATCACATATGCGAATTAACAGATGGGAGAATATGTTAGAGATAGTAGAATATCAAGGCATTAAATTCAAGTTATACAATAGTGACTTCTATATCAACATGACTATTCTATGAGAGCGCTACCGGAGCACACATTAGCTCCCAGAAGTCTTTAAGTGAATGAAGGATTAACATATGTAGTAAATAGCCAGTATTTTAAATTGGATGGACACTGTGATCTATTACAACAATACCTAGTTTATGATATATGACTATAACTCATGATTACCAAGCCAAGAAAGAGGTAAGGTTCCTTACGACCGACCAGATTAGGCGCACCAAGATTATGATATGCCAAAATGACCTGACAGCAGCCATCATGACACCTTTTGTGATGTCACCAACATAGAGCTATTTGTGTTCAGCCCGAACGGCAGATGAAGTAGATACCACACAAGGGCAATCATTGCTACCTTTGCTCCTGTGGGGACGAGACGGGATGCGTCCAATGTGCAGGATCAATAAATCAAGGCAGATAGGAATTGCATAGTAAATTAACAGAAAATAATCGACTGGTAATATTCATGATGCAGTGTGATTGTCAGCGATGGCACTGATATGACCGTAGTATGCGAGCATGCCGTGAAAAGCCGCGTCTTCAATGGTGAGATTGAATTAGGGGTCGAGAATGTGTATATAAACAGGTCAAATACCCCGAATCAACTTCTCATCAACTTCTCATCAAGAACAAGAATCAGTATTCCATCCTCCATCAGTCAACTACTACACCTGCCTACAAGGTGCTATCTTTCAAGTTACATAACTTACACTCCGGTTCGTAAGACTGAATACTGCACTTACCTTGAGTCCATTCTAATCTAATCCGTGTCAAAGAATCAAAATGCAGCCCCGTCTTGAACGCCTCCAGCCCATGCTCGGCAACCCTCTATTTGAGAGTATCCTCTGGGGCCACGAGTATGACCTCTCCGGACTGAACAACGATCTTCGCGAGAGGATCGAATCCGGGCAGTTCAAGCGCCTTGTCTTCTACGGCATGGGATGCTCCTCCGTCGTCTCCGACATCGTCAAGGGGTTCTTCCTCAACCAGAAGATCCCTCTCCACGTCCAGGTCATCAACGACTACGACCTGGACTGGTTTGTTGACCGAAACGTCATGAAAGACCCCACAACGCTTGCCATCATCGTGTGCTACAGTGGCTGGTCCGTCGAGCCATGTCTCTTTTTCGACACCATGCGCGAAATGACTGGAAACAAGAACTTGGTCGTGCTCTCGGGCGGCGGCAAGATCGCCCAGTTATGTGAGGAGCACAAGACTTCTATCATCTTGTACAAGCTCCGCCACGCCGACCGCGAGTACCCTCTCTACCACGTGCAGCAGTTCTTCTCTATTTTCCTTGACCTCTTTTACAAGCTCAAGCTCACTCCATCTTCGTACCACGCCGAGCTTCAGGATTCAGTCAACTTCTTGAAATCCGAGTTCGACGAGGCAAAACTGAAGAAGGCGCAGGCTATTGCGGACAAGTTGAGGGGTAGTCGTATTGCGCTGCTGAGCACCGCGGACTGGTATGTTACGCTGCTCAAGCAGACAACCATGTTCCTCAACGAAATTGCCATGGTGCCAACGCATAGGAACCTCCTGCACGAATTCTCGCACACAGAGGTTGCTGCGTACTCGAACCCCGCAGAAAAGCAAGCCATCATTGTCTTCACAGACTCCAATGCAGATGACTACACCAAGGGCAAGGTCAAGACGCTTGAAGGTCTGTTCGGCAGCAAGGACGTTCCTCAGAACGCCAACATCGAGTTCGTCAATATCGACCTCGACCAGGACAACTTCTTCAAGAAGTTCTTCTACGGACACTTCTTCATGGTTTATGTCGCGTATTACCTGGGTATTCACTCGGATGTGGAGGGACGAGACTTGATCTCTATCGCTGCGAAGAACCCCTGGTGGAGCCAGCGCAATATCGAGCTACATCCCAAGTGCGTTGATATCCCCTCGCAGCTCTAGGTCTGATCGGTTTGTGGGTGTACTAGAGGGTTGCTTTCTTTTCAACAAAGATAGACTCCTGCTATCGCTCCAGGAAATGTCCAATGTCGTCTGTTCTGCTGTTCCATGCTACACACTCTCTTGGTTACACTGCGTGCGCGCATTTATAGCTATTCATTTGCGGCTGTTTCCATATATAGTAATATCAATCACTGATCCTTAAACTCTAAATCGCATCGTACCATTAACGATCGCATTATACCTAGCTCACATGTACAACTATACTTCCCTTGTCTTATCGTGTGCAAAGGTTAATGTGTTAAAACGATGACATGGACTGTACAGGGGTCTTAAATTTGCCAAAGTGAAGATACACTTAACCTCTCACTTATTTCGGTCCACAATAGACGTAACTCGGGCGATCATGCTCTGCCGCAGCTATAACCTGATTTTTATCGAATGTGTTGCCTCCGAGACCTTGTTGCAGAGACAATCCCCTTACACACTTTGCCATATTGGGAACGGCACCTACTCAAGCTCTTCCGCAATAGAAGGGGGGATACTACCACGGTAGTTATTATTTGCTCAATTTTATTTCCACTCACATCAAACAATACCACCCACTCAACAGTAATAACACCTACTCCGTCTCTTTTAAGGAGTGATTTTCAATTACATAGCGCCCTTATCTCTTAACTGACTCGTGGTCTCCCTATCACTATTAACTGTTGTTTTGATAATAACCAATCCGAGATGATGTCACAGCACGTGTATGAGGTAGTACTATCATAATTGTACGGCAGGCCAACAGACGACAAGACTATACAATTCGATTGTACCTTCTTGTATACTTATGGGACTCGGCTTAGATGATAGAGGGCTGATCATCCCCTTGCCAGAACTATGTCCGCTCCTATTCTTCATCTATCACTACATAATTCGCTTTTGAAATATTGATTTCAGATGCAAGTACATATCCATCAGCCACGCCAGAAACACTAAAGCAGTCATAACCGTTGCGACCCAAGCTATAGCGTCCGATTCTAGTTCCTCGCCAACATACCCCGTAGCAATTGTAAACCCAACATTTGGGAAGACAATAGCCCACCAAGGAAGCACAAAACTCATCTGCGACTGAGATCTATCACCGCGTAGTTTCGAAACCAGGATTGGCACATGCGCGACCGCTGCGACTGCAAAGAGCCAGAAGGTAAATAGCCAAAGAAAAATACCTATCCACAATGCCATGATCCTTAGTGTCTCGGCGGCAGTGGGATGTTTCGCAAAATATCCATGTCCATCCGGAATCGCCTTGGCGCATCCAATGAGGGCTATGATAGTATAACCTGCAGAACCCACGGATATGAAGAGGCCGGGTCTTAGATTTACTGGACCAAGCCCGTTGACGAGTAGGTTGCCGACAAAATGAGGCAGGAAAAGAAGACATAAGATCCACCCAAGGCCCTCAAAAGCAACACCAGCAACGATGATTGCCATTCGCTGCGAGGGAGGTTGGTCGGCTGCGATCACCGATGCGACAGTGCCGGTGAGCATGGCGTTGTAGATCATTAGAAACATTGGAGAGCTCATGCTACCGGGGGTGAAGGGGGCGAGAGAGAACATAGCCACAAAGATGATGATGTTATAGGTTAAAGTGATAGCCCCGTAAATCCAAAAAAGAACCCGAACGGCATCGATGAGCCAGGAGCCGGCATGAGGAACACCAAAGCTTTGGATACCCATGATGATGGTCGCCATCGAGAGCCATAGTGAGCCGGTGAAGTAGGCTTCTGGAGGTTTTGTGACTGATTTCCAGAAGCTGGCAGGTCTCCGCGCGAACCGATAGGTCATAGCTGCGCAGAAGAGTATGAACAGAACTAGATTAAGTATGAAGACCACGACGCCGATTGTATGTAAGCCGCGAAATCGATAGGGAGTCTGGGACAACATAAGGGCCACTCCGCCTGTGGATTGAGTGCAGGTAAAATTGCCCCATGTGAAGCCATCGACAAGTGAGGGTGAGGGTGAGGCCTTGCTGGCAGCGCTTTTATTCCTAGGCTCCGCATCGTTCGGCCGAGCGGCGTTTTCGGGTGAGACCCTATGTATCACCTCGTCTGACATAGTGACTCTTTATTAATCAGGGCAGGTTGTAGACCAAGCAAAAGTGGCTGGTTACTAAGGAATGAGAAGAAATGATATAACAAGGTGTGAGTTAAGAAAGGGTTATATTGTTGTTTACGTGCCAAGTACATCACGTGTGCCCCATATATTCTGACCTATACCACCAATCACAAAAGTGTTAAGCACTCAATCATACCGCCAAGTCAACAGACATTATTACGAGTTCTCCAACTCAGGATTGAAGTGAATTAAGTCGAAAACAGTCTGATCACTAGCATATCATATGAAATCCAGTTGTCTATTTTAGCGTACAGTAGGCGATTTGGTAATGACTAGAAAAACCTGTTTGGATGGTAACAGTCTGGATTCTATTATCTTGGTCTTTGATTATTTTTTCCATTAGATTTTCAACCTTGCTAAGTTTGAGCTTTCCACAATGGATATTACCTTCCGGTTGAACTTGATTGAATTGAAGGTGATAAGTATCACACTCATCGTCTAAGTAGTAGTCGATGGATGGCTGCAAATCACAGCAAGGCATTTTGAAGATGGCTTTTTCCCCTATCCGATTTCCGTTAATACATTAAAAAGCTGAGCCTGTTATGACTTATACCCACACGGCCTATTATAAATATCATTGACAGATCTTAAAAGCCTGGGCTTAATAAATTTGAAGATTGAAGTAAAAAGAAAAGTACTAGATTAACTACATTGAGTACAGGGTAGCAGCCCATCAACTAAACAGCACGGCAAGCGGGGAAAACCTTAGCCTTTAAGCTATAAATAGAATCCAGTTCAAGAACCAATCACGTTAATTACAAAAGTTATCTATGCATTTGCCGATGTGCCTATACTAGCACTACTGATTTCTAATCTCTAACAACTTAACATAGTGTAAGAACACCTCCACTATAGTAATGAAAACCCAAGCTCTATCGTCTAGAGACAATATTCCCACTTTCTCCAAGTACAATCAGCCGATGGGACGGCATAAAAAAGCTAAATCCAGACCTCTTAGCATCCCCAATCCACAGGAGGGTGTCCATGCTTGGCAAATCAGAAATTCTTGGGTTCGTCTTCAACTCGGCGATAAATCGCTGCCAGTTCATCCTCTGCGCACCCGTGTGGAAGACCCTCGCCACTTCGGGTGTAGGTTCAGAATCGCCGGCAAGAATGGCGCCGCAGACGTCTTGCACAACTGTAGAGATGGGAAGAATATCAGCCCAGCCTGCGAGCCCTTCCATAGTCGGGCGTACACCAAGGTTGAAGGTGATGTCAACTAGTTCCTTTACCATCTGGTCAGGCTCAGGCTTGGCCAGCGTTCCCTCGGGCCCATGGTCAGGTGTGGGCATAGGAGTGTGTAGGGTCACTGGTAGCTGGAACTTCTCTGCCACGCGCAAGAGGAAGGTTTCAGCCGCCCACTTTGATGCGACATAGCCGTCGGTGCCATCCTGAGGGGGAGTGCAGCGGTATTTGTCCACTTGCTCAACGTTGTAGGTGTCATGGCCCTCGCGCTTCCCGCTGTAAATGCGCTTTGAACCAGAGGAGAAGAAGTGGACAGGCACACGGCGCGGTAGTGCAATCATGGCCAGCTCCTTGACAGACTCGAGGTTTACAGGACGCAGAACTTCGTAGTCGTCCCAGAAAGCACGGTTGGCGCCGATGTGGAGGATCAAGTCAGCATTAGATGTGAGGAAAGCCTTTTCGGTGTCGGACAAGGCAAGATTGGGGAGAGATAGGTCAGCCGCAAATACCTCGACCTTGTCCGAGACGGATCGGAGTTTCTCTGAATCGGTCTCGGGACGGACTAGACAGAACAGCTTCTCGACCTTGTCTGATGCGGCAAGCTGGGGCATCAGGAATCGACCGACGTATCCAGTGGCACCTGTGACCAGAATCTTCAGTCCGGACCTTGTTCTGGGACGGGAAGACGCAAGAGCTGCGTCGAGAGGGAACAGAGTCTCCCATTCGTCGGGAATCGCAGTCTCCATGTTCCAATCAATTATTGATGACATGTTGGCTTTGACCGTGGATGCCATATCTTGCAGTTTGGATGCAATCATCAGTTCGTTAAGCCTGGGCGCGGCCTGGAAGACCTTCTTGATAAGTCGCTGTAACTGTACCAGGAGTAGAGAGCTTCCACCGACGTGGAAGAAGTCGGATTCATGGGAAATATTGCGACCGGCAAGTGTTGGGATGATGTCCCTCCACATTTCTCCCAGCCTGGCTTCGATCGGATTTAACTCGCGAGACGAAGGCACCATTTCAACGACCTGTTCGCAGTTGAAGGAGTCAATGGGCATTTGAGAAACTGCCTTTCGGTCAATCTTGTGGTGTACAGTCAGTGGAAGCGCGTCAACGGGGATGATGATAGACGGGCGCATGTAGTCAGGCAAGGGAAGAGTCGCCTGTAGGCCTCTGAGGAAGTCCTGACGACTGCGCTCTGGGTAGTGTCGGGAAAAGATGATATGAGCCGCGAGGAACTTTCCACCGTCCTCCCTGAGAGTGACGATTGCGTGGGAAATGGCTCCATTGGAGGCCTCGACGATGGCATCTTCAACCTCTCCAATCTCGATGCGGAACCCTCGAAGCTTGATCTGCGTGTCGCCCTCGATGCGGCCTTCGACATAAAGCGATCCGTCGGGACCGAGACGACCACGGTCACCTGTGCAGTACATCATAGTCCAGCCATTGCGGCTAAAGTTCTCATCAGAGTTGGCATGAGGGTTGGGGATGAACTTGGCCTTTGTAGCGGCATCAAGACCCAAGTAACCTGCAGTGACGGCGGCACCACCAATAACAATCTCACCAGGAACACCAGCAGGCTGGATGTTTCTGTGATCGTCCATAATGTAGATGGAGTAGTTGGGCGCTGCCTTTCCAGCTGGGAGATGGACGCCGGACACAAGACCATCAAGAGGAATCTCACCGCCAGTAACAGCACTGATGGTAGTCTCACAGGGGCCGTAGTTATTGACCACGCGAAGATTGGGCAGGTTGAGAGCATTGAACTCAGACACCAATTCTTCACTTACAGGCTCTCCACCAAGCAGAGTTGCCCTCCACTCCGTGCACTTGGCCAGCTGCTCCCGATTGAACTTGAACCACATCTCAAACTCAGACGGGGTGCCCGAGGCATGAGTGATGCCCTCTTCCATCATCATTCGAGTCATCTCCTCAGGATCGCCTCGGATCTCTGATGGCGCGATGCAGAGACAACCGCCGGTGCAAAGAGCGAGGATGGTCTGGCAGATGGAAAAGTCAAAGCTGAGAGGGGCCTGTTGCAGGACCTTTGTCAATTCTCCACTGAACGATGCCGAGTATCCTTCGTTATGGGCCGCCAGGTTTGAGTGTCTGACCATGATACCCTTGGGCTCACCCGTAGATCCGCTGGTGAAGAGAATAGCGGCTATTACTTCGGGCTTGGCAACTGTCTCGACATTGACTTGGCTCTTGTCTCCCTTGATGTCTTCAACAGAAATGATAGGAATGTCAGTACCGAGCTGTGGGACAACATGAGAGGTCGTGTTATCCACGATGAGAACCTTTGGGCTAGTCGCGGTCACCGCAGCTCGCATGCGATGGAGAGAGTTGCGTAGGTCCATGGGAAGATAGGTAGCACCGATACGTAATACTGCCAGCATAGAGCAGGCCCATTCCGATGCTGGCTCCTGGAAGACACCGACCACATCTCCCTCGCTGACATCAGCAGCCAGCAAGGCATGAGCAATGGCATTAACACGAGAATCCATGTCATTGTAGGTGAGACTGCGGCCTCTACCATCCTTCAGAGCAAGGTTCGAACCCTGATCAGCAATCACTTGGTCAATCCTATGAGGGATTGTATGAGGCCATTGCAACTCGCGATCTGGGCCCTTTCCAAGCTGCAGAGCTGCGGAGATATCCTGGGCAGGCCAGGTGCTAGGTTCGCCTAGAAGAGCATCTTTGGTGATGTCGACGGTGAATACCTTGAGGAAGTGGACATATGTTCTCAGCAGGAGGTCGCTGTGCTCTTGAGAGTAGAGGGACTTTTGCAACTGCATAGTGAGAAGGGTGTTGCCGTCGTTGTTCTCCAAGATATCGAGGGAGATGTCGTAGCCGGTACGCGGGTGGTGCCACGCGTGGGCTTCTGCTTTGCAACCGGCAAAGGTAGCTCGTTCTTGGGTGCCTTGGCGGTAGTCAAGGAAGACCTGGAAGATGGGGGCAGCAGTTCCTGTGCGATCAATGCCAAGTTCGGTGAGGAGGACGTCGAGAGGGACAGCCGAGTGCTCGAGACTGGAGTACACCTTGTTTCTAGCAGATTTGATAGAGGTGCTGAACTTGGACTTGGCGGATGGCCTATCAAAGCGGACAGTCAGGAGGTTGAGAAACATGCCCACCGTCGAAGCAAAGTCCATTGTAGAGCGGTTGGCATCGGCCATTCCGATAAACACCTCGTTGGTGTCGGGCAGCAGCCTGAAGAGGAGGGACTGGAGCACAGCCATATAGAGGTGGAAGTTCGTGCTTTGGTTCGCTCGGGCAATCTGCTTGATACGTGAGGTGGTAGCAGCGTCAAGTCGGAGGTCGGACCGATGGCAGCTACTCGAGAGTTAACACAGGCAATTCATCTCTATAGAAAGGGTGGGATAACAAACCTATACAGGTCCTGTGGCTTTCGTGATTTGACAGTGGAAAATGGCAGTAGAGAGATAGGCTGAACGTTGGAAGGGATCATCTTGCGGTAGAAATCAATATCCTTTTGAAACCGACCCTCCTCGTGCATCTTGTACTGCAGAGCAGAGTAGGTACGGTACTGAGATGCCTCGGGAAGCGGCTCGAGCGTCTGACCAAGGTATGCTTTTTCCAGGTCGTCCCAGATGAGTTGGATGCTGACACCGTCGTGAGTAATGTGATGGCTACCAAAAAGGAGCCAGTGCGTGTCGTTAGACAAAGACAGCACTTCGAATCTGAAGGGCACCCAGTTGCTAAAGTCCCACTCGTACGAGCGGAGCTCCTCCAGGACGTCATGCACCTCAGCCTCACTGGAAATATTGCGATGCTCCAGGTTGATCTTGGAGTGGGACAGGATGCCTTGCATTGGCACGGAGTCGTTGTCCCCCGACCAGAAGAAGCGGGTGCGCATAGCCTCATGTCTTTGAGCCACTGCTCGGAGAGCCTGGTTGAGACGCTCAATGTCTAGAGTTCCCATCAGCTTGATAGACAGTGCCACGTTGAAGGTGCTCTTGTCGGCCAGGGCGTGCTGAAGGAACCAGAAACGGGTGTGAGCAAAAGACATGCGTTCCTTGATCTCGTCATGTGACTCCGTCATATCGCCGCATTCTGAACTCAGTTGTTCGCTTAGGTCAGTCACAGAGGCTGATTCCTGCTCGGTGTTGGCAGCCGGGCTGAAGAATGGGGTGTTGGCAAAGGATTCGCCAGGTGTAAGGCCCTCCTCGATGACGTTCACAGAGAGGTTGTTCAGTCTATGAGACAGCTCAGTCTTGTCGACTGAGGCAGCTGTTCCACCAATGTTTACCGCGTCCTGGCTCTTGGGCGGCTCTATGACATCTTGAGTGCTAAGGGTGCTGATGTCGAGGATTGAGGCTGGTATCTTTTCCATGCTCTCACCGATGTGAGCGGAAATGGCGGCCCCTCCCAGAATCTTGATGACAGGCATGTCCACCTCCAACTCTTGCACAAACCAGGCACGAATATCCAAGGCGACAAGTGAATCAACGCCATGCTGGACCAGGGAGTCTTCGGGGTGGATGTTGTCGGTCTCTGGCATGTGCAAGACCTTCTTGACCTTGGTGATGAACGAATCTATTTGGCCACGGTTAGCTGGATACCCTGGGCATTAGTACTGCCCATACACATACCTGTTAGCACCTTCTTGGCCTCGGCAACAGTCTTGACACTCTTGAGCTGAGCTCGGACAGAGACCGCAGCACCAAACGTGGCCTGTCCCAGATTGATGGACTCTTGGATAACAAGATGTCCAAACTTGAGGTCACGACGGTACGGGACAATTGTGCTTTCGAGCTCACGTAGCGTCAGAGGACTCATGCCAGTCACAACCTCAGGACTCTCGAGAGAAGTGGGCAAACCAGCGTTGATGGCCTCGGCAAACATGGCATGCAGATCTGTCTCCGACACGCTCGTCGCACCAAGGCTCTTGAAGTAGGCGGTATCATAGATATCAGACCTTCCAACGTGGCCAATACCCATCAGAGAACTTAAGTCGATCACGGAAGCTGCTACACCTCGCTTGCGGCGTTGGAACGCGAGGCTCGTCATGTAAAGGTTGGCAGCCGCATAGTTGCTCTGGCCGCTATTGCCCAGACAGGCAGTTAAGGACGAGAACATGATGAAGAAGTCGAGCTGGGCGTCGTGGAAAAAGTCGTCGAGCATCTTGCTGCCCTCGACCTTAGGCTTCAAGACCTTGATCATTTGCTCTAATGTCATATCCTCGAATGGGGAGTCTGAAAGGATCAGGGCACCGTGGGCAACACCACCAATTGCTGGCATCGTGCGCTTGATGCTGTCGAGACATCTCTTGAGCGAGTCTCTACTGGTGATATCGAGAGCCATGGCGCGAACGTCTGCGCCCTTCTTCTCGAGGTTGTGAATGAAGTCAGGGTCGACCTGGGGCTTACGACTAGTCAAGACGATGTTCCTTGCGCCATGCTTCACCATCCATTGGCAGAGTGACTGGCCAACCTCTCCCGAAAGACCGACAAGCAGGTAGGTTTTGTCTGGACTGAGCACATTCGTGTGGTCAACGGGTCGTAAACGGACAGAGACAGACGAGGCGGTCCAATCGACTATGGAAACAGGTCCCTTATTTGGCTTATGGGCAGCGATATTGGCGAGTTGGATGTCAGTGACACCACCGGTAACTACGCTGTTGGCTGAGGCATCTGCCCAAGCAGCCTCAAGGCTCTCCTTGGCATCGCTCAGAGTAGCCCCAGGTCTCATGAAAGGCCTACCACCCAATAGGTCGCTTGCTTGCAGATGAGCTGCATGAGGAGGGAGCAGGCTGGCCATGTTCTTGGCTACGGTCTTGCTAGGGGTATCCGCAACCGAGAAGTCGACAAAGACAGACACGTTGCTGGGGAGTTCGCTTCTCAAAGTGCGCAATGGTGTCTCGGGGTGAATGTGTACCAAGTCATTGCTGCGTCTCTGCTTCTCACAGGTGGTGAACCGGATCTCAACGCCAGCCTTTTGCGCTTGGATGGAAATAGCCGACTTGAGGATAGGATCGCACTCGTGAAGCAGGATCGTCTCACCTTTTTCGGCTCGGGATACGATCTGGCGACCGATGAAATGAGATGCAACTGAGATCAGAATGACCTTGCTGAGTTGAGCAGAGTCGGGGATACTGGTGAAGCACGACTCCTGAATCGGGCTAGGAGACTGTGCTTTGCTAAGAAGCGCCAGGATAACCTGGTTTTCGTGAGTTCTGCATACGGCAAGCATCAAGTTTCCAACATTAGGGACATTGATAAACTGCAGCAGCGACTGCCGAACGCGGAGGAAGCCCTGGGCGTTTGCGTTACCATCGCCATCAGCCAGAAGCTCAAGGTCACCGACTTGCTCGACTTGCAACGAATTTTCCGAAGGCACAAGACGCAGTACCGATTCCTCCGGATCGACATCAGCCATGACAGCTCTTCTGGACGAGTTGATTCTCATGTTTTGCTTCTCGTTGAGGTAGAGACGTGGGATATAGGCCTCGCCCTTTTCGAAGAAGATCTCAGGTTCCGAGGACCACATGAACTCATCAGAGTCGCCAGTTCGGTGGTAATGGTCCAGGATCTGGTGATGTAAGAGGCTCTTGGTAATGATCGCGGCACTCTCGCCGTTGATAGCGTCGATATCTAAGAACTGGAGGTTGATGTTTGGGTGCTCAAACTTGACCACGCGCCCAATGCCGTACATCATGTACGAGTAAGGCTCATCAGAACGCGCTCCCTTGGTGACCCAGAGAATGTTCCTGGCAACCTTGACCAAGCTTTTGAAGCCGTCCATCTTGTCCTGCGTCACCGTCTTCATAAACGGTTCGTCGAGCTCCGTTAAGCTAAGGACTGTGCAGTTGGGTGTCAGGACTGACTCGAGGTACTCAATAGACGCGATGTGAGTTAGATCTGAGAATCTTTGCCCAAGAGTGGAAATAATATCCTTTGTCATGGTATGAGCAGCGAGAGACTTGCCACCCACCACAACCAGGCGAGGTAGCCCATCTTCAATCTCCTTGGGAAGTTTGGCAGTTGGGTTTCGTAGAAGAGATACCCTGTCATCCACGGCCTGAGTCGCCCACACAGCCACAGCATGCAGAGAGTCGTAAATAGGCGTCGAGGTCTCAAGAGCAGAGAAGCCACATCGCTGGACCAGTTCGTTCCATGCATCAAGAGTCAGCATTGGACCGTGAGGACGGCCACTATGAGCAGCAATCCACCATCCAGGCAGACCGCCCATGATGATACCATTGCGGAGCATGTCGTTGGTGACGGTCTCGAGATTTACAAGCCAACCGCCAGGTTTCAGCAGCCAGCGCACGTTAGACATCATGTTATCCAAGTCTTCAGCGACGTGGAGGACGTTGGAGGCAACGATCAAGTCATAAGAACCCTGCTCAAACCGCTGGTCCTTGGGATGCTTGGACATATCAAAGACCTTGAAGTCCATGCGGTCTGCATACTGGTGGAACTTGACCTTGGCCGAGTCGAAGAAGCCGCTCGACACATCGGTGTAGGTATATGAGGCGAAAGATGAGCCAAGCATAGGAAGGATAGCTTGGGTGGAACCACCTGTGCCAGCACCGACTTCGAGGACCTTCATGTGAGGGTACCGATGGCTGATTTGTCGAGCCATCTTGGCGATCCACCAGTTGGCCACTCGCAGACCAATTCCTTCTTCGTAAAAGCGGTTGAGCAGGCCATCTTTGGTCATGTGCTCCAAGATACCTGACTGAGAGCGGATGGTAGAGGGAAGATTCTGGCCTGTAGACTCGATGAGAAGAGCGTCCACACGTTCGCGGTGCTTGTCGGTCAGCTTCAGGATGGTGTCTTGGTCATCCAGCAGCCAGTCCTTCTCCACGAATGAATGTGTACCGCTGCGCACCTTATCAACAGTGTAGCGACCCCACGCAATCAGGCTCTTGTGGTGGTCCAGAGCATTATCTACGTCCTCTTGAGACATCTCGGCGACTTGGCGAAGGTAGTAAAACGCAATTCTCTCCATGTCTTTGGCCACCTTGAGCTCCTCAGCACTGAGCTTGTCACCGGCTGCCGCAAGTTCACCGTTAGGCACGGTACGGTCGTATTTGAAGTTGGAGAACAAAGTGACGTCGTCTCGTGCGGTGGCTGGAGTGAGAGGCTTCAAGCTGATGCCCTCAATCTGGATGAATGTGTGGTCGCCATCCTCTGATAGCAATGAGAGATCAGCCATGATAAAGCCCTTTTCCTCGTCACGGACCACAGTTTCCCAAGGAATACCGACTTGGCCCTTTTTATCCCCTTGGCAGAAGTAGGGATTGATCACTAGCGACTGGACCGTGACTGGTACATGTAGGGAACGTAGGCTCTCATCACCAGGGTAGCTGAAGGCGGCAAAAAGAGTCTGTAGGGCAGTGTCAAGTACGCCAGGGTGAACGACCAGCTTGTCCTCCCATCCAAATCTAGACTGGTCTTGCAAGCTACCCGTGGCAAAGCCATATCGTCGCTTAATATCAGTGATACCCTTGAAAGGCTCCGAGTACTGGTAGCCCAGGTTTGCCAGCGTGGAGTAGAAGTGGTCGATCTTGACATCAACAAGGTTGAACTTGTTGCTGCCTGAAGACTCACGAGGAAGAGTGTTTGCAGCCGGTTCAGCAAGAACAATCTCCACGAATCCCTTGGCATTTGACGTCAAAGACTGATCTCCTTCAGCGCAGGAATGGCAGCTAAAAGCGGCGACGATATGGGAGTCGTTGGACTGTTCAATAGTGACGTTGAAAACAGTCTCCACGCTGGCATTGTCATCGGGGAATGCCATGGCTCGCTCAAGAGTAAGGTCGCTGATGTGGTACTTGGCGACATCTCTATCACCAGCAAGGGCTCGCATTGCCTCAAGGGCCATGGCCACATATCCAGTAGCGGGAAAGACAATCTGATCCTGCAGGCGATGGCCAGACATCCACGCAATCTCCTTAGGACGGAGTAGGTTCCTCCATTGCACTTCGCGGGTAGTCGAGCTTAGGACGTTACGCATACCGAGGACAGGGTTGGGAGGAGACCTTGGCCATTTCTGCGCTGCTGAGGATCGTGACTCGAACCAATACGAGTTCTGGTGGTTGAAGTGGTAAAGTGGCAGATCTTTGACAACGGTGCGGACCATCTCCTTCTGTCCATGGAAGGCTCTGTCGAACGCATCAAAGTTCACAGAACCAGATCCCAGATTACTCCAGATAAATCCCAAGGCCCTGGAGAGCTCTAGTCCGTCGTGCTTCCCACGGCTCAGAAGACCAGTGTAAGGAGGGTTGATGCCAAGCTCGTTCATGACTTCTGATGCTGGCCCTTTGAGCGCTGGATGGGGTCCAACCTCGATGGCGAGGTCATACGAGCCCATGGCAGAGCAGGCTGCAGCAACAGCAGATGAGAATAGGACAGGCTGAACCATATTCTGGACCCAATATTCGTCTGTGAGGGAGTCTGAGGTCATGAGAGAGCCTGCAGAGACACTTGACCACCACTCAGGACGATCCTCGGGATGAAGTGTCTTGATGTTGCAACTCGCCAGCGAGTCCCTGTATGCGCCCGAGCACGCTTGCATATGATGCGAATGGTACGCTGTGTCCACCTTGAGACGTCGAGCAAACTGGTTCTGGCCCTTGAGTAACTCAACCGCCTCCTGGACAGCGTCCTCGTCACCAGATAATGTCAAGCTAGACGATGAGTTCTGAGCGGCGATAGACAAGCGGCCACGAAACTCATCACGCCCACAGAGCTCTTCGGCCTCCTCGATTGAGATTCCCACTGCTGCCATAGCACCCTTCTTTCCGTTGGTCGAGCCAGCGAGCTTGGCGTGTAGACCACGGTAGTAGGCAATACGGATAGCATCATGGGCAGATAATAGGCCTGCTGCGTATGCGGCACCAATCTCACCAGACGAATGGCCAACAACAGCATTGAAAGTAACACCAGCCGCATCTAGAAGCTTCACCAGGATAATTTGCACCGCCGTACAAAGTGGCTGTGAGAGAGCCGCCTCAGTGATGCGGGATGTCTCTGCTGGGGCGAGAAGCTGTTCACGGATAGTCCACTGTGGACGATCCTGCTCTGGCAGGGAAGTAAGTGATTCATCGAGCTCATTGATGGTTTGTTGAGCCAGTGCTGAGCACTCGAGAAGAGCAGCTCCCATACGAGGCCACTGTGCACCCTGGCCTGTGAAGATCCCTAGGATGTTGGGCGCTTGCAAGTTACCGAATTTGCAGTCAGACTCGTTGTCGAGAGCACTTTTGATGCCTTGGCAGATATCGTCTGCACCAAGTCCCGCAATGGCTTTGCGATATGGTAACACAGAACGACGGTGCTGGAGGGTCCACGCCAGATCCCTCAAAGGAACCTGCTTGTTATGCGTAAGGATATCGAGATAATCCGACAAGGTAGTTTTCAGCGAGGTAGTCGATGCGGCTGAGAATACCAAAGGGGTAGACAGCAGAGGCTCCGTTGTTGAGGCTGCTGGGTCCTCCGGGGAGTATGCCTCAATGATAGCATGAGCATTGGTTCCACCAAAGCCAAAGCTGTTGATACTGGCGCGACGAACGCCTCCAGTGGCAAGCTTAGGCCAGGCAGTAGCCTTGACAGGCACTTCAAGGTGCGTGTAGAAAGGGATGATGTCGGCATTGAGCTTCTCAAAATGCATGTTTGGGGGGACTGTGCCGTTGCGGAGTGCAAGTGATGTTCCAATCAAGCTTGCCAGTCCTGCAGTTCCCTCTGTGTGGCCGATAATCGTCTTGATAGATCCCACGTACAGCTTACCCCCAGTGACTGCTCCATCTCTGAAGAACGCATTGTGGATGGCCTCGGCCTCCTGAGGATCGCCAGCCTTAGTGCCTGTGCCGTGGGCGTGAAAGAACTGAGGACGATCGGCTGGCTTGTTCAGGTCGAGCCCAGCCCTTGAGTACGTGTCCCTGATGAGATTGGTCTGGGCAACGTTACTCGGGACCGTGATACCTGAGGTGCGGCCATCCTGGTTAACGCCGGTTTCACGGATGATACACTCAATGGTGTCACCATCGGCGATAGCTTGGCTCAGTGTCTTGAGCACAATGGATGCAACACCTTCACCGCGGGCGTATCCATTCGCTGATGCATCCCACATGCGTGATCTTCCAGTGGGTGACAACATACGTAGATTACTCTCGGCAGCAAACTGACCTATATAGAGGTAGTTATGAGTTAGTGGAAGAGTCATAGACAGATGAAGGAAGAAGTGAAAAAGAACCTACCAGGACTGAGGATAAGATTGGTGCCGGCAGCGATAGCAACATTGGATTCTCGGCTACGGAGAACCCTCACGGCTTCGTGAACAGCCACCAAACTGGAGGAACACGCCGTGTCAATGGTCATGGAAGGACCGTGCCAGTCGAAAAAGTACGACAGGCGGTTGGACACGATGCTCCTCGCCGTGCCCGTCCCCGCATACATGGGAAGAGCATCGATATCTTTCTGCACCATAGCTGACCAGTCATCGCACATCATACCGACGTAGACGGCAGTCTTGGTGCCTTGGAGGTCTTCCATGGGCAAGCCAGCGGAGCAGAGCGAGTCATAGACCGTCTCCATCAGCAGTCGCTGCTGCGGGTCTATACTCTCAGCCTCTTTGGGAGGGATATTGAAGAATGAGGCGTCGAACTTGGACGGGTCATCGTCCAACAGGTATGAGTGCTGGACATTGGTGGTACCATGATGTGTTGGATCAGCGTGGTAGAAAGCGTCGATGTTGAACCTCTCCTTGGGAATCCTTTTCAGAACGTCCCGCGGCTTCTCGAGGAGCTTCCAGAGCTCAGAGGGGGAGTTGCAGCCGCCTGGGAAGCGGCACGCACTGCCGACGACGGCGATAGGCTCACTAGGTTTTGAGTCCATTGGAACGAGTTGAGTGTTCCTGTCTGTGGTTCAAGGTGGATGGGGACAGTTGGTTGATTCTACAAGCGTAGGAGTTGATCCAGGCCAGAGACAACAAAACAAATAAACAAAGAGAGGTGTTTGAGTGATGAAGAGTTTCTACCGAAAGCAACTTCAAAAAAGAAGGGGACTTGTACTTATCACGAGCGCGTCTCTGACTTGAGTTCAACGGAATAGCTATGCCATCCTCCAATGCCAACACGATGTCGACCATGCACGATCCTACTGGCAGGGTAAACAAGGGTTCAGTGGAACATGTGGCAAAATCTAGTTAGGCAGGTTCTCTCTTGTTACATGTGACGGGGTATAGGGTCTTCTGTGGATCTATCATTCCTATCCTTTGCCAAGTAAACTCTCGCTTTCACAAACAATCCGTCTGACTGCCGACAAGGTCATTGAATCCTTCCTGTTGCTCACCGTCCTGTAGTACCTAGGACTTATTGAGTGGCTGAGGCAAATAGTCATGGCATAGGCCAATGATTTTAGGTAACTAAGCCACGTACCGGTTTATCCGTCTGATGAAACAAGCAGGAGGAGACATTATGGGACCTTTGATGACCTCCTGGTCGAGGCCGCAGCTAGCTTAGTCGATCATGCTCACTTGGAGGGGGGTAGCATCAGATTGAACACCGTTGTTTTCGTATGTCAGTGACGAATACCGTAAAACAATATTCTCTAAACCCTGAATCCATCGACCTTTGTCTCATATGCACGAAAATCCTCCACGCCCTGGACTTTTACCATGAGACAACAACCAGCACAACAATTGCATAGGGCTACTCCATCTTCAGCACGACCCTGATATTGGCCTTGCCCGACATGACATGGGTGGCTGCATCCGCAATCCTTTCGAATGGAAATTCCTCCACTAGGCATTCGATTCCATGCAGCTCGGCAAAGTTCCAGGCGTCCAGAAAGTCCTGGCCGTGACCAGCATTCCACCCCACCACTGAAGCTGACTTAAGCACTAGCATGCCCGTGTTGATGCTCACATCCGGGACCGCTGGAAGGATTTCCGGTTAGCTACTTCAGCATATGAATACCTATGCAGGAAGGGATTTATGCTTATGCAGGGGCCGTGAGAACTGAGGCGTGGATGGTGGCGAATCGAGTTGAACACAGTAACGCCCGCACACAAAAATGGCGCAGCGCGGGCCGGCTCAACATCTTTTGGTATTTTGACTGCCGCATTTGTCTGAAGGATACAGTATTCAGCAACTATCTGAGGCCTTGGGGGTGGAGGCTTGAGCCTCACCCTCCCGCGGCATCAACAAGTCAGTAAGTACCTTTCCAAGTGGGGTATTTCTCGTCTGGAGAGTAGAATGACAAGGTGGAGGCTGTGGACCTACATCCTCCGTGCTTGGACACGCCGTTGGAGACCTTTTGTTGACAGCCCTGGGGGAATCCCTGCTGGCAAGTCTTGCATGTACCGTCCTGCCCACCGTGGTAAAGACCACCGACTCTATCGTCAATGTCAAAGTTGTCCACATCCGGACCAAGCTGTACAACATCTCCCACAATCTCATGACCAGGAACAATTGGCCAGTTTGTGCTATCAAACAGTCAGCTTTTTCACGGTAGGGAGACTTGCCGGCTGATGTGAGCAAGCCAAGCACAGCCACCTACAGAGGACCTAATGCGCCAGCCCAGACGCCAATGTCGGTGATGCAGAAACCACAAGCCTTGACTTTGACTAGGACCTCGCCTTTCTTGGGAGGCTCTAGTTTGAGTTCTTTGAGTTGCCAGGGGCCGGTGGGCTGCTCAAGGAGGCAGGCTCTATAGGTCTGGGGCAGGGGGGAGGCCATCTTGGGCGGTTGATTTGTCTTGATGGGGAAGAGTAAGCGTGATGAATGGAATACGGAATCTGTTTGCAAATGTCATTGAGGCCCTGATTAGACGAGGTATTTATCCTTGTTCAGAAACGCCAAGCACTGTTTATTTATGTGAGCGGTGTGGACACAGACTTATGCTGTTTGTACCACGTCAGGAAGAACTTATTTGAAGCTACTGATAAAAGTTGAGGAGAATCAATAGTCCATTTTAGCAATAGTACTACATAATGTAATATATTGCATTATTATTCTTTATCTGTCTGCACCAGATTTCAGAAAAGACTTCTCTTCTTACTGTGAGATATGTCTTATTTCTTCCCATTAACATTGAACCTTCAGGAGGTAAAAAACAGCCCCCACCCTATACAGGATCCTTCTATTTTACACTTCGCTAAAAATTGCTATGTCATAGCACAAAGTAAGCAAGTGGTCATTAATTTCCGTTAGTGCACCGGGATAAATGTCCGCCGGGTCAGAACTTAGCTCCGGGTATTCACGGTCCGGCCAGCCACATGATCTACGCGCTCTACACCTACTTAGGCAAAACTAGAGGTCCGAGTAAGCTTACAATTTAAGGTTAGTGTGACACACCCTTGTTCGTTGTTACTGCGGAGGGTAGGATGGAGTCAGGGTGTGAGTATAGGGCTGAGAATATAGCTACCTTCCTGAGTCATCCTTGGCGTAGGATTAGTGGATACGAATAGATACGGCAGGTCCATGAAGAGTTTTTCGCTGCATGTAACCATCTTTGTACTTTTTTCGTATCTTCGGATAGCCAAGTGCGAAGGCCAGATTGCCATACTATCAATACGAATAGCAAAAATAAGCATAGAGACAGAAACGGACTCAACTGAGTCTCAAACTATCATCCAGCAAAATTTGGAGCATCGGGAGACAATGGGCTTCTTTGCAGCGCTCTCAGAGCTTCTCCCCAAGTCCTTTTCGCTTGCAATTCTTTCCGCATCGTTTCTAGTGCTCGTTGTCTACTTGGTTTTCAGCTATGTGTCCCAAGACTTGTCCCGTCGCCGGCTTAGCGCTCGGCACGGTTGCCAACCGATCCTCGCCGTGTATCCATCACGCTGGCTGGGCATAAACTTCATTTTTGACGCCCTTAAACATTACAAGGAGCGCAATTATCTCTTTTCATTGTGTCGGCAGTTTGAGGTGGTTGGCTGGACCCATGAGGTCCGGATGCTTGGTGGTGCCAGCATCTGGACCATTGACCCTGAGAATCTCAAGGCGGTGCTCTCCAACAACTTCAAGGATTACAACCTTGGTCACCGTCTCGATGTTATGAAGGATTTGCTCGGAAGGGGAGCGTTTGTCACTGATGGCGAGGAGTGGCAGCACTCGAGGGCCCTCTTGAGACCCAGCTTCAACCGCGAGCAGGTCGCCAATCTTGACATGATCGAGGAGCATGTCTCTCAGCTTCTACACCTAATTCCTTCAGGCGGAGAGACGGTCGATCTTCAGGAACTATTCTACAGATTCACTATGGACTCATCCACTGAGTTCCTTTTCGGCGAATCTACTGGGACACTGCTTGAAGCCGAGAATGGAAGTGGCAGTGAATTTGCCCGATCTTTCAAATACGCCCTCCATCGTGTTTCCGAGGGTATGCGCCTCGGTCCAGTGCACAGGTTTCGCAAGACAGACCCCAAGGCCGAAGAGGCCAATCGCTTCTGCCGCAACTACGTCAGAAAGTATGTTGACCAAGCCCTGGCGTACCGTAAGAAGCTGGCCAACCAAGATGATCTCGGTGGAAGCGAGCGCAAGACCTTTCTGATGGGCCTTGCTACGGCAACTGATGACCGAGAGAAGATGTGCGATGAACTCATCAGTCTCCTGCTCGCCGGACGCGACACAACTGCTAGCTTGATCGGCAGTGTAATATTCTGTCTTTCACGAAATGCATCTCAGTGGAAAAAGGTGAGAAATGAAGTTCAGAACACATTTGGCGACAGGCTTCCCACTTACGAAGAACTGCGGAGCCTGCAGTATGTCAAGCACTGTATCAATGAAGGTATGTCAACTATGGGATTTGTTTGCAAAGAATATTATGAGGACCTAAATTGTTAACGACCCGTTCTAGCTCTCCGTCTGTTTCCTCCGGTGCCAAACAACGCCAAGATGGCCACCGAAGACACCGTTCTTCCTCGTGGAGGCGGCACTGACGGCAAGGCGCCAGTGCTCGTCTCTAAGGGATGCATGATCCTCTACACCGTCTTCGCACTACATAGACGCAAGGACCTCTGGGGAGATGATGCTGATGAATTTCGGCCAGAGAGATGGGAGAAGGGTAGGAAGTTTGCCTGGGTAAGTTAAGCTTGAAGACTGTCTTGCACTCGTACTTGTTTCTGTTTTGACTAACATCTTCGGCTGCAGGACTTCTTGCCCTTCAATGCAGGTCCCCGTATCTGCCTTGGTCAGCAGTACGCTTTGACAGAGGCAATGTACGTTCTGGTCAGGATGGCGCAAGAGTTCCAGACAATTGAGTCTCGAGATGAGGAGCCTTGGGTCGAATCTCTCGAGTTGACTGTTAGCTCGGGTAACGGGGTCAAGGTGGCAGTTCAACGAACCAAGACAGGATCTACATAGGTAAAATGGGGTGAGACTGGACTTTCCAGCTGTTGAGGTTGGGAAAACGACTGTTTTTGTCATATTTGTAGGTTAAAGTCTGAACTAGTATTGGCATTTCTTTTTTTGTCGATAAATTGGAAGTCAAATCCTAAAATTACAAACACCTCAACTCATTCATCAACAGATCAAGATATGGATGCACAATGGTTTGATTTCAAGGATAAGTCAATATACTAGCCTAATTACATTTATTTTTTGAACTGGGAATTTTGCTTCGTGTTTTTAACTTAACATCAGGTTCCTGTTTTTCCTACTGTAAAAGGCCATAAATGCATACTTACCCTATACCGTTTTCACCCAAACCAATTGAACACGTGTCCAAGCCGAAAAGACAATACCACATTTTGCACCCTTTATTTTCGTATAGTTATAAACATTCTTACACATTATCCATACTGCTTCACAAAAAAAGCCCTATACTTCACACACCCGGATATTTCGTTCCAAAGCTCCATCTGACTATGCGCTTCATAAAGTAGGCATCTTATTTTCCCAAGGGAAGTTGCCTTTCATGGGCTCTTCATCCGCAATGTAGTCAAAAACAAGAGACCTGCTCACCAGCGGCGTGCTAAATACATTGAGCAACCACACCTGCAGAGGATTGATTGACATGACAAACCGCGCCATCAAATAGAAGAAGAAGCTCTGCCAGGCTTGCATCCGCGTTACATTCGCCGACGTGGTGGCATCTGCCTGTAGCAGCTCCTGACGATTGGCCTTGTATGTCTCGAAGACTTGCGATAGGGTGGTCATATCGGGCTTGGGCTTTCCTGCAACCACCTCGCGAAGGCCATTGCAGAGTGCGACGATGTCTTGGACTCCATTGTTGAAGCCCAGACCTGCGTTCGGGGTGAATTTATGACAGGCGTCGCCAACAAGGGCAATCCGGCCCCAGCTCCAGTTGTTGGCCATGCCCCCTTGGAGGTTGCCCATGCCTGCCGCAGCTCGCTGGGCGAAGGCGTCTTTGACTTTGAACTTCTCCGTAACAGGGTAATCAGCCATTCTCTCGGCTAATTCCGCCATGTCCTTCTCTGTGTACTTCACACAGGCCGTCGTTGGTTCTGGGAGTTTCTCAAAGAGAAAGGCCCACCCTCGGTCACGGCCTTGCATATACATAACAGAGTTATTGGTGTTTTGCGTTTCATAGAGCTGACCTGGAGCAATATCATCGTGTCTCCCAGGCACGCTGAACCAGATGGACTTGTATTCGCAGGAATAGACATCTTCCGCGTCCCACTGTGCATTGGGGTTATCCAGGAGGGCAAGTCTTCGCATAATCTTGCGCACCTTGCTGTTAGCACCGTCTGCACCTAGGACCATATCGCCATTGAACGAAGATCCATCGGAGCATAAAACTTCGACACCATCCTCGGAATGTATGATATCCGAAACGGCCTTGTCGAGATGACAGCGACTCTTGAGATCTTCTGCCATACTCTCGTAGAGCGTCTTGACAACATGAGCTCGGTGAATCACAACTGGACCACTGCCATGACTGAGGCAAGACGCGTTAGCTTTGCCAAAGGAAAGGACATGACGTTGAGATCATCGGATCATGAGAGTGTGACTAACTTTTCTGAGACCTCTTTGAAAATCCAACTGCCCTTGAACTGTCGACCGTTGGCGGTGAAGCCCTTGTTTTGCAGGATCTCTGTGCCATGCTTGAGAAGTTTGTCGAGTAAGCCCAGCTGATGAAAGACTCGAAGGTTCTGAGGGCCAATGGCTAAACCGGCGCCTTCTTCCAGAATGTACTCTTTCCTGCGCTCTAGCAGCTCAAAGTCGATGCCGGCCTTGTGCAATGCATGGGCAGTAGTCAAGCCAACTGGCCCTCCACCAACAATGATGATCTTGAACTTGTTCATCATTACAAGAAACCTGTATTGATGAGCGTGGGTTCCTGAGTCTCGGAGAAAGGAAACAAGCAGAGGTGAGTATCAACTACCCATCTAGAGTCCCACCATGAATTACAGCAACCAGTCAGGACCCCGTTACGCTTCTTTCGGCCCCCAGATCCTTCCTTCGGATTTTTGTCGATCATGTAATCGCTTGCGGCTTGGCTGTTTGCCTACTACTAACTACTAACTACTAAGCCTTTGAGGAAGTTCACCGCCTGCATCAACAAAGGTTCCAAGCTAGTTACCTCGCCACATTCGCTGAGGTATTTACCTTAGTAGAGACCAAGAAGTCGCAGGTCTGGGTTATTGATCCTGCGTCTATGCATCGCCATGCATATAGGGTCCATACATACACCTGGAATAAGCAAGTAGTGAAAGCACGGTTGATACAGGGTCCAAATCCTTCTCGAATCTAATATGCAAATGTTCGAAGGAAGATGTACATCATACTCAATGAGGACTGGCACATGTGCGATATTATGTAGATACCGTATGAGCTGGACAAAGTAATATGGGTCTGTGGATATGAGGTTATTTTTCCTGACCTATTGGAAGACGGATCATCCTGAAAATGCACCAATAGTTCGCTTTGGCGAGCCGCTACAACGCTACATGCTACATAAAGTAAGTGCCGGCCCACCCATGTTCAGAGACTAGGTTTAAGGTTTTACGAAATGCAGTCAGCTCCCGCAGTTTCACGGAGATCAGGGGTGGCTTATTTAGAGACACCCATTACAAGGGGACTACGGGCGATCGCCCTACGAACGTTGAGGAGATTGCCTGCCCTAGACCCCAACTAACCAGGGTCAGGTACAGGGCTCACTAGCGCTTACCGCCTTACGAGGCAGCTTGCATTGCGGGAGGGGCCGGGGATTGGATCCTCCGCTATCCCTATCTTGGACCTTATAGTCGGGTTCTTTTGCGTATTCGGTCATGTTGCTTACTTGGGAGTAGTGCGACAGATCCCTGGCTTTGCGGCTTGGCGATCCTTCGTATGCTTCTAAGCAGATGCATCCTATCACCCATTGGCGGGTTGTGTTTTGCTGTCATGGTATTACCAACGTTCGCAATGGGCCCACAGAGCAGAGAGTGTCTCAAGGAATGAACATTTGTTGATAAAAGATCCAGGACATGGCATCTCCTCTAACCTTCCGATCACTACAGTCTCATTCCACTATCTTTAGCTGACTATCCCACCAACCTTTATCTTTTTTCCATTACACTATCAAAATGGTTGCGGGCGACGATTACAAGTATGTCTTCAAGAAGGAGGTTGAGGACAGGCGCCTTCAGGGTCAGCATCAAGGCATCAAGCTCGGCATGGGTCGACGCCTGGTCCTGGCCCCTATGGACCTGAGCTGCCCTAATCTCAAGATCTTTGATGCTGGTACTTCTGATGGTGAGTAGGCTGAAAGCTACGTTGTACACAAACGATGCTGATTGACATTCTACAGGCTACTGGCTCAACGAGGTCGTTCCTGAGCTGGGCCAGCCCAAGACCTGCCAGCTTATCGGCGGTGATATCACCCCCGAGCGCTTCCCTGAGAACCCACCTCACGGTATCAAGCTGTTTGCGCAGGACTCGGCTGGTCCCTATCCTGAGGACTGGCTCCAGAGCTTTGACCTGGTGCACCAGCGCCTCACCATTGTTGGCGTCGGCCCTCGGGCTAAGGAGTGTGTCGAGGCCCTGATGAGCCTCGTCAAGCCCGGTGGCTGGATTCAGCTTGTCGAGATTGAGAACACAGAAGAGCCCAACGGCCCTTGCACCAACCAGCTTGGCTACATGGTAATTGAGCTTGGCAAGGCTCTCGGCTCCGACCTTTCATACCGAGGCGGCGGCATGGAGAAATGGATTGCCGAGGGTGGCTTCCGAAGGATTGGCACTATGCTCGCGCCCGTCTGTATGGGTGCTGAGTGTCCCGACCCTAGCCTGAGGGAGCAGACCATTGAGGCATTCTGCTTCACCGCGTCTCAGCTGATCCCGGCTCTGAAGAGTAAGTCTTGCCCTAACCAGAATGTTCTAATTTCATCTACTAATATTGCTGTAATGTAGGCTTCCCTGGTGGAATCAAGTGCATGACAAACGAAGAGGCTGAGGACTTTGTCCCTCGTCTTGAGAAGGAACTGCGAACCCAGGGTGGATATTTCCCTGTCAAGGTCGTTTGGGCTCAGCGCCCTCCTCAGTAGTGTCACCATAGACTAGATATGACTGTTCATGCCATTTCACGCTTATCTATATCCTTACATCAACACTTGTTAGTTACTTGTTATCTGTGTGAACTTAAGAGCTTTACGTATGGCATGAAAACGTAGAGCAGACAAAGGTGTAAAATCTTGCTCTCTTATATGGAGCGGACTGTGCAACGCATGGAGGGTACTTGATACCAAGCTTCCAGTGTATGAGCTCATTTCTCGACCCTGATACACAACGAAAACAGCAAAGTCGATTAGATTTAGTTTGTCCTCGGAAACAATGAAAAGGTCGAGAATTGAATTCAAAGACACTGTCTAAAAAGGTGACATATTTGGACACTCACAGGATAAGCCATTCCACAATTATTTAGCAGCATGTTCAAATCCACCAGAGTGAAATTAAACGGATCCCTCAGGCCCGGCACATTCTTCCTGCCGCATCCACATTCCACTTCTCGCTACCAACTCCTTTATCAATATAGAAAAGACTGTCTTTGTCCCATTTGGCCTTGACTTGCTCGAGCTTCTTGTAGTTGGGACCAAAGAAGGCTGTCTTCCAGTCCTGCTCCTTGATGCTCGCTTCATTAAGATAGGAAGCACCGCCTGGAGTCACCTTCTTAATCATTGGCATCAGTGAGTCGTTGATAAAAGTTTGAACACCGAGCATGTCTTGCCAGTAAGCGGGATCCGTGCTCCAAGGAACAGAAACCTGGAGCTGGATGAGGGTGTTTCGCCACGCAGGAAGCACAGCGTTGGATACCTTGTTAGTGGGGGCGAGGTAGGATCCGACACTGCCGACGACGATGGCCTGCTGGGCGATGATATCGGAGATTGCTGCGCTGACCTCATCACTCGCATCTTCCACTGCAGCACGGGGAACTAAACGACCTCCTGACTGGACGGCCGTGCTGAAGACACTCCCAATCGGCAGAGGGCCGTAGTATTGGTCGTAGTGGTCGCGGTAGGATTTGGTGGTGAATTCTGATGTGTATGAAACTCCCATCTTGTCCAAAGCGGAGAGGAAAGGTGCCGCCACGGTATTCTGGACAAAGTGGCCTGTGGAATTGAAGACAGTGATGGGCCCAATGGTCAGAGCTGGTGCCATGAGCAAATAGCCAACAGCCGCACCGTTGTCGACCATTTCCGGCAGGAGTTTATGCAGCTTTGCGATAATCTTGGAGAACGTCTCAGTAGGGGCCGACGCATTCGCCGCAATCACGATCTTTCCACCTCCGACCTGAGCAGCTGTGTGCGACCTAACTATCATAGACGTGACAACAGCATATGTGCCGCCGCCACCACCGCTCAAAGCCCAGTATAGATCTTGGTTCTCGGTGGGTGAAGCACGAAGAGTACGACCGTCTGCCGTGACGACGTTATACAAAAGGACTTGATCAGCGGCCATACCAAATTCAGTGCTCAATGGCGAGTGGCCTCCGCCCTGGGTGAAGCCGCCAGCGACACCGACAGTGGGACATTCGCCAGCGACAACAACGAGGCCCTTACTATTGGCAAATTCGAGAGCCTCTGAGCCCTGTACGCCAGCACCGAGGCGGACGGCTTTGCCAGTATAGACATCAGATTTGTAGTCTAGCAGCTCCAGAGATTTCATGTGATGAGTCCAGACAGACAGTGCGCCAGCACCTGTTGATCTGCCGAAGAAGCTAAACAGAAAACCTGCGTCAGCGGCGGGTTCTTGAAAAGGTTACAAATGCTCAATGTTGGGCGGTTTCTTACTCATGACCGGTGTTTCGTACGACAAATCGAATATTGTGTTTCTGCGCAAACTTAATTGCCGATGCGATGTGGTTAGGCGAAGTCGCGCTCACCACGTAGCTAACAATATTGCCAAGTTCGCAGGGCTGCTCTCTCGGGGTAAACGGATCACAGCTTTGGTTGCCGAAAGAGAGCTGCATAGGCGAAGACGGAGACTCGATACTAGGTGATAGTAACATTAGCTAAAGACTCCTTATCGTCGGCGCAATTGATCTGTTACTGACTGCAGCAGCGGGTTCAGCCATTGGGCCTGCAATGCTTCACACGCCTTGGCGTCGTAATGGGGATCATGGCACTGGGCCCCAATTGGAACGACCTTGATAAGACGATTGTTGACAGTTTGGTTGAGACCCTTCCAGACATCAGGCTTGGGCCAGCATGAGTCTCCTGGTAGGCATCGACACTGGGCCTGCTGCGTGTGGGCACGCGGGGAGGCTGCTGCGAAGTTCGATAGGAACGCGCTGAAGACAGGGAGGATAACCAGTAGTCTCATGGTTGCAAGACTATAGCCCAATTCGAAGTGAGATGGAAATAGTCTGAAATGCATTGAGGGCGTACGGGGGGACGCCTTTTGTATTTCCAGTGTACTTGACAACCTTTGATTGCCCAATCCTTCATGGCTGTCGAGAACAGGTCTCGAATCAAAATAGCCCTGGCCCCTGTGAACAATCCTAGTGGGCCGTAATACCACCCTACCCCCCTGGAAAGAAGCCTGAAAAACTACCCCTCCTGCTCCGTACCATGCTATGTATCGCATCTTAGCAGGGGCAAGGATATGTAATTAAGTGGATTCCCAAGCTTACATCGGGCAATCTGGTACACGCATGTTTCTATGTATATCTCATCTTTAGAACCAATGGTCTTGTCAACCACCACACCTGCGAACAGCATCACCCTATTATGAATTCCTCTTTCCTTTTCATGGCTATCCCAGCCCGGTTACCTTTCATCTAGAGATCTGTGAAAGTACCTACTATACCGTGTATTGACTTAGCGCAAGCTTGAACAACGCCGTCAGCGTTGACCTTGTGCATATAATTTACTACCATACCTCTGTTTGATACCATTAGACCTTTTCCGTAGTTCTTTTGGTCTTCTCGTGTAGGAATCACATCAGGGTTTGCCATGCTGATTTGACGGTACTGCAATGGCGCAACGCGGTAAAGTCTATATGAGTAGTTGCGATTTCAAGCTCGAATGCGTGACTATCATCCTATAGAGGGGCGATTTGTGCTATTTCAATACTAGCCATTGCATCAGAGGTCCAGTCCGCAAGACCGTTTCTTATTAGACTTCGACCAAGATGGTGGCTTTTAATAGTTTGCAGCAAGGACAACTTTATTACTTACTGTAATACAATAGTGTAGTCTTAGGCCGACAACTTTAAACCTATACTTAATACTATGTTGAGTACTAGCTTACTTTCTACTTCATTAGTTATGAATAAAATGACATCGCTATCTGAGCCTTTTTACTGGACTAACAGCAATATGACCACTATAATATGCAAACAGTGTTTATTAAGCCTGGATGCGGCCTGGGAGGCTTTCTAGATGAGATGCCGTAGTTATACCAGTAGTAGAGAGCTACCGCCGACGTAAAAGAAGGCAGATTCATGGGTGATATCATGACTTGTAAGTGTCAGGATGATGATTCTGACCGCTTAAGAGCGAACAGAAGATAGCTGCGGGCTGAATACACCAATACAGTGATCCGTTACATCTATTCTAGAAGTCGTTTAGCTTTTGAGGCACACTAAGAGCTGTGATGTACTAGAAGAGTGTTGTGAATACTGATCAGACCTCGATGGTTTTACTATTCGCAAAATACCAGGTATCTTATGTACCGTTTCCAAGGACAAAGAGCATCAAAATAGTCTTACATCATGTTGAACTGATGTAAATCCCCTTCTTCTGCTGTAGTTGGAACACTTGGATGTTGGGCTTATGAGAGCGAGAAACTGCCGAAAGAGCGGCTCTTATTCTCATTTCCCTTTATACACCATTGGCATCGAGACTTTTGAAATCGCTAGCTTGACTGCACCCGATCAGTCGGATCCTGCGCTCCATGAGAGAGACCATATTGAAGTTATCAGTGACTGCCTTACCATTAGACCGACTGTCGCTGATATTTGATGGAACACTTACTTCTTACCGATTATGCCTGAATCTGACTATGGAGCGGATGCACTGATTGGACATCTCAAATGTGTCTTGTGTTGTAAAAACTTAATTTGACTAGTGCACTATCACTATTAAGATAACATGTTAATTAGCAACAGAAGTGCCACTGATAATATTAGAAAATCACTGCTACAAGTAATCCCACTGCTACCCAGAGACTCAAAGCTTGGGTAGTGCCTGTACCACTGCCTGAACTCTTCGTAGACGTGGCTTCACCAGTTACGGTGATCAAGTCTTCATCAGCACTGTTAATTCTAGTAGTTACAGCCTGAGTAGTCGTCACTTCCGCAGCCTGGGCCAGTCCTGAAACGTCGCTTGTGACAGTAGCCTCTGTAGAAGCAGCAGTCTTTGTTGCCAAAAGATATTCCTGGCCAGCTGTGACAGTTACAGGGGTCCAATCGAAATGTCCCCAACCGGCATAGAAAAAGAAGTCAACCGTTGTACCGCCGTGTTTGGTGAAAGTCGCTGTAGGGCCTGTCTGATCGTCTCTGGAGAAGGAAGGGAAGTTTGTTGTGGTGCAGACTCGAGGCATCGTCTGATCCATTTCGCATTCTATAGAGAATGAATAACCCCAATCTTCGTCATCCACGACGTTGTGATATCTCCAAACTCCAGTTGTGACAGCTCCAGGCGCAGGTGTTTTATCAGCCCATGGACCGACAACGATAGTGTCATCAGTGACATAACACTCATTTAGGTCTATGTCCCATTTCTCCTTGTTTTTGGGCTTTTCGCAATTCAAGACAAATGTAGTGGCTGTAGGGTTTGCACCAATGACTTCGGCATGCAGATTGGCGACGCCGGAGTACTCCAGCATAAGGATTGAAGTAGTGATGTTTGAAGACATGGCCAATTGACTGAAGATGTGTAATTGGTATGGGAATGGCGAATGAGGCCAAGTGAAGGGAAATGATTGAAGAAATGGATATTTAAATAGTGGAACAGCATGGGTAATTCGAAATGTCGGCCGATGTTTAATTAGCCAAGACCTTGGCTTTTTCACTCCCCACTACTTAGTGACATAACCACCTTGCCCTGTTATGAGAGCCTCAAGACATCTTTAGCAGCGCAATCATGAATTTATTACCCATGCGATTGCTATAATTGACTCAGTAGACACAGATTACTTTCATAACATGAGGCACTAGTAGCGATAGCTTTTAACCAGGCAAAAGTAAAATTTGTCTCATGAGGGCAATTCTGTTGGTTTGATCATATCCACTCAAAGTCGGCCCGGGAAATGATTCGGTTGTGGTGTTGGTTGGTAAGAGTAGGAAAAAGGTTCCTTTGGTCACTGCCCACCCCAAAGTAGTTTGTTGGCGCCAGGGCTGAAGAAAGGGGGATTGGCAACCAGTGGCCGGGTGTGAGGCCGTCTCCGACAACGTTTACTAAGAGGTTGTTCAGTCAATGAGCCAGATTGCATTACATCCTCGGATTCGTGAAAGTACTATACCATTGAATTGCCTGGCCCAGCTTTGGATAACGGCTTCAGTGTTGATATGGCATATGATTTGCTAACATACCTTTCTTTGATTCAATTCTCTTGTTGGACTTCGACCAAGATGTTGATTTCGGACAATTTGCAGCAAGGATAATTGCGTTAGTAGCTGTGATGCCACAACAGAGTGTGATAGTAATGGTTTTGATCCAAATTCGCCGACCATCCTGAGTGCCAGCTTAACATTTGTCGTATAAAACGTCAGTAAAGTGATGCGGCCATCCAAACCTCTTCACTGGCCTAACAGCACCATAACTACTGTTGTACTGGAGGTCGGATGAAGCTTTGTGCCAACAAGATAACGGATGAGTAGAAGGATGAAGTCGATGAAAGACGACTGGAGCGTTATAAAGGTGTAAGTAATGCAAATAGCTGACACAAGAGTAACTGGCGAGCCTGCTTGACGGTCGATCATCCAATAAAACTGCTTCTCAGGCACCATGGCCAAAAAATGCACTTGAGGGTCAAGAAAGGTGCACATGTCTCTCTGGCCTGATTTCACTGTTTGAAGTATAACATGCTAAAATAAAATAAAACTGTGGAAGCGGAAAAACGAGAATTAAATCCAATTGGCTGTGACTGAAAGATTGCTGATCGCGTAGGCAGACGCCTCCTTAGTCCACATGGTGGGGCGGTTTGCTAATAAAAAAGATCGTGCCACCAATCTCTCCGCAATTCTTTCACCATTCACTCAGAGTGTCATCTTCTACATAACCACACGACTGGCCGACCTGTTCACCTCTGCAATGGACCCAAACCTGGAGCTTTATAGGAGTCTATTGCATCTTCCCCCATATCAGCGCCGCGAACGCATGCCGGATCTTCCCGACGAAGAACTCCGCCGGATCAGGGAAATCATAGGAAAGGAGAACCGTGCCAAAGAACTGGAGGAAGATGCCCGGAGACGGGAAGAGTTCATTGCAGGGCGGGACCTCGCTGAAGTGACCTTGACTGATCCTTCCAGGGTTATGGAGGATAAAGAGTTGCTGTATCCCCTGCTTGGTCGGACCCTCAACTCCCACAACGAGGAGCTGATGATACAACGTATCACGAATGACAACGTAAGGTGTGGTTCGACCTTGGTCGACTATGCCCAAGGCTTTGAAGAACACGCTCACAGTCTGTGCTTAGACGCCTGGAAGCTAGTGTACTGCGACATTTACTATGTCGATGGAGGCAGTGCTACGCTGCAGGAGATCTACGAAGCTCGCGTTCAAGAAGAGGAGCTCCAAACCCCCGCCGCCAGAGCTAGAGAGCTTGTGCGCGATGATCGCCTCAAGAAGGCTCGGAGGAATGCCAAATGGATGATTCCTGCTCTCGAATGTCTTTCAGCAGATGAACTAGTACAGCCACCTCCGGAAAGCGCAGAAAAGTTTCGATGGATCTTGGAATATGTTGTTGAAGACAAGGAAAGAGACAGAACGAGAAGGGACTGGGAGAAACTTTGGTGGTATGGAAACCTGAAAAATATTTGGAAGCAGGTATCTCCTGCGCCGCCAGCTTGGATGCAGAAGATCCTTGATAGTCAACACCAGTGGGGTTTCATCTACTACTTAGCCAGAGACGTCGATAAAAAATATCTATGCCACTGGAAGACTATCTGGGAATCACTTGAGAGCATGTGTTCCCCAAGGAGGGTGACCTGGAACTATCCATTGCCAGGGTAGTGACAACAGGGAGGCCTTGAAGAAGCTTTTAACTCAAAATCGGCCTATATTCTTTCCTAATGAGAATCTGACTGAAGACGAAGACCTTCGAAAGTAAGTCAAATATTGCCACACTGAGAATGTCAAATATACTAATTACTTCATAGACACTTCAAAGAATACATCAAGGTGAACAAATCTCAGACGCTAGAAGATGAAAAGAGGAAGAAGAACACGAAGTTGAACAAGAACAGGAAGGCGAGTGACGATTTTCTATCTCCTGGACTTCTACGCAACACCTTTATTGTTGTTCCAGGAGAATTTCTATCCGCCAATATTCACTATGAGGGCCGGGACCGGCCTGATCCTTGCTACGTTTGGGCGTATGATGCAGACTGGGACAGTTCAGAAGCAACCGTCCTCAATGGAGAGAAGTACCAAGGTCGCGTCAGGGTGGCCATTGGGTCAGTCAACTCATGGTTTTATGGCGCACGCTGGGAGGGTATTAGCCTCCACGACATGTGGCTTAAGGCACAGCAGCACCCTAAAAAGGTATGGGAGTGTTACACAAAGGAATTTGAAGAATGGGATCACGAGCCATACGTCTAGACTTAGACATCTGTAGGTCGATGAGACCTGGTGTTGGGACGTGCGAGAGATGCTGCGTGTGGTATACAAGTTCGTTTGTTGTGCTATATGTTATTTACTTTGAGCCTCGAATCAGTTTCTACACGTAGAAATCTCCCAACTTAAACCTGTCCAGCACTGAGTAGTGCTTATTCAGCAGAGTTGTGATCCCTTCGGCACAGATGCCTCTGGTGGAGTCATATGTTAGTTCACGTATCGTTTACGAATAGGATTGTCCTGCCCGAGGTTTTCAAGTTAACGTTAGTAATTTAGCTACTGCACCGAAGGGTGTGTGTGCCATCTTGTTGGAGTCTGTAGCCCTTGATGTGGCTTTCGTAGTCTTTGAAAACGGCCTGAGGGAGGTAAAGCAGATATGTGCCGAAGTTGATGATGACCTCGCCGGCTGTTTTCTTGCCGTCGATGAATTCTCCTTCACCCATAGCGTAGGGGCTCGCGTTCATTGATCAGTGCTTTCCACTTTTCACAGGTTTGTAGGCAACCTTTCCCTTAAATCTGGTGTTATAGATGTAACTAAAGTCCAGGATCGAGGACTTGCCATTGACTCTGAGGATCGCAGCGAACAGCTTCCTTTTCATGGTCGGCATGGCAGTCTCAAAGAAGGTCTTTGCTTGTCGGGCTTGACGGTACCGAACGCGAGACCAAGAATGTAATCCTTCTCGATGTATAGTGGTTCGAGAACAACGGCATGGATGGCCTGGCTACGGGAGAGAACAGCATCAGCCTTAAATAGATGACACCGCTGACCTCTTGGCCGCTGGACTGCTTGATTCCCGTGTGTGGTTGGGTAGAAGCTTCGACAACGAGGTAGGCTCGTAGGCGGCGTATCCATCAGCCTACCGTAGAGGATAGTCTTTGGGCAATACTTATCTGCTACATAATATACGTCAGTTGAAACTAAAGCCCCATCAAGAGCGAGGTGGCTAAACACAAATCATCATAGCCAGTATCACAGACGAGCTGAAACGCCTGGCTGCCGATGACGGTAGGGACATAGAAGGACAGTCCGGATCTGTTGGGTTTCACTTTGATTGGGCCCACTACTCCATGGCACGCGTTTCTTTGCTATTACTAGATTTCATTGACTCGAGTCTTGGTATGCGTATAGGCATTGACGCTGAAAGCAGCGCATTGGGTTTCTGGCACAGGACGGTCATTGGAAGATGCAGTCAAAACAGGCCAGAGTCAGGTGAACAAGTTTCAGAGACGCCTTGAAGAATGTTGCCAACGAGTGGATAGAGTCAGTTGACAAGAAACAAAGCATGCATGCTTTCTTACACGGAAATGCAGAACCTCAGTACCGCAGAAGTAGACATGGTGCAATGATCGCCGGGTCTTATCCGGATAGTCTAGCTCATTAGCTTTCGTGTTCTCTCCTTTTGCGTATAACGCTTGCAAGATTGGGAAAAGTGCCGGAGATCGCGTGTAACATAATTTGTTAAATCGGGTTAGTTGGGTCTTATTAGTCCAATGGAATAACAAGCCCGTTTAGTGAATTTCGTGTCCACGGCGGACGCTCTTGGACTAAACTCGTCTCGGGACAGATGACCTCACCTAAATTACAGGGTACCATTGCTTTCACTTGGCGTTGCCTGGGTTGTTTATATATATGTGCATTGGTCTAGGGATGATGGCCTGACCGCATATTTTGCCAAGCTCCTGGTCGGCACGCCACCGCAGACGGATATCTCAAGATTGATACGGACAGCCCGCGATTTTCTTTCATGGACCCTCGGAATGAAGTCTGCAAGAGGAATGGACAACTGTGCAAAACATACGGCACCTTTAACAACAAGATATCTTCGTACGTTCATCTGAAAACATGGACTTGTGATTTCTGTCGCTAATCAGTGGTGTAGAACAAGAAAATATGAAGGCACTGGCTTTGCAGATGCCTTGAGCTACGTTAGCATGGGCGATTATTTGAGCGACACTATTGTATTAGGCGGTGTTCCAAGTCAAAGACATGTATTTCGGCTACACATCGAGATACAGTTTCCCAGACAAACTCATTGGCGACGTTTATACAATTCTTGGTAAGATGATACGATCGAAAAGCAAGAATACTCCGCATGGAAGCTACTGACGAAAACATAGGGTTATCGCTGGAGTGTGAATACGCCGGTCCCAAGTGCACCGATAGGTTCTCCGCGTACGCGCTCCCTGAGCTGAAGAATGCCTCCAAGATTAATTATATGGCTATCAGTATCTATCTCGGACCTGACGATAAGAAGGCTGCCAATGCCAGGATGCTTATCGGCGGCGCGTATGACAGGGCAAAGGTTGATGGCAACCTCATCACCGTGCCAATGGTTGACCCGTTCGACAATGATCTTACTGGCGGTCAGACTAACTCCATCAACGTCACTTCCATCGATGTCTTCCTCAGCAATGGTAATCAGCACATAATTGAGACTTACGGCAATAAAAACGTTGGAGTCCCTGTCCTGCTAGACACCGGTGTCGCCAGCTTGTATCTTACCGACAAGACCATAGCGCCTATTTACCGTGCTTTCGGCATCACCAAGGAACCTCCCTCTGCTCAGCGATACTTTGTCGTCGACTGCAAGTATGGTAACCCTGAACGCTCCGATGGTTACATCTCTGTCGAGTTCGGCGCCCACGGCAAGATCAAAGTTCCGTTCCACGGCTTGGTGTCAAAGTTCCCGGATGGCACCTGCGGAGTCTTTGCGGCCTCTCGTGGCGATACTGTGACTATCTTTGGTGACCCTTTCTTGCGTAATGTGTACAGTATCTTTGACCAGGAGAACTTTTCTATCTCGATGGGAAAGGTGAAGCATACAGCTGAAGAGAACATTGTGTCTATCCCCAAGAAAGGCTTCAAGCCTACTCGTTACTAATTATGATGGAAGCGGCGGACTGATAGAATGAGAATCGCCTCTATATATCTGCCTTAGACAGTTTAGATATGCCCTGTTCTATTGAACTTTTCAACAATCTCGAGTAGCACAGCCCATCAAACTCTGGATCGCATCATAACCACTCTGCGTAAGATTACGAGCTCCAATACCAGCCCATACTCCCCCGGGCCGAGGCGGCATATCGATAAGATCCCATGACTCCCCGTTCCACTTCAGCCAAACGTCCCTAATCTGATCAAAGATATAAAGCTCGTGATTTCCTGGGTGTAACTGTCGAAACATTGTAGTCGCCCACACAGTTCCACCAAGCGCTTGGCGTCCGTCTTCCATAAAAGTCACAGCATAGCATGCTTGACTCCAAGCCACTTGGTAGTAGTTGCGACGTAACAGACGAGCAACAACCGGGTGTTGCGGTGGACTTATACCAAGAGTTGTTGCTGCGTCTTGAAGAGCTTCATCGCTCGCCTTCAGTTGTTCATCGTCGAGTCGAATGAGCTGGCTTTCTGGGGCCGGGCTTGAGTGGCCGGGAAAGCTCCAGTGAATGACTCCGTGACCGGCCATTACAGCACAATTTCCCCACGCCACATCAGCACCTTCAGCGCCACCGGATAAGCAAACATTTGCATTGGAAATATTTTGGAGATACTCCATACTGTTTGGCAAAGAGCGAGAAAGGTGTTATTTTGTTAAAGTAAATTAGCTATTGCTACACTGATGAGATCTGAGTCATTTCGAAGTAGGACAATTTTCTAACAGGCACTAGTCCTATTTAAGACTGGTAACAAGTGCTGCAGTATGAAGGACTATTCCGTCTGGCAAATAGCTATAGCCAGAATTGGTATATTCTGCATAAATTTTATGTAGAATCTTTTTAAAATATATATCTGCCGCAGTCTCTAACTACATCGAGGTCGTCTCTCGAACTGGACCATCACTCATCCACAGCCTTTCACACCAGACCATGCACCAACGCCCAGACTTCGTCAAAAGATACACAACAACCAAAAAATGACTGCTCGAGCAGGCCAATCATTAAGAACAAGCAATATTGGAATCAGACTACATCGATGGAATTATTTGCTGAATGGCGACATATTCCACGCTCTTTCAACTATTCTAGCTCCGATAAGTTGATGTATCTTTCTCCCAGGATGCCATGGATCCGCCCATAGCTATTACTGATCAATAACGGAACGGAACTGTTGTGATGATAACTTACGCAGGTCTTGCCGTAAGAGTCGATGCAAGTTGAGTGTCTGGCACCAAGAGACCAGGGATACAAGAAAGCCCGATAGAACAAATCCCATACTTCTATATACGCTACCTTTGCGTCGGGGTGAGTTTGCCGGAACAGAAGAGTGTTTTTCTTCAGTTCCTCATTCCAAAGGGTTTTACCATATACGAATTGTTCAACCTTTTGACTGGTAGGGTCGAGTTTCGCTTTCTGCCGTGCTGGTAATAATTCCAGGGCTGACTGATAATCAAAGACATGAACTCAAGAAGAAGAGGGGGAATACTTACGTGGCAACTCAATGAAAACAAAACTCCGAATCCCGATTTCATACAGGATCTCTGTCAGCTCGAACATCCGTCGGTTTGAAGCGACCAGCCTTTGTTCCCGACTACCGCTACCGTTCGTGAGAACGCTGCGAGGTACGTCATTCATGCCAAACCAAATTGTTGCGACAGCATTTTCAGCAGTCCATGCAGCGTAATCAGGGCGATGGCCAATGGTATCATTAAAATGAATGATCTGATGTCCGAAAGTGAAGGTTGTGTTCTTTCTCGTTGGTATTATCCCTGCATCTACCACAGCAGCCGATCGCGCAAAGTTGTAGGCCAGAGTAAGCGTATCATTCAACTCTGTTGCCATGTACGTGATGTAATTGTTCCCGCCAGATGATGTTGTGCCTGGTAATGGGGGGTTTCCAATTGGGTTTTTTGGACTTGGGCCCTCCAAAAGCCTACTCCTTGGCTGGCGTGCCCTTTCCATGTCGTCAATTCCGGTGCCAGTTCTGGTATACGTCGAATTCATTTTGAGACCGGTCCTGGAGTAAGAATCGCCACTTATACCTGTCAGTAAGCTGATGCTCTCACAAGCGCTTGTAGAATGCGTACAAGGAGATGATGAACCGCTCAGTTGGCGTTTGGAACTCATTCGGCGTCTGAGTTTCATTTGGACTTGTTTTCGAGATTATTACGAGTGACGTCGGAATTCTATCAAAAAGCAAAAGAGTAAGAATAAAAACCGTACTAATGACAAGAGCCGCAAACGGCCGGATTGATGTAGTATCTCTCAACATGATCTTTACGTGAGGGCATTATTGTAGCAAAATGCGATGGAGCGGTTTAGAGCTCCTCCTTATGCTTTTAAGGGAGCAGAGAATTTTACTCCCTGCATGTGGCGCTATTCAGGGTCACTTCCAGCCAGCCTTCCACAGACAGGCGTGCCGCTCTGAGGTTAGTATCGGTCATAAATGTCTCGCTATTCCTAAACTAGAACATCCGAGAATCAATTTTCAAGGCAAATAATGGCAATGATCTGAGACATGCGAGGTTTGTTTCTACGAGAGATTAGGAGTCGCCATTGATCTTCAGCTAAATATGCATTCCATCGTTACCAAGTTGTTGGTTGAACGTTCTATTGGAATGATGTACATTAGCCATCCACCCCGAATCACCAACTGCAGGTCAAATGTTTATACCCATTCCAAGGTTGTGATCATGCGGCTGAAAGATACACGCTGTCTCTTATTTGCAGCCACCCATTACTCAGCTATTGTAGGTTGATCACAGATAATCTAGCATCTGTCTAACATAGCGCATCCACGTCAAGAGATTGGCATTCATGTGACATACACCTTGATCATCAATGATGGATAAACTATAGTGAAGCCGACAGAAATAAACCATCGTGCATTGGCCAAAATATCGTCCATTAAAGGGCAGACCATTAGTGGCTCTTTGCTATGCGGCTAATTAGTCACTTGTAGACCTGGAGAAGACTTCCGAAGGACATTGAAACACGGCAAACTGTGCAGAAAGTCACATGAATACAAGCATGGCGGGTAAATCTATTACAATGTATCTTCTACAATCAAGAAAAGAATTTCTTTGCTCTCCCAGAAGGCTATATGACAGCGTCTTCTCGAGCATCCCGGCAAAACTGAACATGGGTATTTAGCCTCAAATCGGTAGACTTATTTCGCGTGGGATATATGTTGTAGAAGTTTTAGTGAGTAACAGCCCAGCGACTATAGACCTTGACTAGGACACCACATGACGCAAAGGCCTGACCCCAGCAACAAACATCACTCAAGCTTCGGATCTAGCATGACAGTTTCTAAAAGTGTGTGGTTGTAAGTGCTCGATCTTCGTGTCATTCTCCGAAAGTGGTCAAATCACTCTTATATCCATAACGTTGGAATATTCTTCTTGGTGAGACACGGGATAACGGGAGTCATAAGATTGCAATAGCATATGTTCTTCAGATAAAGTATGTACTGGTAAGTGTGGGGTAGCTTGGCCAGCCAAATGAATGAATCCTCAATGTTTGAGTAAAAACAGCGTCGCCTTAGAAGTTCGTGTTGTCATAATTGAGTTGTTTTGTAGCACTTTAACAGGTGTTCTGTCCGTTGCCGGTGAAGGTACCAGACTGGTAGGCACCGCCAGCGTTTCCAAGGCAGTCAGCTGAGGGTTGTTAGTATTTATTATCCCAGATTCAGTTCATTATTTCTACTTACCAACAGTAACAAGCTTGAGGTTGTTTTGCTTAGCCCAGTTGATCAACCAGGGGGTGAGAGTCTGCACCGTGCTGGCGTAGGTCTCGTGCATGAGAGGAATGTGGCCGTTTCCGCCGGCACCAGCCTGCTGGAACTTCTGCTCGCTCTGCTGAGCAGTCTGTCCGTTCCAGTCGCCAGAGTCAACATCGTTGGTGATGACCTTGTATCCGAGCTGCTGCATGGTGGGCAGGACGTTTCCGCCGGTGGCGAGGTAAGGGGGACGCATGTAGGCGGGCTTCTTGCCGATGATGTTGACCATGGCCTGCTCCAGGAGCTGCATCTCCTGCTTCAGCTGGTCGGTGCTGAGGCTGCCGAAGTTGGAGGGATGGGTCCAGGTGTGACTGGCGACCTGGTGGCCGGCGTTGTAGGCCTTCTTGACGGCAGCGGCGCCGTTGTAGATGCAGCCGTAGAGCTTTCCGGTCCAGAAGAAAGTGGCCTTGGCACCAGCATTGTTGAGGATGTCGACGAGCTGGCTAGTGTACTGTCCAGGACCGTCGTCGTAGGCAAGAGCAATGACACCGGGGCGACTGCATTGGCGAATGACTACACCAGCAGCCTGACGGTTGAAGATCTCAATGGGGTCCTCGACGGCAGTAGCCGCAACGCTCCCGGCGAGCAGAAAGGTGCCAATGGCGGTCTTGAGGAAGGACTTCATTTTGAGAGAAAGATATATACAGTGAAGATTCGATATCGCCAAGTGAGATGCTGATGATAGCCAAGAGAACCCATCGCGTACACGACTGGTCTTATATAGAAATTGGATATTCGGTCTGGAAGCAATATTAATTACCAAAGCATAACATTCCCGTACTAGCAAACCCAGTAAGGAACATCGTGCCGGAAGATCTTCTGAAACAGAACGGCGAATTTCAGGCTAAATGCACAACCCCTGTTGTCATTGTCCTTGTCCAACTTCATACTTGATATATTAAGTATCCACAATGTAGCTAACCGACGGTTATATCCATTATGCCGGAGGGGGTATCTCACTCCAGACTCTGGATAACAGCCGAGAACCGATTTGAACCTGTCGGCATTCGTGCCATGTGGCTCGATAATGCGGAGACAGAACTAGTAGGATCCCCCTTTGAAAATATCCTTGGCCTAATTGAACTTCGCGGGGCTTGATCTTCCGGCACTACAATCATGGCGGATAAATGGGTCGTCCTGTTAGTGGACGTTTCGAAATCCGGAGATGAGCAGCCCGTTAATTTTAGGCCCCGCACAACCTATCCACTTACTGATGTTGTAGCGATTACTCAACTGTGTGTAATGGACGCCATTGTCTGATATGTTGGAGACGAGATACTCAATACTATTTTTTTTTGCAAAGGTTAATACAGGTTTTATTACCAGACATGTTTTTCCTATCGGAAAGAAAATCAGATCATCTGTGACGACGTGGAAAACAGCGCCATCCCGCGCGCTGCACACAATACATCCCCACGAACGAACGCAAATGTCTCGGAATGATGTTCTGACAGCATTGCTCTGATTTTTTGTTGTTTTCAGTACTAACCACTGTACAGGCTAATATTGGATGTTTGTTTTAGAAACATTTAGCGAATGGGAGAAAGACTGGCGGCGAGCTGAAATTGAACCAGTCACACGGGGTACCCCACGCACCGTGCTAGCTATCAGTACCTGGAACCCTATTCGAGGATTCCATTAATATTCGTCAGGGTTTCAGGCCATGATCTGATAAGGTCAGCAGAAGCGAAATTTCTACTAGACGAGACATAGTCGCTCAATTGGTATATGTTAAGAGTCCGTCGAATTGCTTTTGATACTTTTTGTGATCTTGTTGTCTGTGGTTATTGGCCTTGCCGCGTAACTCTCACACGTCAACTTCAGCGTATAACCACAGCTATGGTCGGGAAAAATAGCTAATATGGGTTGCAATCAATTGAGATTGTCACTTTTAGACAAAACAAGGTTAACATATTTTTTTCTCGCTGAATTGAGTAACGATCTATGGCTGGTATAAGGTTACTGCTTTGGACAATTTATTTCTTCTTTAACCCAGCCTGTTAAGCCACTACTAGACCAGCGGATAAACTAGGCACCGACTGACGTTAGTTGGTGCTTACGTATGACTCCGAATGATTCAGGTGCACACCCCGCGTTGTCATGACTCTAAGCCATGGTTGAAACCTGAATACTCTTATTTTAACAGCAGTATATCACCCTGCAATCGCGTTCACCATGTACAGTTCCAACGGCGGCGAAAACCCCATTCACATCTATCACCTACCAAATGAAATTCTCTCTGAAATATGTCTCTTTGCAACTTTGCCCCATTTGATTCCCGGGAAGGATCTGGTTGGTGTCGTCACCAGCAATGTTCCCACAGATGCTCAACAATATAGACAACTGATAGCAAAAGAGCTGCGAATGGCACGCGTATTGCGCCTTGCGTCTCAGCGATTCAACCGCCTTGCGACGCCCTTGCTTTTCGAGAGCTTCCTTCTGGTGCAAGATAAACTAAGCATGACACAAAGAGGAGGTATCTCGGAAGAGAACATGACGTCAAGTCCTGATGGGAAGGTACGCCGAGAACTGGGCACAATTATGGAGATCCTTCGTGACCTACTGTCGCTCAAGCCAGAGCTCAGACAGCACTGCAAATCATTATCCTTGGTTTATAAAGAAAAGCATCTCATGGACGCTTACAGCTTAGGAATGAGTGACGAAGGTGAAGGTGAAGATGAGATGGAAGACGGTCACGGCGAGTATCCAGAAATACATACCCCGTTCCCTCGATCCGGGATTCTCGACGACATTTATACTTGGCTTGTTAATGTAACAGACTTCCAAGTTCACATAGATGTATGGGCAGTAGAGATGCCCAACTTCTCAGTCGCACTGACATCCATGCCTAAGCTTGCCGTTTTGCGAATCACGGGGGAAGTGGATTATCTATCAATATTCAAGCAACTTGTTACCGTACGGCCTGACTCCTTATTGGAAACGCTCGACTTGTCCAACGCCACAGCAAATGGATATGACTATGATGATACTGAGGCTACAGCTAGAGAAGTATGTCAAACACTGGATGTAAGTCTTAGCCTGCATTCATAAAACAAGATCTGTCTTTTTTTAATTAAACTAATAATGTTGTCTATCCTTTGCAAAGAATGTGAGAGGTACTGGCTCTATGACAAGGCTGCTCACAGGTACTTGCCTTGGTACTGATGTCCTCACCGCGCTGGTTGCTTGGCCCAGAAGGCTCGAACGACTCGCCTTGCAAGTCGACCCATACCGCATTACAACCCACTCACCCGACAATGGCTCCTTACAAAAGATTCTAGACAGCCAGAAAGACTCACTTACTCATCTTCGCATTGAGGGTAATTACGAGCTAGGACTGTATGGCTTCGACTTGACGGACTTCTCACGCCTGGAGCAACTTGCCCTTGACACCGCAACCATGTCCAATTTCGATCAATTCCCACGCAACAAGACGATCGTGCCTGAGCTGGACTGTCGGATCTTCGCGCCTAATCTCCGAAGTCTGTTGTGGGTACTTCCCTGGTGGTCGGCTTTCGACTCTAAAGTCAAAGACTTTTTCGGAAAGAAACACGAGAAAAGGTTGAGACTTTTGCTCGAGATGGCGATCAAGTTGAGAGAACACAGAGACATGGGAAGTGCAGGACATTTTGAGAGAGTTTGGGTGCAGACTACAATTGATCCACCACGGCCCAATGAAAGGGCACAGCGCAATATTGAGAAGGATTTACAAAGGCTCAACGCCTTGGATGATGAATTCAGGCCTTTGGGGATTAGAATAACTCATTCACCGCTGCCGAAGCCAAGTCAATATGTTGAGACTGACAGACGCACGTTCTTTGGTCCACTGGAGGATGTCTGGTCATGGGACAAGAGTATGTGACGTCATGTATTCTACACATCATTAATTACATTATCACAGTCTCTATTGCGTCCGTCCCATCTGATTTCCCTTTACTTGGAATCATACCCATTCTCATCGCCCAATCATCACGTCCCATCTCTTTGGCCAAATCCACAGCGAGTTCATAACGCCTTTGGTATCTCTTAGGTTCTCCATCTGCCAGCTGAAGGATGTAACCGTGCATTAAGAGCTTGTCTGTCAAGGAATTTGATATGGCCAAGAGTGCCGCCGAGCCGCCCAGAAGGGCTAGTATCAATATCTTGCCAAACTGTGTCGCGTTACTGACAAATGCTGCCGCGAGATAGACGACCATGGTAGCGAAAGCGGCGATCCAGCTTTCGGCCATGGATGGATCTCGTAGCCACTGGCCGGAAGTCACAGCTTTCAAGTGGTCAACAGCGCCTTGAATTCTGATCCAACGGTCTTGACTGAGAAGGATTAAAAGGTCGCCGTTGATGCCTGGTTCTGATGCGCCGAACCATCCTGGCTTTGATCTGCGGCGAATAATAATCACATTACCAAGTCGAGCGACCATCAACATCAGAACGACCCCAAACCCCCACCAGTCGTTCAAGATGCCTAGGAGAACAATCACCGTCATACCCCACGCGGCAGCTGCCAAATATGCTAACAAGGCAATGGCAGACGCGTCGAAAGAAGGAAATAGGGCCGACCGAGCTTGGGAGTACCAAGGCTGTTTCTTGTCAGGCTGATTAACCCCGGGTAGACTGATCTTAGACACGTTGAGATTTGTCAGATGACCAGTTTTGCCCACGCGCTGTAGGTAGTATACGGTGGCTGGGTTCTCGACACGAAAAACAAACCCCGATACCATGTTTCCACAGGCGGGGTACTCGCCACCATTGAGGCCTGTAGACTTTTGCTGCATGTGAATTCCAGGGCAGAGGATAAGAATATCCATCAACGTGGCATTTCCCGTTAGCACTGTTCTCTCTTCGATTGTGGTGAGATCTGCGAGAGCGACCAGGCCAGCTGCGTCCAGCGACACATCAGGCGTTGCTGGGGGCGCAGATGGGCCCAATGAACGTTCATGCTTGAAAATTTGGCTTTAGAACAAATTAAATGTTATGCTAATAGAAGGAAGGTTTCTCACCTTGAAAGAAAGGTCCAGGTACATCCTGTGAGATAAGTCTGACTTAGGAACGGAAAAGTCTGTTAAAGAAAATTATCGGCTACTAACGGATCCAGAGCTCTTAATATGTAGAATTTGGATGATAAGATAGGTGATGTAGGACCGTAAGCTGAAGTCATGGATCAGACCATTCTTGACGTAGCAATCCCGGTTTGTTTAATCTGCAAAGCCCCGAGTTCGGAAATAGCCAGAGCCTTATTCTGCAAATGTGATGGCAGACGTATATGGCCCAACGCTTACCCCGCTACTATGATGCATGGTGTCCTTTAAGTGAGTCTGAACTGCCAAATTATGAGAGTAGAAACTTGCTCGCCCCTTGTATGAGGTGTCATTGAAAGACAAACTATTGATGCAACCCCACGCCGATATGTCAGTTGTAAATTACAAAATGCCTCTCAACGACTGTTTCAGCTCGTGTTGGTCAGCAATATTGTTTGAATACGAAGCGGCTGATCTGGCCCGTGTCTTGGCTGCTAAGCCTGACCTGATGACAGCTGAATATGCAGCCACTGTAGGTGATATTCACTCGATTGCATACGTTATATGCAGTTGGTAGAATGATCAAGGGCTAGAAACCATATGTTCCGCTTCGATTGGCTGCCTTATTATGATTGATTTGCCCACCTTGATTTCTTGGCTGAAGCAACAACAGCCAGTCAACTGCAGGAAAAAAGCAAGGCGAACGAAAGACAATAAGAAAAAAAGCTAACATATTAAGTTTAGCTCATTTGAGTCACAGGCTTGTGATATTTATACTGTCAGGCTTTTTCTATGTGTTTGTTCGGAACTTTCTCAAGCTTATCCGTCCTTACCCCTGGTTCCATCACTGAAACTCGATAAGCCAGAGAAACAAAAACTACACCCGAAGCATCCTTGCCAACTAAAAGGAGCTATCCTTAAGCTCGGCCCAGAGAGTCTTGTTAAGTAGTATGGCGACATACACCCTCCCTGATTATGTCGCGAAGCCCAAACCGAGGCTAGATCATCGTGGCTTCCGGGAGCAAGGTAGCAAGGCCGCGGATGAGAGAATCAAGAAACTCCGAAGTAGGCTATCTTGGCTTGACGCAGCGGAGGAACAATTGAAAACAGAACAACAAAGGCTCTGCACTAGTGCTACCAGAGAGTTAGATGAAACAGTTGGGCTTCATCACAGCAGTGTCTTCAATAAGGACGTCAACCGGGAAGAGTTAAAGGAGCTGATCCCCAAAGTGGTTGATCAATTGAACAAGACAAGATCAACACTGATGAAAGAAACAAACGATATCCCGGATCTCGGCGGAAAGCAAAGCTATCTTTCTCGAGATGTTAGTTCAATGACGGAAATGAGAGAAGAATCATTGAGACGAAAGCAAAGACGAAAGCGAAGCGCCATTTTGAACAAGAAGAGTCTTGATGAGGATCTGAGGAACCTCCAAAGCGAATTGAAAGCATTGGAAGGCATAAAAGACGAGGTCACACCAAATGAAGATCAGAGGGGGAAAGGCGTTGACCGGGCAATGAGTCAAAGGATCCACGAATCTGAAGCGGACCTGATCTTTAAAATACAAAAGAAAATGCATGATATTCAGTCTGGGCAGGAAAAGATTAATAAACTCAAAAAGGGCATCGAGAAATTGAGCCAACAGAACAAAGAGGATGATAAGAAGATTGAGAAAGAGGAGGAAAGGGCGGACGAAGATGTGAAATTGTCGACAGAGAGAAAAGAACAAAAAGAGAGACAGGAGATAAAAGACCAAGAAACGAGAAAGAAGAATCTACACGAGCTGGAAGAGAGTATCTTAAGCATGCGGACACGCCCAAACACCCGCTTGGACTTACTCTCGCGCGAGCATTTTCGCCGCCACCGCCACCGCCTTCGACTTGCCCAAATGCTGGAACTTGGTTGGTTGGAAGAGAACCCCTATCGCTCCCGACTTGAGTCACGACTGATGATGATGGAGGAACAGTCGGACTTCAGTGATGAGTCAACCGATACTGAGACCCAGAAGAAGGTGAATGAAAACTGTATTCGATGGCTGGAAAGACAGATCGGGAACGCCCAAAGCTTCGAACAATATATTGAAACGCTTCAGCATCATCGCCAGAAAATGGAAGGTTTAGAAACCCTTGAACACGTTTTGAGAAGCGAGATGTTCTTAGAGCAAGAGTGGCTGAATCTCGGCGCATCCAAGAGCCTTGAATTGTCAGGGGCAGCCAGCTCCAGGCCTAGCCACGACAAAGGTCACTTATTCCAAGGATATCTTCCCGATGATGACATTTACAGTCCTCTCGAATCTGGTGATTTCAGGGTTCTGATATTGCTGCCCACACCCGATCCGTGTTTTCCCCTGGTTTGTAAGCTGGAGAAATGGTCGATGAACGAAGTTGCCAACTCTGCCGCAACTGGCCAGTCCTCGAAGAAACAATACCTCGCACTATCCTATTTCTGGGGGCCAGATATTTGTAATGGGAGGATTTACCTTCTGTCTGAAGATGACCAGGATACCCCGAGCCCAGATGATCTCAGTAGCTGGGGTACCGCAATGAAGAGAGCCACCCGAATACGAATCCGCAACAACCTCTTTCGCGCTCTTCTTCGTTTACGAAGACACGGGGCCGATGCCCAGGCTGTAGCTATTTGGATTGACTTCTTGAGCATCAAACAGAAGGATGTGAAGGAGAAAACAGCACAGCTCGGCAGGATGGTCGACATTTATAGTAATGCGAGCCAAGTGTGTATCTGGCTAGGCGAGACTGATAGTAGAGGGTTAAGCGACGATGCTATGGATTTTATCCCTACAATCATGGACTTTGCAATGTTGGAACGTTATGCCCGGGACAAAACGCAGGCCAGAAAGTGGTATGCGCTCGGAGAACTCATGCGAGATCGATGGTTCTCCAGACGATGGGTTGTTCAGGAAATGGCCCTGGCAAAAGATGCGACGGTTCATTGCGGTGACCGTGCAGTGCGATGGTCAGACTTTGCCGACGCTGTCTCTTTACTAGTCTCAAACCAGGAGATGATAAAGTCGCTATTTGACTTCTCTGACTGGCGTGAAGGCAAGAACACCCTTGGTGCCGTGGAAAGCTTTGGCGCCTGGATACTTCTCGAGTCGACGAGTAACCTGTTCAGGCGAAAGCCTAATGGAGAGATCAAGAAGCCTATCAAGTCAATTGAGTATCTCGTGACTTCACTAAAGACCTTTGACACAGGCAATACACGAGACCTTATCTACAGTCTCGTGAGCATTGCTAGTGACACATCATCCAATATATGGCATCATGATAAGGTCAACAATGAAGAGGAGATTTTGGTTATGGACTACAACAAGTCTGAAGTTGCTGTCTACCAGGACTTCACCAAGTTCTGTGTCCGGTCTTCTAAGTCCTTGGACGTCATATGTCGCCCTTGGGCAATGCCAAGCGAAAGAAAGGGCATGATGCCATCTTGGATTCCTCTACTGGCCAAGTCGGAGTTTGGTGAGCCAGAGGAAATTTATACTGGCCGGAAGAACGGTGACAATCTGATCGGGCCACCCGGATCGCCAAACTATGAAGCGTCTGGAAAGTCTCAATGCGATGCAGTCTTCGAAACCCAAGCTGTGGATTTAGAACCTTTTGAGGCAGAAATCCTTGTTGCGAAGGGATTCAAGCTGGCAAAAATCAACGCGCTTTCCCATCGGAATACGGGCGGCGTCATTCTTCGTGAATCACTCGAGATGATGGGCTGGGAAGGCTTTCAACGAGACTCCAACAGCGTTCCAAGTGGGGTTTGGAGAACTCTCGTTGCCGATCGAGACTTGGACGGCCGAGTCGCACCATCGTGGTACCAGAGAGCATGCCTTCGCTGCCTCGAAATAGCACATATGTTCAATAACGGCGACCTCAACATCGGCGAGATTCTGCAAGGTCACTCAGACATGCTTGTCAAGTATCTTAAGCGGGTCCAAAATGTTACGTGGAACAGGCGGTTTTTCACTGCTGTCGGAGGCGAGTCCTTAACAAACAGACATACCGACCAAACTAGTGTGCAGATGTCTCTAAGTGGCAGTCCCCTTCCTCCTGGAGATGGAGAGGAAGAAGAAGCTGAGGAAGAAGAAGCCGAGGAAGAAGAAGAACAAGCCGAGGCGGGCAACGTCCGCGAAGAAGAAGGTGAAGTTCAGCGCTCAAAGGAGAAGCAATACGAAGCTGAGCATGATGGAAATCCCAATAGGAATGAGACGAGCGATGGAACGGATAGTCTCATCACTGGTAACCACGGAACTGACGAACAGCAGACTGGAGGAGGAGATGATGAGGAGGGTGATGATCACGCAAGTGCAGGACACGAAGCTGTTATGCCAGTAAATGGCGAGAAGGTTGAAGATGAAGAAAGCAGAGATGATGAGAACGACGATGAAAAGGGTGACAGGGAGGTCAGTGGTCAGACAGTTGACGTCGAGAAGTCCGAAAATGGGGAGGTTGATGGCGGGAAGGCCAGTGTGGAGGCTAGTAATGGAGAGACCGAAGATGGTGACGTAAATCATGAAGAGGGGGGCGATGAGACAAAGGAAGACAATGAAGAGGACGAAGAATCGAGCAGTCAACAGTCGAACGATGAGGAGTCAGTGCAGGATGAATCGAGCGAACCTGACATGAGCGACAACGTGGTAGCGGCCGGACTTCCCAGTGAGAGCGAGGACAGCGACGTGGAAGGCTATGACAGCGAGGGTTCTGCATTAAGTCAGGATTCTACGACTATCTTAGGACTTTGTCCACCGGAAACCCAGGACGGGGATTTCATTTGTATCCTCTATGGCTGCTCTGTTCCAGTTGTCTTGAGAGAGACACCTGATAAGAAGCGGATGATTCTCATTGGGGAAGCATATGCTCATGGTAAGATGGATGGCGAGGCAATGGAAGATGTCCCGGAAAGGACCCTGGAGACTTTCTATATTCAGTGAAAGGTAATTGAATAAGTTGTAACTATAACATATTCTGTAGGTAATCTCTTATCTTGTCAAGTTGTTTATTCTGAACATAGCTTTTTATAGCTCTAACCTTTACATGTTGTTCATTGATATTACTAAAGACTACCTAATTGGTCTTTAATAAACCTTCCCTTGGTTGTAGGCTATTGATGGGATAAAAGGCAAAGGCCTTCATTATCTTATTTTACATCGACCGTTCGCTTTGGCTCTATGTTTCCCAGTTTCCGGTACGAATCCACGCGATCGAGGATCTCTTCGCAATCCTTCCAAATCCTGCGTCTGTTCTGTAATCCAGGTAATTTCTGCCAGTTGCGGCTGGTCTCAGTTTGGAGACGGAACCAATCAGTGTTGGCAACGTCCATTAAGGTGACAGGTGTCGTAGGACGAGGTACGCGGGGCGGCTCAGGATTTCTTTCTAGCTCAGCCGGAGTCGTAGTAGCCCAGAAGGAAAGAGGCAAGCTTGACCATGCTTCGTAAAGCCACGGAGTATTATTTATGGTCAGTTGATGGAATAGTGACTTTGGCAGCTGTAGAAATACCCGTGAGGTGAGTCTGAGGTTGGCAATGTCTTTGAAATCTAGGAGCGACAGAATGGAAAGTCGAATCTCAGCTGGAAGCCGTAAGAAAGGATCCATTGGCGTCGCCTTTGGCAAAACAGCTGTGGGCGTCAGCCCGGAATGATCCTTGTCAACTTGTGAATATTGTGTGGAGGATAAGATAGGCTCCAGACCAGGCACGAAGCAAGGGTTGGCAACGAGGTACTCGTCTCCTTGATTGTGCTGCCACCACTGCTCCTGAGCCATCTCAACTGCAGGATCTCGAGGAAAGCTCTGGAAGTCGTCGTAAGAAGGCTCGAGTCTCCACCATTGCATGAGACACTCAACATCAACAGCACCGTATCGACGTATTGAAGCCCTCTTGAAGATCTCAAAGCAGGTTGGGTGAAAAGGCATGGCATATTCTTGAATTGGCTCAGCATCCCACATGCAGTTCTCGGCTGCCGGGCTCATTTCTCCATGCCGCTCGGGAAACACCTCCGGAGACGACATATCCCTGCTGGGCATGCTTCCACTGAGCCCACTGAGGAAGAGCGTTCCTGAAAGTTCAAATGGTTCATCATCAGGCTCAGGTTCCCAGTCATCGGACTTGCGCACAAGGCATTGTACAATGTTGCAGCCTCTCATAGCCTCGACGGAAATATTGTGTCCGTTGTATGCAGTTTCGTTCGCGCAATCTGGACCGGGGAAGTGCTCCCATGCTCCCCCTTCCACATCGGGCTCTATGGATTGGATACTCTCGAGAAACTTTTTAGACGAACTGGCAGCGAACTCAGGTCCGATATCAACATTTGGTTGTGGGTCGTAAGGATGCCTGTAGATGAAGAAGCAGGTCTCTCGCTCAGCACACTCCTCGAGTGTAAGTTCATCTGGATCATCGCCCAATGTTGCGCTGCGGGGTTCCTTCAATGTACGGGAGCGGTTGATGTTGAAGCTGACGCCACAAATGTGACAATAAATCTCAGAATAGCCCATGGTGTTTTTCAAATGTTTGTTGACCTGAGCAAAATGGTTTGGTAACGTTAGTTCGCAATAAATAAGGTGGCGAGAAAAGAGTCAATCCTAGGCAGCAGCCCCACTACTGTAGTGTAGTGTCTCGGGCGTTACCTTTTTTAGACCTGTGAGATAGTCTAACTTTGATTTCAGCAACAAGCACGCTCGGATAAGTCAGCATTCTACTTCTATCACCGAGAGTCGCTTTGAGAATGCTTTAAATCTTTCGCACTGCCTGGAATATTTCTCTAGAGAACTAAAGAGAATTCTACTTATAAGTTTCACAACAACAAAAACGCTCAATACCATGCCTGATAGATCTAGACTAAGACCACAGTATCTAAAGTAGCCTTTTCCAACACCTCGTCACTTTGCTCTCCATCGTCGTAAGATCTTGTATTCTTCCATAAAACACCCATCCCCAGCCTCCTGTACTCCTTGCAATTGCCATCATCGCCATTTTCAGTGACAGGCGCTAGTAACAACACAAAGTACTCTTCCTGCTTTGTCATATTGAGTACAAAAAGACACAAAACACTTGTTACCTCGTTGTCATCCGATAGACAACTATCCAAGAAGGCCTCGCCGAAAATTACCCGGCTCTCCGGAGCTGCAATGATGTGATGTCGTGACTGTTGCGTGACAGAGCGCTGTCCCAATGTTGCTTGGAGCACTCTGCCTCTGATCGAAAGTCGGGCAACTTTGAGTGGCGACGCAAGTGGAACCCCTTCCCATTCCTGTTCAGCGTTCTGGAGTTCGATCATTGAGACCGCTGAGTCTTCGTATATGCAACCCTTGATGGCGCCTTTGATTGATAGCCACGACCAGGATGGGATACAGCCAACTTCGCGAGTAACACCTTTAGCGGTGGCTTCCCATACTAAGCCGACAGCCAAGTCTTCTTCCCATATTCCTGCTAGATAGTTGTACCCAGTTTGTTCTATAAACATCTGAGTTAAACCAGCAATGGCATTCCACTTATCAGTTTGATATGTCAGGTTCCGCTTTGAGTAGTTGGTCACCATCTGATACCAGTGTCTGAAATAGTTCTTGCCATCCTCGCCTGGGCCCTGAAGAACAATATCGGCCCATTGTGTAAGACCAGAGTCATTGAAACCTTGGTTATCAATCAACCCGTCTTCTGTGGCGTAGCGACCGGGACACTTCCAGAGCCATTGCTCTTCACCAAAACAGACAAGCCTCGATGCTAGAACAGCCTCTTGGAGTGTCCAACCTCTTGTGTTAAGTGGCTCAGACCCCCCATCAATCGTTCGATGCGTCTCCATTCGGATACTTATGGTTTCTCCGTGCATCTTGACACACTCAGCGCCTTGGAAGGGGAGAAGAAGTCCTTTTTCGGGCGTTTCGGAAGAAGTGGCGGCAAGTGTGAGATGTGCATTTGAGTAAAATGAACCCATCTTGGCTGACTCCACTTGCCAATCTTCAAGAGAGTCTTGAATGATGCATAAGGAATCTATCCATATGTAGCGTATTCCAAGATAGAGTGTGGCGAGAATCGCTTCCCTATGGAGCAACGGCAATGAAAAGAATTCGATTCCTTCTTGATGAGTCGCCAGATTGTCCCGAGTCGTTTTAAAGTGAAGCTTTGGGTCGCTGCCCCAACAATAGCTTAGGGCTACATAAGTGCCCAGCTCTCCCTCCTCGATCTCTCGCAGCCTGACTTTGATGTCATCCGGTTCCGTTGGTAGGTCTGGACTGCCGGTCAGGTCCAAGACCCGAGTTGGAAGCTTAGCATTGCGGGTTGACGAGAAGGAGGCGGAGCATGTTTCGTGATGTGAGCAGTCGTCAAGCCAGTTCTTGATCACATCCTGCCGAGTGTAAGGCTTCTCTTCATCTAACTCGTAATGGGGTATCCAGAAACGTCGACTAGCTAGCTCTCCTATTTTAAGATTAGTAATGTCCTGGAAAAGATGGGCAAACTTACCTAGCCCAGACGGCCTTGCTATTGTTAGAGGCCCCCCTCTGTTCGTATAAACCTGTAAATCCCCAACAATCATGACAGCCATGGTGTATTTTTCATGCTTTGTTAGCTCGACAGTCAAAGGCCTCGTGGTGTTATTTTTATCACACAGCCCCGGGTCACCCCGTTGAAACTGGGAGACTATGGTAGGTGAGCCCCTCGTGACGCTGATTTCGAGCCATTTACATGTTGAGCAGGTTTCACCGGAACTGATCAGGTGCTGGATATTGGGTTGATGCTGGACTAGACTAGGCGCATCAGGATGCAGCATAAGCTGACAGAATTTGCAAAACCCATCGGAAGTTGGACTGGTGAAACCCCGATCATCAGGCGACACGGGAACTTCTGAGGCTGGAGCAGGTCTAATATCCTCGATATCACTTCCTCGTAGGCCAAAGATACGAGCTTCTTCTGGGCTCTTGTAACTGAAGACCAGAAGAGTGGAAGGTTCCTTCGGAGGTGATGAGTCGGAGGTCATGGTGTATAGGTTGGTGGATGAACTGATTCTTGCCCTGTTGCAATATAGCAAGAGAATATTACATAGGGTGCGGGGTAATAAGAATGACACAGAGTAAGCATACAGCGAAGTGTGATCACGTGATACAGGCAACCAAAGCAAAGCTCGTCAGCCCTTGGGATCAAGATTGGCCAACATTTGGTCCAGGTGATATGGCCTTGTATGTGACTGGAACTTCAATCTCGCACCCGGTGAAGACAAGACGTAATCTCCAATCAGAAGAGTACGCATTAGATAGTACCATTAAGAGATATCGCTGGACTACGGTGAGCCTTGAAAACCTTCTTAAAGATTTAGAACCGACATAAGACGCATGGAAATATAATTCTTGGTATGCCTGTTTTTAAGGTCGACCTGTCTCTGAAGATCTTCTCCAGTTATAATAAGAAGCTATTTAGTTCAATTTATAACCAGCCAAACAATTCTTTGCTTCCTGGCCTTCCAACCAGAATGCATCCTTGTCAAAATGCTCCCTAATCTCTACTAAAGGACTTGAGGATATAGCCGGCACCTATAGTCCCGTTTGCCCTGTCAATCCCGCCATACCGATTTAAGAGAACGAACTTCTTGTTGCTGGCGGACGTCGTGATGATAAGTTATTTCTCAATGAGTTTGTACCGACTGTTTGGCTTCGTCTCTTTTCATACTTTACGTGTCCCTTTTGGAGACTGTCGCAGGTAAGAGTGAGGGCGCATAACTCAGCTGCGAGTGCTGTTGCCACAGAACTGCTGTCGATAATTTCATTTGACTTGAGAAATGCAACGGCGCCTGCACCCATTTCTTGACCTCTGATAAGGCAATCGCATTCGTCTAGCCCAGTCTGTCGAATAGGTCTCCCATAATCATTGAAGGCATCAAGATCAATGACTGTTCTATCCTTCGACCCGAAGCCTATGGGGTAGGCGTTCTATATTTTAGCCTCTTCATCGTATGTGCTGCAGGCCATTATGATACCTTCTTCATTGGCTTTGGCCGTCCATTTGGTCACGTCGCCTTTTCCTCCAATAGTAAAGCTCAAAAAGACAATATTAAGCCTAGGCTTAATAAAGTTAAGAAGTGAAATGAAAAAGAAAGGATTTACCAGACGTTTAGTTTTTATGAAGTATTTAGGCCTCTTGACTTAGGTATATCATGACTTAGCAAACCAGTCACTGTGGTTCTTTATTTCTCTTATTGTAAAAGCATAAAATTTATATTATTTATAATAACGATAACAGAACTCACTACCAGCATGTCTGACTAGCAGCACATGCAACCCAATTAACACCGAATATACCTAACGCTTTGTATTCCATAAAGTCTATCCCGATCCCTATTTGGGCATCTTTCAAATTCACCCAGACTGTGCTTATCTCGATGCGAAACAGTCCATACAATGAGAAAGGTCTCAGTTGTGCTTCTCGTAAGAAGATCGTGGAGTTGATGATGTCGAGTAGACACTCTTTGGGGTACCACGAGGAGACATCAATGCCGGTTGAGGGTAGTGGGCGATGACTGCGGCGTTGACAGATCGGTGATGCTCCTTGGCGTGGCGGACGACAGCGGCCCAGACTTTTTGAGCGTTGTTCTTGGTAGACTCCATTGTGATGTTGAGTTGAAGGTTCGTTGTAGAAGTGGTTGGTGGTGGTAGTGATGTATGAGAAGGTTGAGATGATGTATTGTTCTTTTGAATGGCTGAATGTCCTCAGAATGCTTGAAGTGGCGTTTTGGTTGATGATGTACTGATGAATTGGAAAAACAATCCTTTAAAGGAGAAATTACTCTCTTTTATATCTTTTTTAATGCCATCTTACATGCCATTAAAAAAGTAGTCAGAATGTCAAAGTCATATTACGCCCTAAAGCATTATTCATCCCACCGTACAGAATTTCCCTTTTCGGCATATTCAGACGAGCGCTGGCTGACCAATTAGTCCAAGGAGTGAATGACTCAGGCTTGTCCAAGGGCGCGGCCGCAAATATTTTCGACATGTCTGGTTTATAAGCGCTCGCCAACGAGTGGAGCTTGTCAGCGAATGAGATGATTGGTTGATTTGACAGCCTTTTGACTTGACCGACAATGATGATTGGTTTGTAGACGTTTTGAAAGGCGGTTTGACAAATAAACCTGGTGAATGACGCCAACGGGCTGCTTATTCTGAGGTAATGTGACACCCTCAGCCCTATTGACGACACTGTCAGCGGGTATATTTATTAATTCGAACAAAGTTATGTACCTAAGTTTATTTTTGAATCTATGTCGAATCATAACCTCTGCGACTCACCGTCACTATCTCCAAGCTACTCATAAATGTCATCCTCTGCCTTAAAGGACACTGTGGTGGTTCCAGCCTGGGTTTAGGGTGAGGAGTGGCGCGCACGCAATATGCCGTACTCACCCTATTATACCGCAAATAATACTATTAGTGGCTGCAGGTGGTATACAAGTGCTATGATCGGGGCTGTATAAGAATTTCAAGAGGCTGTCTGTCCTAACTCTGGCTTTCACTTCTGATAACTGGAGGAGATCAAATTGTGTCTTGAGTTTAAATGGCCAAGAAGAGAATCTTTTGAATGATACAGCTACGGATAGAAGTAATTTCCGATGGGTTCAATAACTACGTTGGCTCAGATGAATATGAATATTTACCCACCAGCCCCCGAACTCGCATATCTATGGCTATAAACTAACAAACGGACGTCTAGGGGCAATTGCCGTAGCCTCACAGAACCATCCTACACAGAGATATTCATTGATAAGAGAAGAACCAGAGTCCAAGACCAAAACATTTGCCCCAGATTAGTCTTGCCAGCTGCATTGGGCGTCGACGATATGGTCGGTTCAGATGATGCAGTCTGCTCCGGAGACTCGGTGAGTAGGTCAGACTCTTCTTCGCTGTTGGCCTTGGGAGAAGCTTTCGAGATCTCTGTCGTCGTCACTGGAGCGGTTTCTTCCGACACAAACGTGGACGTCTCTGTTGGGGCCGAGCCGCCACACTTCTTGTGTACAAGCTCAAGCTGTTCTCTATGCCATTTGATGTTGAGGGCATACGGTGTGGGTTTATACATCTCGAGACGCTTTACATAACAAGGGTGGCAGAGCTCCTTTAGCGGCAGTTCCTTGTCTTCTCCCCTATCGGTGAAATCCAAGATGATATCTTGTTGTGGAGTCAGTATTGTGCATTGGTTTAAAGGGATTGTCAGCTACCAACCATTGCAGTATCGCCCTGTCTTGGTGTCCTTGAGACAAGTCGCATTCCAGCCTGCCCAGATACGAAGGCCGGCCCGAGCCTTGTCTCCATCCTCGCAGTCTTCTGAGACCGTGCTGACCCAGTCGCGAAGCGATTAGGAGCAGGCGTCGGTGCAAACTGCGTCGGTCAGAGTATCATTCTCAAGTGAACCGTGCCAGCCTCCGTTGAGGAAGCTGATAGCTTTTCGATGGCAATCGATCTCGGTTGATATGGCAGCATCGCATGCTTTTGTTACATCCTCATGAGTTCCAGCTTCGAGAATGAAAGCACTGGCGCTCAAAAAGAGACACAGAAAAGTATAGAGTTTGGATGCATTCATGACGTTAACGACGAAAACAGTATACCAGCCAGGCTTGAGGATCAAAAGAGTGACGTGATTGAGATGAAGAAAAGAAGGTTTGGAAGTTGAAATATCTCAGCACGAGAATTTGTGTGAGGAAGGGACGATGGAGGAATATTCGATATTAAATCAAAATCGTGAAAGAATGGTCTGAGGTCATTTACATGGTGTATATAGAGTATTAGCACCCGCTGTGGACATGCCAAGTCGGCTGCGTGTCAATCGCAGGGGCATGACCCGTTGTTTCCGAGTTTACTACTGGTTAGGCGGAGCTCACGGTCCTTTTGTAACTTTCCTGATGTAACATGCTGTTGGTTGTTAGTCGCAAAAACCACTTTCTTTGATTGCAATTACGGATTGGACCTAGTTATGGTCAGATGCCCCGTAAAGGAGCTGGTTTCTTCCTATCAGTCCGAAAGCTGTGCCACTACATTGTTCTGAGGTAACTTGCTTGTCCCCACTCGTCTACTTACTCAGCTACCCTAAACCCTAAAGTTTAAACGTCGTTAAAACACGAGTGTTCAAAGTCATCTAGAAAAACCATCTTTCATAAAACACATACCCAACTGTAATAGTAAAGCAGTCAATAGTTAGACATTTGATAGAAAGCTTCATACGGGATAGGAATTTAAGAACTGTGGACAGTAGGGCTTAGTAAAACTAAATAGAAGAGTTTTCGGCAGATGTGTCGGTGTGGGGTGCGCCCGTCATCTTGGTGGTGGTCGTAGTGATTTTCACTATCAATCAGAATGACAGTAAATGATCTCGAAACGAGTTCCCTTGATAATACAGAGTCACTATTAGAGTTCAGCTTCTGGGGTAGGATGTCTGGCTGATGCTACTCGTTGGGCTCTCTCATTTGATATTGCGGCTTGATCTATTTCTAATTGAGGACGGTTGTTCTTTATTACAATTCAGCTATGCCGGAGACTCGGAATGCGGAAGGTTGAGGTGTATTGGAGTTACTGACGCCATAAAATTAAGTTTATTTCTCTTTTTTGAATAATGCTTATAGTATATTTATTATAGTGCCGTGTAAAAGCTCTGACGTGTCCGAGGTCCGACATTGCTTTCAATAAAATACTAATATTAATATTTTAACTTTAATATATTATTTTAATAATTAAAAATACCTAGAATATATTAAAGAAGACATTATTTTCTTTATAAATGAATAAGGTTTGAATTATATATAAATTAGGTATTTAAATATAAGATATTATAAATAAAGCCAGGCTAAGCCAATACATAATCTACAAAGTAATTTAATAGCATTAATATTAATAGTTATTTAAAGACCTTTTTTATACTAGCTGGCTATAATTACTATTAAATAGGGATAAACTATTTATTAACATATTTGTTAAAAGGACTAATATATATACTATTATAATTGAATAACTATAACCTATTTAATTATAAAGTAAAGTGGTAGCTTGTGATCGAGGTGGTTAAGCAGATCCGGAATGTTTCGTTACTTCTTAACGCCTACCGTCGTGAGGCTGACCAAAATTAGGCATCCCATGTTTATATGAGTAAGTCTTTGTAGTCAATCCTGGGATTGCCCCTTTCTTCTTTAGAAGTTGTACTACTTCGTTATGTCCATTCTCACCTGCTAGGGAAAGAGCCGTCCGCTTCGTCGTTATGACCGTAAGGGTCCTCCTATGACTATTATAGAAGACATCGAATGAGTTTGATCTGAACCCCCGCTGGTTAAAACTGCCGCTAAAGTCTCTGGAGCCTTTGGAAGAGCGCATCTGCCCCGAAAGCCAGGAAGCGTACGGGTGACTAGATTTCCGCCCGTGTTCGTTTAGATCATTATCATACACCTGTCTGCGGTCTTTTTAGCCTTCCCCATTAAAATTTCTTAGTCAAGCCTTTGTACGTACCTTATTGACTTAGATGGTTCGTTGATAGACGCCCCATATTCTAATAACAGGCTCGTTACTACCTTGTACCCATATTTGGCTGCTTCATGGAGTGCATTAGTGTAAACTATGTAACTTGTTTCAGCCCAGAGAGCCGACATCTCCACACTCATGACATTTGCGGTCGCTCCCTTTTGCAGAAGCATTCGTGTGATAATCTCATCTCCCTTCCGTGCCGCACCCCATAGCGGCGTGCGATTTTTCTCGTCTCTGATGTTAACATCAGTGGCAGCCGTCTCAAGCAAACATTTAACGACAGCTTCGTGGCCAATAAATGCTGCCCATGATAGGGGTGTCCGACCGTAGGAATCTTTCGAATTTGGGTCATGGCCGAGATTGACCAAGGCCTTTGCTGCTTCTCCCAGGCCAAAGTACGCCGCCAGATGAAGCCCTGCCATCCGCACTGGGAACGAAGGATCGTCATTTAAGCCGCTGCGTCCTTTTAGTTTCATGCTGGCTTGATCTGACGCTTCCAATTTCGCCTTGCAGTCTAGAAAATCTATAACTTCTTGGTGTAACCCCAAAGCCTTGCGAGCACGATACCCCCAATTTCGTGCGGCGTAGCCGTAGAGCGGATATAAACGCAACCGCTCCTTGAACTCTTTGTTTGTTTGACAAGGTCCGCTGTTGAACTCGTCAAAGGAGAGGTAGGTGAGGCAGGTTGCTGTGAACTCAGTCTCGGCATTCGGAAACCAAGTTTCTTTCGTCATCTCGAAATAGTCTCGCGTTGTTTTGTGGATCAAATCGATGATTTGGCTCTCCTCATAGAGTCTCACTAATCCAGCGCACACAGACAGTACGGTTTCTACATCGTAGAGAAAGTCTCTGTCTAGTGTGGAAGTAGACGGCCTGACAGCAAGGGCATCCAGGAGCTCCGCAGTGGATAGGGGCCGTTTGGCATGAGAGATGTATGCCAACACCCGCTGGGCAAGGCGGCTGCGGTTCTCTTCCTGGCTCTGAATTCTCTTCATCGTTTACTCGTAAGCCTTGTCTAATCTCTTTTCGCCCTTGGCAATAGATTGCAAAGTTTCTTTAACATCTCCTTTCGTTAGCTGACTCACAAGCGCGTTCATATTCAAACTCGCAAGTAGAAACCTGTGACTTGCGGTCAGTTGAGATCGGTGACTTCAAGATACTTAACTCACATTCCGGCAGCTGCTAGGGCTATCTCCGCCTTAATCGTAGTCTGAATGTCATCCAGATTATGGTTCTTGTGTGATTGGTTCCAGAGCAAGATCTGATGGTCCACATATGTCTCGATATCCTGGTCCGAAGCGACGATTTCCTGTACAATACTTCCATTGAACTTCACATCAACCTCAACTTCCTGTGGTCGTGAGGTTGCAAAGAGGCTTAGCCGGGTATTTTTCTGGATGGAAAATATCTCTGTTAGGAAGGTGTCTCGGTAGAGGTCTTGACATTCGTCGAGCGCATCGATGATGAAGAAAGTCCTTGAATCAGGAGGAATAACGGATTGTAGGACCCCCGAAATTTCCCTGAGTTCTGGCTGTGATATCTTTTCCTTGTGTCGGTCGTAAAGGTCCTTGACAACCTGGGGCAAAGGAGACCGGTTCCGGACCAACTGCTTCAGAAGACTCCCGAGCAAGTGTTTGGACGTTTGCCGGCCTTGTTGTCCGACACTGAAATAAAGGTATGCAATGCTGGAGTTCTTATAGTTGGTCTGGAGATGGTCGATAACGATGGTCGTAATGAACGTCTTCCCTGCTCCAGGAATGCCTGTACAGAACAACGTCTGCTTGTCAGTCTCCAGCCAATCTCGATACCCTGCAGAGTTGAGAAACCATTGACCGGTTCCTTGTTCCAACTTGCTGAGGATACTCTGCTGAGGGTCATAGTCAACTGTTGGGAGCCAGTCTAGGATTCTCTCCTCCTCTTGAGTGTGGTGATAATGGACAATTTCGTCCGTGTTTCTAAGCGTATCTGACAGTTGTGCTCTGATATCTGCCAACACTGAGACTAATTAGTTATTTGAGATCATTCGCGGCTGACTAACATTTGAACAGAACCGCAGTTCGAAAATCTCATGCTCCAATTTCTCCAGCAGACTATCACCAGTAGCATGTCTGTCCCAAAGTTCCTATGTCCTAGAATCGAGAATGAAAACAAGAAACACATGAATAAAAAGAAAGATCATATCCGCGATACCCTCGTGCTTATACAGAGAGACAGATGAGATGATCAGATGTTAGATTGTCCCTTACCTTTGATTGTAGGCATTTGTTCGACCTGCCGTGCTGGTACTATCGACAGAAGTTCCTTTGCAAATGCCGCAGCTACTGCGGCTGCATGGTCCTGCCAATCTTTGTTCTTGTGCGAGTCTGCGTAGTCGCAGATACCTCGGATGACAATGCAAGGGAAACTTTCCAGCAATCCTGCTGCCTCCATTTCTAGGCAGAGAATATTGTCTTCAAATCTTTTGTTCAGCGCATCCCGGAACCGCGCGTCTTTGATAACTTGGTTACCGGACGCGATCAAACCGTAATGCACATGCGTAGCTCTTGGTCTTCTTTTGATGATCCTCGCCTTATCGCAGAACCGGCATTTCTCCTCCTCTTCATCAGCCTCGACCCATCTTTGTTGCTCTCCGTCAAGGTCGATGACCGATGGGGGATTGGTATCTTGCTCGACGCCAGGCTTCAGAGGAGCGAATGCCCACCAGCCTATAAGATAGGCGAGAAGACCAAGAACCGTCTCCCAAATGGTTGAACCCAGAACCTGCCATCTGCCCTGGGTGCGATGCGGATTGTCTGCCGCAAAGAGGATGTCCTTGAGGGAGTCGGACCTAGTATAGTTTGGCGGCAGAAATGGGTTAGTTCTCAAATCTTCTACAAATCGAGGTCTATCCGATTTGTTCATGTTCTGTCTCGCCACCAGTTTCGACAAAGCAGCCAGTAGCTCTTTGGGGGGACGGTCCAGTGACCCGGTTTGTTCAAACTTGCCGCCGTCTGTTGCTTTGCCGAAGTCCCACTGGACCACTCCAGGAAACTTTCCATCCGGTTTACTGACGACAACATCGCCAAGTCTAACCTCGGGTGGAATCCCGCCACCAATGCCAACCATAAGACCGAATTTGATAGACGGAAATGTATCAACCATCTGGGTTGCGACATGCGTTGCTGAATTATTACCAATCACGCCCATGGGAAGACAGGCTATAACGATATTATGCCTGCCGATAGACCCCAAGGTATACGCGTTATGGTCGTTTCGCGGGATGGGGAGATCTGGGTGTTCTTGGTCCAGCATAGCCATTGCTGCAGTTTGCTCGTTCGGTAGGGCACAGACCCATCCGACAGTGTAGTCATTATGAATGAAGTCGGTCAACTTGTCGTCCATTCTCCTACTCTTAATAGATAGCAATTCTTCATTCCTGCTCTCTCCGTTCCTCTCTGACATTTTGTATTCGAATCGATCAACTCGGAGGTTCAGGCAGGAAAAAGGTACTTAGTAAGTTGATACTGGCGGCTCTTTTATAACCGATCGACTTCGGCTGCTTTTGATTTGGTCAAGGAATAACAATATAGTGAAAGAGAAATATGTTTAGCCTCCGCGTGTTAGGCCTAAGGTATGGTATGTCCGCTTGTTGATAATGCCCGATAGCAGAAATAGACTCTGTTTGTTGGTTCTTAGTCTAGGTAGTTTAATAAGCAACTCAACAATAGATTATCGACTGATGTCTAGGTCTAGGAGTGTCACCAGAAACTGGGAAAGAAAAATAAGCAAGATTTCAAGCCACCGGTAGGCAGACGATTTCAACCCTGGGGCTGTTAAGTAAAGCGGGGTAACAAGCAAAGTATTTCATCCTATATTAGTGAATTTAAGTAATATAATCAATAAGGAAGTAAGCCGTACAAATATGCAATTTACAGACTTGATAACTCATCCTAGTTTCAGCCAATAGGGATACACAAGTCCCCTAATCCTTACCGCGACGAGAACCGTGTATCCTTTGAGCACACACTCCAGGCGAACCAGAATTATGCCGGCGAGCCCGTCCGCGATAGAATTAAAGATTATAGAGGCTGTAGCACAAATAAGTATGATAGTTACTATAGGAATTATAATATATAGGGTAAAGTAGGCTAATCTATCGTTAGGGTAATATTGCCTGTTAGTTAGAAAAGTATACTTTCAGTAAGCTATTAGGAAATAATTGAAACAGTTCTATTATTAACATTTGTTATTTTATATTTCATAAGGTATTTAATATCAAAGGGTAGGGGACTTTATAAATGTAAATCCAATTGAGCTATATTTTATGAATTCTTTATTATCTTATCTTCCTCTTTAATATGAGAATATGTGGTGAAAAGCTCAATATCAATATAGTCCCTAAATATATTTCAAGGACTTGCATTCCATACCCTACTCTAGCTGTCTACCCACCTACAAACTCTTCATTGCTTCCTGTAGTAGCTGGACCATACGCCAATTTTCCGACAAGTGCTCCGCAGCCCACCAGTCAGCCTTATTGCCTTGATCATCCCTAATATCAACATTCACTTGGCCATAATCCAGTAAAAGTCGAACCGTACCTTCTCGTCCTGCTCCAGCAGCCAGCGACAAAGCCGTCCGCCCGCGACCATCCCTTGTGTCAACGTCAGTATATCCCAGGTCCAACAGCAGGCGCACCACGTCCTTTTTGCCCTGTTCCGCAGCAAGCAGCCATGCAACTCTGCAGTGATGGTTTGCTAAGTACATATTCGCTCGGCGGTGATGCAAGAGCATCTCAACGATTTTGACATCGCCTCTCATCGCAGCTAGTGCAAGTGCAGTTCGCCCAGTATGATCTTCCACTTCAATATCGACTCCAGTGGTGTTGAGGAGTATCCGAACAATATTCTCGTGCCCCTGACTCGTAGCCAAAGACAACGGGGTCAATCCATAAGTGTCCACCAAGTTTACTTGCACCTGACTCGAACCTAAAAGAACCTGAACAGCCGCTTCATGCCCGTTGATTGCAGCCGATGCCAATGCTGTTCTTCCCTCATTGTCTACCATGTTCACATTGGTCTTTCCCGTCCCCAAGAGCAGTTGGACTATGTCGGCTTCGCCTTGATATGCAGCAACCACCAGTGGCACTCCTCCCGTTGAATCTGGGATGTTGGCATCGGCCTGGTCCGTGTTGAGGAGCATCCTGACGATGGCTGAAGAGGCATTAGAGCATGCTAGTGCGATGGGTGTGCGTCCTTTTCCATTTTGAGCGTTGATATTCACGTCCTGGTTGGTGAGAAGCAAGTTGACCATGTCTTCAGCTTGATCATCAACAGCATAGTGAAGCGCTGTGTTGCCACTTCTGTCTCGACCGTTGATGTCGATGCTGCTTGATCTGAGCAAAATTTTGCACTTATCGACCCAGCCACCCTTGATGGTACATATGAGCAAAGTATCCCCATTCTCATTCCTGGCGTTCAAGTCCAACTCGTACCGGCTTAGCAGGATCTTCAGTGTCTCACAGCCACACTGCTCAACAATCAGGAATCCGATTTCAGCTGTAACCATGGCTTGACCACTCCGCAGCATTAACTGGACAATACCATCACGATGAGAAAGAATAGCTAGTGTAAGGGGTGTTCTGCCATCACCATCCGCTGTATTGATGGATGCCCCACTATCCAGCAATAGCTGAACCAGAGCTTGATCACCGTACTTCACAGCCTGTAAAAGAGGCGTCCACCCATCATTGTCTCCAATATTGACATCGGCATTTCCCTTCAACAACAGTTTAACGATTGCAACGTCTTTTGAATCGACAGCCAAGAGGAGGGGGGTTGTCCCGTTTTTGTCTCTTGCATTGAAATCTGTGTTCCCGGCTTCTATTAATTGTTTAACAACTTGTTGCTGGCTCTTATGGATTGCCGATATAAGTAGTCTCGTCCCGACGTCGGTATCAGCGAGAGTTGAGCCACCAGCTTCAAGTAGAATCTTGAAAACTTCATGATGCCCGTTCGAGACGGTGTACGTGACTGGAGTGACGCCCAGGATATCCCGGATATTGATTGAAGCTCCTTCTTTGATCAACATCTGGACAATTCCAACGTTGCCACCCCACACGGCGTAAAAGATGGGCGTCCGACCATCTTTGTCTTTGAGATTGACGTCAGCCCCGGATGTCAGGTTAATCTTCCAAATTCGTTGACTCATAGACATGCCGCGAATCAACTTTGCTGAAACTCTTTCATGGCCTCTTCCAGCCGCCCACGATAGTGCTGACCGTTGATAGAAGCTATCTTGCTGATCCAAATCGCTGACTCTGGCTTTGAGAAGCTGTTTCACAACGATATCGATACCAAAGTATGAAGCTGTCATGAGAGTGGTGAAATTCCCGGGCAGGCTGCCTCTGTTACTCCCCCAGTGAACTGCAAACCAAAGGGGATAACACGCAGAACGAGGGTTACAGATAGTCATTGCCGAGTCCAACAGAGGAGTCTGGACGCTGAGCGGAAGTTTGTTGAAGTGACTGGCCCAGTAGTTTGCCGCATAATCTATGAAACCGTTGCCTTTCTCTTGTGCTGACATTGACTTGGCCAGTTTCATATGCGTGCAATTCAAATCAGCCAGAAGAAGATACCAAATACACGCGTGAGCGAGAACTGCATTCGAGGCGTTGGGGTGGAGGGTCTGTTTCCATTGTAGACCTTGACGGCTGACAGGCATCGAAACGTTCGAAACTAGATATTCTCTCACAGTCTGATGAAGTAGGAAGACCTTCGAATCGATAACCGTTGTCAACCCACAGATATCTCTCATTCTTTCTCGAAATCGTTCTTCTGGCTCTATCTCAAGGCTTCTGTAGGTTTGATGGTGCCCCTCAAGTTCCAGTGCCACCGACATCTCGGTCAATGTGAGAGGACGTCCTGCCGCAAGAATAAGATGCAGCATCTTGGTAGCCTTGACAGTGTTTCGACTCTTGGACATAATTTTATCGTAAGCCTCTTCAACTGTTTGTGGAAGTCGAGATGTAATGTTGTCGAGGGTTGCTGCATTAATGTCTAGTTCGCGATCGATGATGTCGAGAGTGAGATGGACCCATAGGTATGTCCGGTGTTGAACATTGAAGAGGCGCTTCATCAATATGTCTTGTTCATCTGGCATAAGTCTCTTGTTTGTGGCGATTTCCTTAGCCCTCTCCCTAATGACAATATCAATCTCTCGAGCAATCTTCTCCATCTCGGAATCACTCTCCCCGCTCAGATGAATGACTGGAAGACCCTGTCCTTCGAGTGGCAAGAAGCCAGTACTGATTTCTTGATAGGGACGGCTTGTAATGAGCATTTTGAGATTAGGACACTTTCGGTTGCCATATAAGTTGGTTAGCGCTTTGAAGAACTCTTGTCTTCCGCTTGTGTCGCACTCATCAATGGCATCGAGAAGACAGATGAACTCCTTGTCGGGACTGTCCCTGATGACTTGAATCAGAGTTTGCCATAGCTCGGAAAAACATTCTAGAGTCCATTGCCCATTCGAATCCTCGAATCGAAGAACAAGATCGTCAGTGATAAGGCCTCTATCTTGAGATAAGATCTGTTTCAAGATACAGCAAAGGGCATTAATAATACTCTTCTGGTCTTGAAAGTCATCTTTGAAGAAAAAGTAAGAAACACTCCGTAATGATGTATTGTGAATTATGCGATCCACGAGAAACTTTACCAATACCGATTTTCCGCACCCCGGGTCTGCAGAAACCCAGATGATATTTGATGATTTGCTGTTTAACCATTTGTGAAACTCCTGATGAGCGATAAACCACTCGCATGTTCCTCGGTACGCAGAAGGGTTTCGGTCTTTGCGACTTTGATATGGGCAAGTACTGAGGCGGTTTAGTATCTGAACCTCCTTGTCTTGTCGCGATTGCTCCACTTAAGTTGTTAGTGATTGTCACATCTCGGTTCCTTTTTACAAACCGGAATTTTCAACATGGCTGATGAACTTTACGTCTCCGTAGAATTGCGTCGCGAGAAATTGGCTACCACTTCCGGTGTTGTGATACTGGGTCCCCTCGTGGGTGGCGAATTGGTAGCTGTGGGAGTCATCGTCTAAAGAGGACCGTCGTTGAAAATGTTGATCATGGTCTTCAACGTCTTTTCGTTGGAGACGGAGATCATTGAATGAGACGGGCCTTTCTAGTGTCTTTCCTCCGACTCCAAGGTGGTTGCTTATTGGCCTTAATGAGCTGGTCGACATGGCTACTGCCATTATGACCTAAACTTGCTGGGAGTCGTTGGACAGTCAAATCTCCAGGCAACAAAAGTGCGCTGCAGGCTTCCCAGGTGTTGAAGTGAGAATAATCAGGCCTTGAAGTCCCTAGTTAGAGGCCCCAAGTAACACTCCTACCGGGTGAGGTGATATGTTTTAGCTTATTTCAGGCGATAGCCGCACTGCGGCATTTATCGAACTCTCTGCGCTGCGATAGCTACAGCCTTATTGACGTCAATGCAATATGAATGATGGAGTGCAAATTGTCTTGGTGTGGCCACCTTTGGCACACTGACATAAGCGTCGATAATCATTTCCTCCAATCAGTGAATTTAAACGAATGCTGCGCCCCTCAAGATGTTAACGGCCAGCTTCAGCTCCTGCGGGCTGATGCTCCCATGACAGGTATGCAAGATCTGATAGGGCTATCATGACTGTTTTCAGCCCCCTTAGCAGGGATAAAGCTACGGCTGGCAAGAATTAGTCACAACCGGTGAGTACGAGACATCGGTTAAATCAGGCTGCGGTTATCATCACCACTCTGGTTATCGTCGACTGCGTGTTGAAAAGAAGAGAAAAAGACGCGTCATTATATTCTGGTAGTCTGCTTTACTGATTTTTACTCACGACTACCAAAGGTGACCGGGCCTGAAAAGCTGCCCCCATTAAATATTTGCCCACGACCACTGTTGTTCTGCGCGCCAGGAGCCATGTAGAACTGAGTTCCAGAGCCTGATTGAGAAAATGAGGCGGCATCGGGCGTTCTCTCCCTGCCAGGATTATCACCAGTCCGACCAGTAGGATTGCCTGTTGTAGTGCTGCTTGTTGGTGGCGTTGGCTTGGCTCTTACTACATGACGAGTGTCAGTGGCGGTCTCATCAGACTTTGTATGCTCCGGCACAAAGGAAGCATCCGGCTGTTGCCATCTGTTCAACTCTCCCAAAAGTCTTTTGAACCCGTTGTCCTCTGGAGATGAAAATTTGACCATGTCGGAGTGGTTCTTGTGGATGCTGACACTTTGGTAGCCGGCGAAAATAGCCGACTCCTTGTTAACAATGCAACCGTACCCAGGCATTGGTAATTCTTCAAAGAAACACGTAATTCGTATCTCCCGACCGCTTTTACTCAAAGCTCGAAGCATTTCCAGAAACCTCAGGCTGATGTGGTCCAAATATTCGTTGTCCGTGTTCAAAACCTGCAGCAGGTTTGTGTTCGTCGACTTGACGTAGCCAAGTGCCCGGGCCGGAGTCACAGCCCAGTTTGCGATCCAGGAACCCCGATGCGGGGTCCCCATGAATGCAATAGATGTGATAGAGTCGAAGATTTCGCGAAAGTGAAGCTCCGGGCTGTACTGTGACTTGATCATCGCCGCTTTGCAGACAATGCCTCCAAAGCTGTGAGCCACAAATATGAGACGCCGAGTGGTGGAAGAGGTGGTCAATCTGATGTCGGCGAGGTCTTTAAGCAAGCTATTGGCATGATCTTCAAGGCGGTTTGTCGACGCCACTTGCCTCCTGACTGTGTATGCGTCGTAGCCAAAGGTCATGAGCCTGGCGTTTGTAAGTTTAGACGGAAGAATCACAGCTGGCCAAGGCTCAGAAGAGGTGCTTCCCGTCCATGTCTTATCACGGTTACCCGAAAGACCATGCACAAAACAGATGTCAACTGTGGCATTTTCAGGAGTATACCAAATCTTGATGCCATCGGGGAAGTTCGCTTCTTTGGTGGCTATAGCCACAGCCGATTCTCGTGCAGGATGTTGAGACATGTCTTCAGAGTCTTGCTTTGGCTTAAAAAGTTGTTTAAGTCTTTTCATCGTACAGAGTGGGTGATGGCTGTACAGGGCGTGATGATGAGGTTGAAGAGTTTGCGAGAAACAAAAAGTGTATTGAAGTAATGGTGCATTGGCTCAGTTAAAATAACAAAACAAGTCAGGCTGAACGGGTGGACTGGAGGCCTCAGCGACGGATTATATAACCCCCCCTTACAGAGGGGCTTGGTTGTGTTGTATGCTATGCGAGGTGAGGCTGTGGTGGTGTGTGACTGCGACCAATAAAGAGGGAGGTCTGCCCTACACCTAGTTGTCCTCAATTCTATGACAACCGCCCAAGTCTTTCCAGGCAACATTCTCAACATAGACATCGGAGGTATGGACGACAAACCCCTTTTGGTAACTGCGGTGGCCTGAGATGTATCAAAAGTAGCTAGTCTCCTTGTTGAGGATAATACAAATACGGAAGCAATAACTGATATGGGATTTACTCCACTATACCTATCTATCACGCAGAATGTACAACAAATGTGAGGAATTTCGTTTGAGAACAGTGCCGATATGGAATCCAGATAGAAAAAAGACTTAAAATTGTTGCTAGAAGCTGCTCAAAAAGGGAAAGTAGAAATTGCTTGTGTTCTTGTCGACAACAGTGCTAAGGTTAAGGCGGCCAATGAGGGAATGACCGGCATATAAGGTACCTTAAAACTATTGCCACTTATGAGGTTCTTTGTGAAAACGGCGTGCCTATCAAAGCTAGGTCGCAGCCATTCGGAAAAACAACGCTAATAATAGTAGCCACTAGGGAAAGCCTCGATATCGTCTCTTAGCAAACCCTACTTGGCGCCAATGTCAATGCAGTAGTGAAATGTGGCTGGGTCTATTACTATAGGTTGTCAACCACTAGTGACCAAGTTGTAAAGATGTTGCTCAAAAAGGTAGCAAATCCAGTCATCGAGAGACACGCCTAGTAGGATCCGTCCTCACTACCTGTCTGCAGGCCATAGACACCATTAAATCACCACATTACTCAACGGGGGTATGCCAATCACCTTGGAGCTATTATAGAGCTCCGAAGCATGGTAAGTCACTGCCTTGTTACTTGCAGCGGAAAACAAATGAACAACTTATTTCTTAATTAACAATGTTCACTGAATCTGCGTTTTAAGGTTTAACTCAATAGTTGGAGGTAACGTTGCGATGGATTAGGTTATGCTTTGAGAACCACTAGCTTCAAAACACCTAAAGCTGGTTGGCTACGGGTGTATCGGTCTATGACGAATATCTACGTCAGCATTTATTGGCAGTATTTATTTATTACGAGGTGTTTCCTTCGGAGTAATACTTTGCGACATCATACACATTGTGAAGCAAAAATCCCTAAACTTGATTACTATGTCATGAAGAACAACCAGCTTCAAAGTCACTGGATTCGTTCAGCAAAACCGACTTTGACCTCTCAATAGTGAGTGATAGGGAGCAGATCTTCAAAAATTCAAGAAACACATTTTACCCTATCGTATCTAACCATTTCAAGAAGAAGCGGTTGCACCTCTCGATATGGCTAAAAAGAAGTGCCCCTCAAAAGCAAAGGCAAAGATTGGTACCGACGCTACAGGGATATTGCCTGATATCAAGGAGAATAAACCAACGTTGCCCGGTACTAGTTCTAGCATCGACCAACCGTCCATTAGAAAGCTCATCCGTTACTGGCTTAGTGACAAAGAAGCCAGTGACATACTTCTACAATTCCGCAAGGCCTGCATCCCAAATCATCAAGTCCTATGGAGCGGTATGCCACGCGCAACGGCCCAGGAATGGGCTGATGCACATGGTTTCCAGACACTGACAACCTCTTTGGGACCGCTTTTGCGAATCGATGACCCAGACTGCTGTTACGGTCAAAAGACCAAGACGAAAAGAAGCAATTATATTCATGGTGCCTCTATTGTCTTTGCTTGGTTCATTTCGCAGGCTGATTTGGTGACTGTACTTTCACAGCCGCCGCCGCAGCGTTTCCATCCTACAGGACGGACGTTTTATCAATTGTACGAGGAGCCAATTATTAAGGGAATGTTGGGAAATCGGCCTGTGACAAGGATTGTGGTGGCCCATCCCACTGTCCAGTCAGCTCTTGACTTTACATATGAGATGTGGCCCCATGACGAGTTTTCCTTATGGACAGAGAATTTTGGAATCCAGAATATCGTGATTTATTGGCGCAAAGTTAAAACGGTGAAACATACTGCGCAGGTAAATATCTACATTTTGCAACGCTAAGCCCCTAGGACACAACTATTGTCTACTAATCCATGAATAGCTATCAGCCACAGCCCCTGTACTCACGCCGTCGGCATCAACAATAAAAAAAGATGTTGTGGGGAATCGTAAAAGTTCAGCAACAAGTGATTCTTCAAACAGTTTGAAGAGTCCCGAAAGTTTGATGATGAGCAAAACGGAAAATATGAAACAGCTTGGGAGATCGCCAAGTACCGACCAAAAGGCAACGACGGAGGATGAAAAGAATGACGTATTAATCAAACCGAATCAAGCTGCCGAGGAATTAATGAGAGAAACGACACCCACAAGCTTGCAGCTGTTTGTGGCCGCCGGGTTGGATAGGATTATAGTTGAGGCGATAAGGAAACGAAAGAAGACCAAAAAGGACAAGAAATCCAACGACAAGAGCTTATCGACAAGCAAAACTTCGATTGACTTGCAGAAGATAACCATTCAGAAGTTAGTGAAAGATGATAGTTCCATGAGCTTGCAATTGTTAATCGATGCCGCATACGGAAGAATTTCAATTGAAGTTGGAGAGAGTATGGAAGAAAGGAAGGCGAGGAAGAAAGCGGAGGAGATGGACAGGAATATGGCAAAAACGATGAAAAAGGAAGCAAGGCGCAAGGGTTCCTCCAGGGGTGATAAGTTTGATGGAGTGCAGAAGATAACCATTGAAAGATTAGTCAAGGATGAAACATCAGAGAGTTTGCAATTGTTGATTGATGCCGCATATGGGATCATTCAACTTGAAGTTGGGGAGAGTAAGGAAGAAAGGAAAGAAAGGAAGAAGAGGGAGAGGGTAGACATGAAGATTGGCTGGGCAATGCAGAATGGAATCAAAAAGAAGCAAAGGGAGGAAATAAGCGAGAAGATTAAGGAGACAAAACAAGCGACGACGAACGATTCAGACAAGGACGGTCCAGCACAGAATACCCGATCTAAAACCAGAGCGAAGAAACAGTTGGAGAAACTGGAGAAGAAAAGGGCCAAGGAGGAAGGATCAGGGATAAAAACAATTGAAAAGGTAAAGACATTTCTGGGAAAGAGGCTGTGACAGGAATATTATTAAGCCATTTAATAATAAAGACTCTTATCAAATAATTACTTAAATAAAGGTTTATGAAAAGTATATTTAGAGGAGGCGAGTATTTATAGGCATTAGTACGAGTAGCTTTGAATGGATCAGCTAGCCTGTTTTCTCTTCCTAGCGGACAGTGCAAGAGGTATTTGAAGGTATGAGTAGTCGGCCCGTTGCGCATACCGTGATTTGCTTTCTCAAACGGTCACCCAGATCATCCCAGTGACTCTGTCTTCCAGTCTGGCTTACCCCGCTCGCCCATGCTCTCCTTAATATCTTATCAACACCTTCAGTCTTGGGCCTCCATCCTATCAGTGTCAAAGATGATCTTGATGACTTCTGGGTGCCCATCTCCACTACTAGCCTGTCGATAGAGCTCTAAAGCATCTGCATACAGTCCTGGTTCACTCTCTTTCGCCTCAACTGCATTTTCCCTGATCTGATTAAGCACTGTGATGTCGGGATTAGGGCCTTGACCAAGGATGACACCATTTTCTACCCCCCCCCTCTATGCAGTAACGAGCCCAGATGGCGTCGCCATATCGCTGCTCGCGGATTGAATTGATATACATGGTCTTCCATGGCTCGACAAAGGTTACCATTGTCTGGGTGAGTACTTCATGAATAGAGATATCAAGGAACAGTTCCTCAATTGGGCGCATGACACCGGGGTCGTTCAGTTCAGACCTGCTTCATGTCAGTATGTTGGAAACCTCGAGCGAAGGTCACAGTGTACGAGGACATATTTGGCACTGCTGCCAACGTCATAGTCCAGCAATTGTGTGAATTGGCTGGTAACAAAAGGATGTAATAAAGTTTTGATTGAAATCGAAGTAGTAGTCAGACTCGCAGAGAAGCGCGATAAAGGTGTCTGGTGGAGTAGAGAAATCAACAAAAACGTGGTGATGAAAGAACTTGGGGGGGTAGAAGACTGCTGCTTTTATCTCGGATGGAGAACGGCAAATAGGCAACAGGCTGCTATTGGCGAACTGTTAAATGTCTGCTGTGATTGGGCTAGACATCTTGCCCTTCTGGACCCCAGTGCCATCCCAGTAGAAACCAATCAACCTTTAGCTCATCAATATCCTCCTTCATAGCTGGTACTTCAACATTAACTGATTGCCAGCAATACTAGGCGATAATTGTTCTGCTCATGTAAGGCTTCATAGTTAACTATGTTATTATTGATACCAGTGAGAAATTTGGAAAGCCTCGGCTTGATAAGATTCAGTAAATAAATAAAATAGTTAACTGTCGATAGAAAGCCGTGCTGAGCTATATTGGACGTATAAGCTGGACGAAAAGCCAACTTTGTTTCAGAGAAAGAAACACAAGGAGGACTCGAAATGTATTTCGATATAACATGGGCTACATTCAACCAGAATATGACATCGCCGTATTAAGAGAAGGTTTTCCGTAGGTTCTTAAGGCCAGGTGCTTTCAGATGAAAGGCTTGACAGACAAAAATCATATCTGTCCAGCACGTCAAATATATAAACGGTTCAACAGAGATTATGGAAGAATTTAAGAATGAAATGGGATAAGACCTCTGAGATACTCTTGTAGCCCAGGATCGCACGCATACACATACGTCCCCTTGATGCCACGCGTCATAAGCACCGCGTATATCTGCGTAATAAACCGCAGCAAGTCATCGTCCGAATACGTCCTCCCGAGCGCGGGGTTATTCTCTTTACCCTTCTTGTCAAAGTACGACTTGCGGTCAACCCACAGGCGCTTCCGTACCGTGTCAAATCGTAGATCAAGGCCGATGATAACGCCAACGTAGTTGAGATCGTACCCCTGCACCGTGTGGATGGAACCAACCTCCTCGAGCGCATTGCTGGACGAGATCCAGTCGGTGGGGGTGCTGTTCCAGCGAAGCTGTGTGTCGCCGATCACGATATCGAACGCTGTCTTGTCTCTCTTTGACCGCCACTCCCATGCGTATCCAGCGACTATACGTGCAAGACCGACTTCTGCGTCACGCTGGAAGATCTCATCGCGCATGCGCGCCACACTGTCGAAGGTGCGGAAGTCGTAGTCTCCAAAGTCACGTCGTACACGCGGTAGTGAGACAGGATGAGGATCGAGGATCCAGCGAACATAGGATACAAAATCCGATCCAGCCCGTACGCGCATCTGCGTTTGAAGTTGAAAGTGCCGCCTTGTGGCTCTAGCATCGGCCACGAGGTCTGATAGCACCTCCGAAGGCAAGTCGGCAGGGCGTACACTCTGTGCTGCGTCCAGTAGGAAGATCTGATGCCGGCTCTTGGTCCGTATCCAGTCCAGTTGTGTCTTGCCAAAGTCATCGCCTCCATACAGTGCCCTTGTGATTGCGGAAAACTTTGCATTGAGCACTCCTGAAGGTTGGTTGGCACGTTGACTTAGACGATGCGTTTCATCGACGAGCAAGAGACTAAACATGCCATCGGCCTCTCCAACTTCAAAGGGCGTCATGACCATGGAAGGATGCAGCCCGGGTGTTTTCTTGAAGACAGCTTTGATAGATGATCGCAGCGATTGCTGTGGTACAACCAAACCCACCCGGAGACCTTGGAGGAGCATCCGGTTGGTGTCGGTGAAGAAAGAGGCAAATCGCGCATCGCTGTCCAGATCTTCGAGAGTAGTGAAAGTCTGGAGGTCGACGATCAGCTTCATCAAGTATATGGCTGCCACGGTCTTTCCGGTGCCTGGATCGCCCTGGATCACAATCGTGCTATCAACACCGCTCTCGAGATCAGCAAGAAGCCCTCTCACAATCTCCTCGATCGAAGCTGCTTGATCAGCCGTAAGGGCCTTGAACGGTGATAGTTTGAACAAATCACTGTTTTCAATCTCATGTGAGCCACGCGTGAAGACACCAAGGGCACGCAGTCGTTGGAAGATGTATGGGAAGCTTTCACGATACATTTCGCGCTGGAAGTATCTGGACTCAGTAATGCCATTATTTCGGTTGAGTACACGATTGGCACCGTCGCCGGCCAGCATCTTGATAAGATAGGATTCCAAATCCAGACAAGCTGACTTGTTGAACCTCTCATCGAAGATGACGTGGATGTTCTTGAGGTGTTGCTTTGCGGGCGTGTCTAGGTGTTGACGTAGTCTACTAGCGGCATTGAGCGACTCCCCGACGTAAATATCCCTCAACTGATTCGATCTTGCCCGGCGGCCATCGTCCAATACATACACAATAGGCCAATTGCTATGTCTCTCATCATCAGCTCTCCACGTCGAGACAGCATCTCTGGAGAAATCAAGCTGGGCTATCGTCAAGTTGGTCATATTTCTTGCTACTGCCTCGTGCCTTTTCAACGGGGTATTTCTTCTTGGTGATCTCAAGCTTGTCCAGCACAATCTTGTCTGGATCAAGCCCAATCTTTGCGGAGAGGAGAAGGCAATAGGTCAGGACGTCGGCGAGCTCTTCTTGCACCCGCTTCGGGTCAGGTTCAGCGCTCCACTGGAAACACTCCAGGAGCTCACCGGCTTCTATCGCGACGCTTTTGGCGAGGTTCTCTTGGGTGTGGAACTGTGCCCAGTCTCTCTCGGCGACAAAGGCCGCGAGTTTGTCTTGGACTTCCTTGTTGACCATGGATGCGCGAGGGAAAGATTTTGATAAAGATTCTTGGGTTGAACAGACTGGAAGCTGGTGCGATGTGATAGTGACCTATATAGCCGCATTTTGAACTCGAGAAGGTTCTGTGGGCCAGCTCTGCTCATGGCCTCATGTGACATGATATCCAGCACACCACCATCACTTCACTCCTCATTAATTATTGCATCGCCAGCCTATAAGAGCGATTGGATCGACATTTTAAGCGCTGGGGGAGGTGCTTCGTGTTTCAGGTTTTCAGCTGAGAAAGTTGTTGTCCAAGTCAAGGTTCATACCCTTAACCCCTGCATTTTGTAACTTTTCCACGCCATTTTACGGATACTACCCCGCTCGACCCAGCGGTAGGGAATAGAGAGCTTCCAGAGAAAAGAATAACAAACTGCATAGCCAATAAAATACAAGAAACCAGTTACCCTGGGCAGTACCTATTTTAAACATTGAGGTACTATAGTATCTCATTCCTACTATGACTGGTGCGAGATCTTGAACTATTGTCATCCAAGCTGTATATCGCTGTTACGCCGTAAAAAGTGACAGCACCCATATCCTCCTCATCTTCGCGCATCCCGACACGGCGCTTATCCCGACTTAAACAGCAAGCGGTAATGACATATGCTTGTTCCACATCATGGCGTTAAACGGTGTAGACACTCCTCCCTCAGGTCAATATCGAGTCAATGACAATTATGTGATTGATTACGGCGGTATTCTCGATCATGCTCCCGCGACCAGCCTTGGCACCTACCTAGACGGCTCAAATGAAGGCCTTGAGCATCTGGAGGATTACCAAGAGGGCGGTTATCATCCTGTGCATATCGGAGATTCCTTTGGTCCCTCGGATTGCTACAGGATCATCCACAAACTCGGCCATGGTGGTTTCGGTACAGTCTGGCTCTGTCGAGATCTTGTGGATGCTCGCTATGTTGCCCTCAAAGTCATGGCCAGCGACTTGAACTCGGATGAGGTTCTTGACTTCACTCTGGCGGAACTGGACCACTCTATCCCCGGCTCCCAGTACATCGCGACCCCTTTGGGTCATTTCACAATACAAGGGCCAAATGGAACCCACCAATGTCTGATTCTCCCGCCTCTTGGACCGCGTGTGTCACCAGATTTATGGATGCGGTTGGGAAAGGATCCCGGAATGGCACTACGGAAATTCTCCCACCAAACTACACAAGCATTGGACTTCTTGCACAAGAACCAGATCTGCCATGGAGGTAAGCTTATCCTTTGGGTTGGTAACGATGCCAACTTATATTCAACTACTAATATACCTCTTCAAGACTTTCGCCCGTCCAATATTCTAGTCAAACTCGCAAACATAGACCATCTGTCTGAGCAAGAGCTGCTGTCTCAAATAGGCCAACCTGCACAAATCACTGTTAAGACAGAATTAGGAGAGGAGATCCCTTCATCTTGCCCAAAATACCTTGTACAACCAGCGGGTATCACTCGTCTCGGGAATGAGTTTTTGACAGATGAAATCTGCATCATTGACTTCGGCGAGTCCTACAAATTCTCATCGCCACCGGAAGATCTTGGTATCCCAGAAAACTACCTTCCGCCAGAGGTCCTGCTGGAATTACCTGACGCAATTGGCCCAGCGTGCGATTTGTGGGCTCTTGGCTGCACGTTGTTCGAGATTCGAGACCAGCTACCACTCTTCTACATGATTTATGACAAGGATGAATTGTTGTCAGAGATGGTCAGATTCTTTGGTAAGCTTCCAGATGACTGGTGGGCTAAGTGGGAGGCGCGCGAGGACTACTTTGACCACGACGGAAAGTGGCTCAGGGAAGAAGAGGATTGGTCGCTTGAGGTAGCGCTGAGTAAGCCAATAGAGATCTTTGAAATGGGCAAAAAGGACAAAAAGGGGCCTACAAAGTCGCTGCAAACTCCAGAGGGTGAGCAGAAATTGCTGGCGGATCTGATTTATCAGATCTTGCAGTATGAACTTTCTTTATCATTGGCAATCTCACTACACTAGATGATAAATACTGAATGTGAAATAATAACACAGCTCACAGGCCCTTCACCCCAACCTTGAGCAGCCACGGATCCGAATCAATATGGGCACGAAGGTCTCCGGATCCGAGATGGTTGACATCCCAAGTTGACCATACGAACCGGCCATGAAGATAATGCGCTTCAGGAGAAGCAGCCCAGACGGCAAAGCCACCAGGGAGGTTTGCTAGAATATCGTTGTTAGTGTTTGTATTAAAAAGTTTCCGGGTCTGTAACGTACCATCAGTCCAGGGCAGAGTGTCCTCAGTGTACCCAGTCTTCTTTGCCGACTCTGTAAACACAACCGAGGGATGGAACGAAATGATACGCATCTTTTCCTCTGGTGTATCTCGTGCGACTTGCTGCATAACAGTAGCAAAGGAACTCTTCGTCAGTTGATAGCCCGGCATCTGGGGTGCACTGTCCCAACGATGAATGTCCTGGGTAGACACAGACACAACAAACTGAAATTAAACATGGAGTTAGCTCAATTTCAGCGACTTATTGTCTGTTGAGGCACTGTACCTTTTGTTTGCTATGGTTCGGCTGCTTGTAGAATCTCTCAACATGGTAGAGAGGAGCATGGACATTGTTCTCAAAATCAAGCCAAAGCCTGTCTGCCCCTTGCTCTAGAATTGGCTGAAGGGCTGGCTCGCCGACAGCGTTGAGAATGAGAACATCAATCAGGGTTTTCTCCTTCTCAAGTTCGTTCCACACCTGCTGCGATTGAGCTCTATCAAATACATTGCATACGCGCGCAGTCACTGTGGTACTGGGGTATTCCTCGTTGAGCTTCGAGGCTGCGTCGTTGGCAATGTCGCCGCGACGCCCCAAGATAATGATATGGGAAGCACCGGCGATGCAATAGTTTCGTGCAATGGCATGACCAATACCAGTAGAGCCGCCGCTGACTAGGACAGTGCGGCCGGCTTGGGATAGCTCTGGGCGCTGAGCTGAGATTGACTCGTAGGGCTTTGTATGGTTTGGCTATTTGGGCTTAGTTTTGGGAGAGCAAGGGCAAATTCGTACTGTCTTACAATCGTGATGCCGTCGATAACTGCAGTTGGGGAGTTCATCGCGACTTAGGGACTGTAAAGATAGAAGGATTCAAAGGTTTCAATGAATTGTCGGGAAAAGTTGTTCGCACTGAAGCTGTGAGGAAAAGATAAATTGCAAACATTCAGACAGTCAACTTGTGACCTTTATATACCTTTAAGAAGTCTTGAATTTCAAAGCATAACAAGGCCAGAGCTAACTTGGACCGAGTATTTGTCCCAAAGGAGAAATAGTCAGCCTGTAGGATCGTATTATGGCGGGACCAGAACGATTTACCAAATCCCTCACGCTAGCCCCAACAGTGTCTTGACTACCCTAGAAAATAATGGTATTTTGAAGTCAATTCTCTGGAAAAACAGCTGTTTCGTAACACTAATAGCGTGTTATATCACGCATAGTAGTTTAGTGACAAGTACACATTTCTGCAGTGATCGAGTAAAAGAGACAGCCTTACTTTTCACGCGATGATGCCTTTTCACAACGAGGTGAAATAAGCTGTGTAAAATCCATGTTTAACTGTTATCACAAGAGGGAGGTCAAGGAAAACGTAATTCTAAAGAATTGAATAACAGTTTGTCACTATGATGGCTTAATATTAAATGCTTTGTTACTATCTCCGCAGGAGAAGCATGATGGTAGAACGACAGGATGACATCTGTTATTTGGCTGCTTTGAGACGCTCTGGTCCCGCTTCATGCGGAGTACTCCGTCAATCATTGGTCTTTGGAGTTGGAGCATCAGAGGCCGCCAAACCCTAGTCATGTTGGTCAAACTCAGCCAGCCATAAGCGTTCTGGAACCGCCCAAAACCAAGTGACCCATGTCAATACCAAACAAATTGCGTTTATTCCGAGCAGTCACATAATATATCCCAATATTCCTTTACTAAACTCTACAAAAAGATTAAGAGTAGTCAAAAATGCTCTTTGTTTCAAACAGAATAATAACTAAGAATCGCCACTGAACTCATTTACCGCAAACAGTTTGACAAGGAGGCTCCGACATAGCCATGGCTGGTGGTACTGATTCTGAGACATTCATGCAGGGGGATGTAAGCAGGCCTTCTTTGTCGCCCTTGAAGAAATATGACGCATATTTTCTGTGACTTTCCCGTCAACATATATACCCTAGTACGGGCTGTTGGTTCCCTTATTTCGCATTCCATACTTTCTGTGTCATCTGGCTCATTGTAGCAACTCAACCACCTGCTACATTACCAAGAAATTAAGAATCCATGGTTTCAAACGAGACCGAGTTTGTTGGCTGGAAGCCCTCACCAGATGGAAGAGGTACTTATGATATAATATTCACATGCCTGGTCACAACATTTCTATGCTGTTGGACCTCTGTGTACCCCAACATTCCCGCGCCTGGCGATGGTATTTGGGCTTCAATTAGGGACAAGCTTGGGCTTGCATGCCTAGGATTACTTGGTCCCGAGTTTATCATAGTGTTGGCCATTGGGCAAAAATCTTCGGCGCGAAGATCAGTTGTGGTAAGTCTCCAGAAAATGTGTAGTATCCGGTTACTGATGTTCTTCAGAAATTCAACCGAGCGGGACATAATCAGTGGACCATTACCCATGGTTTCTTCGCGGATATGGGTGGGTTTGTACTCACAGCCGACGATCTCCCACGGCCAATACCGCTCAACGCCGAACAGTTATTTTATCTGGTAGATAAAAAGCATGTTGAGTGTCCCACGATAACTGCTCAAGAGCTGAAAGATAGGAATAAGTCAGATGGGTTAGCAAGGTTCGCACAACCTGCAGCAACAGTGTGGCCTCTCATGCTAATACTCTTAGGCTCATCACCATATGGCAAGGGACTTGGTTCGTCATTAGCTTCATTGCGCGACTGATCCAAGGACTTCATGTAACGACAATGGAGCTCACAGCAGTGTCATTTGTGGTTATTCTTTTTGGGACTGCTTGGTGCTGGAAAGATAAGCCCAGCGACGTGGGCACGACCATCACTCTACACAGCTCGACCAGTATCGAAAACATGATCATCGGGGTAAATAACGAATTTTTTCCGGGAGCTTGAGAAAACTTACTAACGTGTGCATAGGAGGGACGCCAACCCGATCAGCGATACTATCAAACACCTCTGGACTTTGTTAGCAGAGATGAAACCGCGCTGAACCTGGCCTGGCAATACTACAACGAACTATCACGCAAGATCCTTTTCTCCCCCTTCTCGCGCCGCGTCGCACAAGTTCCATGGGACAGGAACCCGGGCGATATCTTCCTCCGAATGGACTTTGATCTAGAACTCGTAGGAGTCGCATTTATCCTTGCCTTCTGTGCTGTCTTTCTGTCTGCATGGAACTTTGCATTCCCCACCACAGTTGAACGAGATTTCTGGCGCGTGGCCAGTATTTACATGCTGTCATATGGCTTCGTCGGGGCGCTCTGGATGGAATTGTGTATGTGGATATTTGTACCGCAGAACCGTCTCACTGAGGGCCCTGAGCCAAGTCTTGTCGAGCAAGACCTAGCCCAGAGGCCTCATCCTGTCCAAGACTGGCACCATAGTTTCCAACAATGGCGAAGGAGCCGAAAAAGTCGAAAAAGAAAGACGCAAGGAAGCAGAAATCTGGATGAAGATTGTCTGGTGCAGCGACGGCCAGCGAAGGGCACTCTTGACTTTCTCAAAGCATCGCACAATATCTCACATGGCAGGGATCCTTACATGGGCGTTCAGGTTGGTTTCATCATCGTTACGTCTGTCCTATGTGTTCTTTATTGTATTTTTCGGGTGTTTATCTTTGTGGAGGACTTTATCGGATTGAGAGCATTGCCGCCGAGTGCGTATGAGACGGTGGAGTGGACAAAGTTCATCCCACATATTTAGGCTAGCTAAGGGTGACGCGGGTCGATTTTCAAATACATACACTCGGTCATTTCTACAAAGAAATATTGATGCACCATATCATTGCCTGGAGGTAGACCAATCAGTAAGGGCACAGATTCTGGAAGCAAATCACGTCATACACCCCAATGGTTGACAGCAATAAGGACAGGACAAATCCTGTGTTCGCATTTGTCCTCGTACTCAAAGCCTTATTATACAGAACCACATTACTTAACCCTTAGAGCAAGTGAAAGGTACCCTGTTTACAATCCGTACCCTTGTCAAATTGGCATCCCTGTTGACGTTGAAAGCATCTGTCCTTGGAAGCCCACAATGCCGAATACAATGTCAATTGCTGAAGCTAATCCTTCACTCAACCTACCTCAAAATTCCCCTGTAGCGAAGCCAATATTATCGTATATCAAATCGCCATCCCCCAAACCGCCAAAGCCTTTTCAATCAATACTTTCAAACTCTGTGATCGCTGTTGTACTCTTGGTCTGAGCGTGGACAAATTCTTGATTAGAGATGACCGTCCTCCAGACTCAAGACCGTCAATAACGTCGCTGCGACTAGCTGGTGAAAGATTTGTCTTCAATGTTAGCATAAATAAAAAGCCGGGCCTAAGGCTGTAGGCTGTTCGATTTAATATCACATCGTTATGCCTCAAATAACACATCCTAGACACCTTATCGCCTATTAACTATCTGATGGCGTAATTCCAAAAGAAGTGGAATTGAACATCTAGTTCCTTTAAATCTATAAGTTCATTAGCCTATCTTTCGACCCCTATATTTCTGTTATTCCTACTCTTTTTTGACCTTCATTGAATGGCTCTGTTTGACTTGGTTACATGACCGGAGCCCTACACCGTGGACCTTCTAAAAATGATTTCTGAAATGGTCCAACTACATGAGTTGACATTGGTGCACCTTGGGTGATAACACTTGATCGATTCACCACATTGTTCCGTAAACTCCCGCTCGCCTAGGTAGGCATTGCCAAAGTAGTCGTTCCTAACCGTCGGTCGATAGTGTGGAAACTTCCACTTCCTTGTGTCTGTCGATCATAAAAACAACCTAATGCTGGCCACAGGAGTGTAGTGTTAATTGTTGATGCGGAGAGCGCGACAAGAGAAGCCAATCAAAGGCCACAACACTTATTCAGACAAGGTCATCATACGTGCAGGTGTGCATATTCGAATGAGAAATACACGTGATTTATACTCGTCAGTCATCGGACAACCCCGCATTGAACTGCTCGGTTCAGTGATGCCCAACTGATCTCTACTTTTTAGCATCCGCGCTAGAAGTTAGACATCAAGCATCCAAACACTCCAAGATGCCATCTCAGCTAGGCTTTCGTTGCATTAGGTGCAATAAGGGTTTTAGGTCAGCCTCTGCCAGAGAGCAACATACTCGGGACTCGGAAAATCATTATATGTGTCACATTTGTCCTGAGCCTTTCGACTATGAGACACAGCACGAGCTAAACGATCACCTGGAAACTGACCATCATATCTGCACCTACTGCGATCGGCCACCGTTCAGAACTTCCAAGCAGCTAGATCAACATGATATAGACAAGCATAACATGTGCATCGTTTGTCGAAAATACTTTCGCACAATCCAGAACTTGAAGATGGTTGGTCTACCTCGTTCCACATTTCTTGACTGGAAGATAAAGTGACGTTCGTCAAACAGCACAAGATTACACATGCCGAGAGGAACATAGAGTGTGCAGGCTGTGACCGATACTTTGTCACTGAATCAGCGATGCTGCTACATCTAGAAGCCGGGACGTGTGACTCCATTGCAGATCGTTATTATGTCACGCTATTGGGGCGACAGTGTTACCGGACTTACGAATACCAGTCGGTAACTCCAGGTTATGATTTTCGATGTCCAGCCTGCGAGAGCGACTTTCAACTAATGAGCGGCCTGGTTCAACACGTCGAGAGCGATATTTGTGATGAAAATCTAGATGATGACACACCGCTGGGAGCGTTTCTGGACTACATTAGATCCAGATTGGGATAAGTGCTGCTGATAGTCATGGTTGCACATGCATTCCAGGTAGTGCATCTACCAGTTTGAAAATTCATCACATTTTTCAGTGTGGGAAGCAGGTTATCTCTGGCCTCATGGGTAAATAGCCACAGTGTTGGCTGTTTAACGGGGTATGTCAGCTGAGAAGGAGTTAGACAGGAGCACACAAGAAGCATGTCAGCTATGTGGATACGAAATATTCAAATCTGGCTTCAAATACGACGACCAATAAACAGCGGAAGTATAGCGGCAAGAGTCAATTAAATATGCAGGATAGAATACTCGTATTGCTGTCTTAACCCTAAAGACACTATATACACACCCTTCATGCCTGTCATTAACTCTGCACATTTGCCGACAGCCGAGTTCAAGAAAGGGTCGATGCGTTGAGACGCTATCCCGCATTCTCGACCCACGACTCTAGCCTGCCACGCAGAGCGTTGTTGATAGGGCAGCTCCCTGTCTTCGTCAAGACGGCTATATCGTATATCTATGGAAGCCAAATGATTCAAGTGAAGGGACCACATATTTAGGTGTCAGTAAAGAGCGTTTTGTAAAGGTCATCCGTATACAACAATAAGATACTAGAGCTCAAATCCAGGCTCTAGTTCCCAGTCATACAAGAACCTGACATTGACATGATCACCTGCCTGCCCTCTGATACCAACCCTGATCTCTTCACCCGGCACCAGATCGATAAAGTTATCCTCGAAAACCACGGCCTCACCGTTCCCATCTGTACCACTGAGAACGACTCCTTTAGCCGGAGCATTAGCCTCAATGACAACCGCATGCCCATTTTCCACTATATCAGCAGATACCTTTAGCTCAGATGACATTTGTAAGAACTTAAGCGGCTCTGGCCAGCTGACCCATCTTGCGAGCATCGTCCCTGACACATTGTCATACAGATACGCGACAACCACAGTTTCATCATGGTTGGGAATCTCTATGTTTGCCACAAGCTCTGTGGTTTGGTTTGCTTTCAAGATGTATTCCTTCTCTTCGTAAGGCGTGGTCCATTCAACTGCCTTTCCGCTTTCTATATCATATGCCTCCAAGTCAAGGACAACTGTTCGCTCATGGAGCTCACCGTTCATAGCCCACACGTCGAGCTTCGACTTCTCATCAAAATAGCCAGTAGTGATGTAAGGTGGCTTTGCGGTAACAATGCGCTCTGCCCCTACCACTGTCTTGGCTAACGCTCTCTTAGTGATGTAGTACGCTGGCTTTGGGTTCATGTCGACATCGATGAGTGCCCAGCTCACTCCGGGCCAAATGTCATTGAGCTGCCAGACCAAGACTCCACCACAGTTCTCTTGGCCAGGGCCTCTAAACTCACGTCGCCAACAGTTGTAAGCATATGCCATTGCCTCGGCTTGGAGAAACTGCGTGCAGTAAACAAAGTCTTTGAGTGGGTTCATTCGGAAGCGGTAGTTCTCGCCCATGTACATCGGGTATCGTCTCTGATGGCCTGGACCTTTGTCGTGTACGTCAAAAGTACGAGATTGCGCATGACGCTCTTTCGGGGAAGTAATGGCACGATGCAAGGTGCGAAGGCTAGGAGCTGATTCGAATCCGAATTCAGAGATGAAACGGGACGTGTACGTTTTGTAATCCTGGTATGGTGAAAGTTTGCCGTGCCAGATGTCCCAGCAATGCGTATCGCCAACAGTCGTGTCGTTGGAGAAGCTACCACCATACGGAGAACTTATCCAGTAGGGTACATCAGTCTCAGAAGCATCAATGACAGCAGGTAGCGTGCGTTCGTATATCTCTCGTGCTGGAAATGTAGTCTTGTCCCATGGACCGGTCGTGTCGCTATAGTCAACCTCCCAGCACCGATCGCCATCAGCACACATGTAGTCCTCATTATTGCCACACCATAGAGCAAGCGAAGCATGGTGTCCAACGCGCTTCACCTGCTGTTCTGCTTCGACTTTGACGTTTGCAACGAAATCGGGTGGTGCAGGATAGTTCCCGCATGCGTACAAGAAGTCCTGCCAGACCAAAACCCCTTCGCGGTCGCAGATGTCATAGAAGTCATCATTTTCAACAATGCCGCCGCCCCAAACGCGGATCATGGATTGGTTTCCTGCCTTCGCAAACGCAATCCACTTCTCATATATATCTCTCGAAATACGTGGGAGCATAAAATCTGCAGGGATCCAGCACGAACCCCCGCAGAAAAGACGGATGTTGTTAAGCTCAAAGACAAATGACGTTCCTGGTAGGTCTTGAAGAGAATGTTGTGACAAGCGTAGTTTCCTTACACCGAGTTTCTGGCTCCGTGTATGACCGGGAATAGAAACTTCCACAAGGTATAGATGCTGCTCGCCATACAAGAACGGGTACCACAACTTTGGTTTCTCGAGCTTGAGCTTACCATGGAAAGCGTTTTCAGATGATACTTCAATCATCGTCTCGGCCACAGTGTGTCCTTTGTTGTCTGATAATTGCACTCGAACCTTATCAATGCTGCCAGGATTCTCAATCTTTCCTCTGAGTGTAACAACGACAGAGGAGAGATCATTGTCGACGTCCTGAGTCACCCAAAGATTATCGATTCTCGACTCAAATATCTCCAGATAGATAGGTTTCCAGGGCCCGCAGGTATTCACAGCTGGGCCCCAATCCCAACCCCAATGGTATTGAGCTTTCCTGACGAAGAGTCGCTCAGAACCACCAAAGTTGACTCCTCTACCGGTCTTTGTGGTCTTGTATCCAATGCGCTCGCGCTCTGAGCGAGCATATGCTGGAGCTGCCTTGAATCTGAGTTCGAGGATAGAATAGTCCGTTCTGCCACGAAGAGCTTCGGTAACGTCAACCCGGTGAGTGATGTGCATGTTATTACTGTACAAGATGTGTTCGTCGTTGAGGTACACATCAACCACGGTATCAAGACCTTCGAACACCAAGATTACTCGTTCCGATGGTCCGATGTCAACTGCGTCGATCTTCTGGGTACGGTAGGTCCAGTCCGCATCATTGACCCAAAGGCACTTGAGCTCGTTGATGTCAATGTATGGGTCTGGGATGAGTTTGTGAGATAGTAGGTCAATGTGAGCCACAGTGGGAAATTGCGCGACAGGTAAAAAAGTCGAGGCAGTGCCGTTGTTCAAGGAGCTCGCCTGCTTGAACTCCCAGCCCTGCTCAATACCAATTCTGCGCACCATGGTCAGGAGTCTTGATTTGAGAACAGGTGTAGAAATGTATTTTGGAACAATGATCTTGTTTTCCAATTCTCAGTTGACAACATCGTATCATATGTAGTATTACTCTTGGGATTTCCCCTCCTTGGCTCAGCGAATCAAGTACTTTGGAAGAAGCAAGCCTCCAACGGGTATGGCGTTTAGCCCGACTTTACCCCACGGGATTTGCTAATCCCGCGGAATTATGAAACTCCTTCTGACTAGCCTTTTAAGTATTGTTGGGGATGTTCTTGGCTGACTTCCGAGCTGGGCCTCATATGCGATCAATAATGGTGCTTGAAATATTATTCCTAATCGCTTTATACAAACATCACTGTCACCTTTCCTGCACCAAAGTAACAGCAAGGTTCACTATTTGGAAGGGATCACAAGCTTTCAATCTGACTCGATCCGCATTAATGGGGCTTGATCCTCACGGTATACCACTATACAATTTTGCCCATATTCGCGGCGAACTGGCGACCTTGGCACTTAATCGTCGCTACGGAGTATAGGGCTGAATGATGGACTCGCCCAACTCAGCTCACCACCGATACGTTACCAAAATGTAACAACAATCCTTGTCTTTACCCTACATTGAATCAGAGTTAAACCTAGCATTACTCTATCAAACGACTGGCTTCTAAGTAGTAACTGCATTATAGCAAAGAACGTGTTTCATTATCTTCTTCCTCAAACCTATCTAATAGGTCTACTGTTTGTTTGCTGTTAGTTTCACGTAGTTAAGACCAAGCCTCCGATTTTACTTTCACAAGTAATAACGTTGCGCATTACAAATTGCAGTGTCAGGATCGGGTTGCTGCATTTGATCCTCAAGAAGCATTCACACATTTTAGGAGCTCTTGACGGATCATGTGCCCAATTCGTTATCGTAGTATATCTGTCGATAGCAAGATAATGAGGAAGTGGGTAGGAGTAGAATTTCAAGTTTTTTAGTGCAGAATGACTATGATGGCAGCCAATCGAATGGGAACTGATACAACAAGCAGCCTTTGAGGCTGTGACCGGCACATTCCTGAGAAAGAGGTTCAGTGATGTCGAATGACCTGGAGAATTGTAAGGCACGTAGGCTCCGTAAGAAAGCCAAAACCTCTCTGTAACACTGTTCTTTACGCCAGTCGTTTACTTGCTAGTTGTCTGACGAAATACACAATCTATGCAGGGCCTGAGATCAGCCGTTTCCAAAACGTAGTTTAGTCACGGCCAATGATCTATATTGGGTCCGATGGCACCCTCAAAAAGGGAACCATCTTTCCCTATAAAACCCACAGAAGTACCAACAATACACCTAAGATCTTTTCCAAAGAAAACAGACATCGAAAGCTCTACAGAAAACTTACCGACAACGCCACTAGTCTAACTATTACCCGAAAAAACGGAATCATGTGTGTGTGGAAAACTCGCAAAGACCCCTCCACCGGAAGGACCACCAAGTACAAACCGAATGGCGACTGTATGAGCGCTACCTGTAAATACTCTTCCAAGTATGAAGAACCCTCGGGTTCTAAATCGGGAAAGGGGTTTTCGGGGGAAGACAAACTGAAAAGGAAAAGGGAGTCCGCCTCGGAGCAGGAGGAGACTCCAGCAAAGAAGAAAACCGCCAAGGAGAAAGCATCAGCAGATAAGAAGTGAAACAGTAAGTAGCTCTTGCTACGGGCTTCGTTGAGATATGCTTTGACTGCTACTGCATTGGCTATTTATTATGAAGATCTAGCTAGCTAGGTAGCATGAAATAAAACGATATTAGAAATATCAATTGCTAAGTGTGGTTCTAAAGATATGAGTTCTAATAGTAACGTGCTTTAAACTTTAAAGAGTGGTTATCAGTTATAATTATAGATTAATAATTGTGAAAAACATAACTAACCTTCATTTGAGGAGCTAACAAACCATAAATGTATAGAGTCAATAGAGAAAGCCTTTTACCTTTAATTCATTTCTTTCTACCTTCTCTTTTCTTCATTATGTTTTCTTTCTCAGTTTAAATAGTAAGACCAATTCAGCGTCTTCCTACAGAGTCGGTATAATAGAGAAATCCGAATACGAGCCGTTCACTTAACGGGCGATTTAGCCATCCCTCATCCCAAAACCTCCATAGTCCCCACCTCAAAAGCAGTCTAGTTCTCCAACTCCACTACTTTTCCTGATTCCTCCCGCAACTCCTTCTCCCTCTCGTTCATTTCTCTATACAACCATTGTTGGATCTTAAAGAGTCCATAGTAGTCATTTGCTTGGCAACTATACTTCAAGTCATCCGGGCTCCAATCAGGCTGTCCTCCCTTGACAAGCACCTCTCCTGAGGGACAGCTTGAATCAAAGTCTATAAGGATCGGGTTGGCGCTCGCGTCCATCATAATGTTGCTTGGATTAATGTCATTGTGGCTGATTCCTAAACCATGAAGGTGGAGGATACCAGATTCGATACCGCGCACACAATTTTCTATGTTGATTGAATAGCCAGTCTGCATATGTTGCAGAAGAGTCATAGCGTACTTTTCGAAAACGAGACCTCGAATTTGGCTATCAACGACATAACATCCCCAATACTGTACGACGTTCTCATGGGGGTTTTTGATAAGTTTCTCGCAGACCTTTGCCTCTCCCAAGATGATCTCCGCGCTCGTTTCGTCTTGGTTGTTCGGGTCAAATGAGAGCATTGTTCGCTTGAGGTAACAGACCTTGAGCATTTTCTCTGGAGCAATGGTTAAGGAGGGATCATGTTGCGGCCGGTAGGAGTTTGGCGAAATGAGAAAGCATTCCAGAGTTTCGAGCTCGATAAGATCTTTGATGAACTTGATGATTAGTTCAGGCACGTTTTTAACAGCAACCAATGTGAGATCCAGTTGAGAAAAAGCAAGTTCATCAAACGCGCTGTGAGTCGACTTCTTTTCTCCATTATCATGGGTAATCCATCGATGATAGCTTCTGACCAGGAATTGCTCTTCTGTGCCGTCTTCTGCGCTCATTCGGAGGACCATTTCGACTGATAGCCACTCTGTATACCCTTCGAATGCTTCGCAGTTCTGGACGCATTCCAAGGTTGGTCGGACAGCACCAGACACTTTTCTTCGTTTAGAAATTGGACTACCACCGTCTGCTGTCTCATCAACGGTCTCGCCTCGCATGAAGGGCTCCTCGGATGGCAACATATATGGCGGCGAAACTTCGCGTTGAGAAGAAGGTGGAGCGTTGTCCCGGACAGGCGTCTTCGGTTCTTCCCTACAACGCTTGCGAGACGACATGGTCAACGTGTTTAGAGATAAGTGCGTTGTGGTGGTTGAAAACAGAGCGTGTAGAAGTCCTTTAAAGGGGAGCGAGAATGTGCAGGAGGTAAATCTCACAAGGTAAACAAACGCATTTATCAACGTCGTCGGTCAACAGTGGCAGATATCTAGGCAGGAGATTTTACCAGTTGTGACACATTCACAGTGAAATTTGATTGGACTTTGGTGGTTCGAAAGAGGGGTTTCGGAAGCGCAGTGAAGTACATGGTGAACTCTGATCATGAGTCTGTGTTAGTGTGTCAACTGCTGCGATTGGCTTCGGCTTTGTTTCAGTGGAGCCTTGAAAAGTCCTTCAGATCAGCTGCCGTTCACAAACGAAAATGAAGTATGATTTGACTGGTGAGACAGATCTCTCTTCTTCAATGTCCGGCGACCGTGAATTGCTTTCAGAATCTCAGCAATATCATTCAGAACGAGCTTTCGGCATCTCACTTTGATACCCAGATGCTCCAGTGATCTACGTGACCGACCTCACAGTTATCTTTTGGAAACATGCCCCTCTCTCCAGAAGAGCGAAAAGTATTATCTACAGTTTCGTTTGTGTCTTCGGTGGATGCTTCTCTTCCCACTTCTGTAGGAGAGCCGTTGCCGTTTCAACCTTCCGGGTAAACCCCTTATACAGCTTAACCCATCCATCGCTGACAGTCCTGATATCGATTGGTCGGCCAGTTTTCGCATTGATGTAAGTAATGAATCCCGTAACCTGGGCCACTACTGCCTGCTGCAGTAAAGAAAACAGAACCGTCGTGCCAACATTATGGTTCGGTGTGAACTTTACCTCACGATTGGCCACAATAAGCTATTCAAAATCAGGTCCCATCTCCAACATTGCGCATGCTTGACTTACCGAGTCTGGATATCGAACTTGTTTCTTCAACAAAATCTCGTACTTGTGCACAACAGGGATGACAGTCTTGCCTTTCATCATATCCTCATATTCTTGCTTAGACGAGAACTCGTCGTAGCTTTCCATGACACGCTGCCAGCAGATGTCGAAGAAATGCAGGTACTGTGAATGCGCGACATGCCCGAATGGGTCTTGATCTTCTGCCCAGGTTACACCGCGCTCAGCCATGGTCTTAGCTTCAAACCCCCGTGCTTCGAGAGTTGTCAACGCTTTTGCGCGAAGAGCCGCGTAAGGATCATCTTGATCGGATATTTGAGAAGGTTTTGGAGCGGAAGATTTGTTTTCTCAAACTGGTCTAGAACTCGAATTGAAGAATATCAAGGCCGAGCTTAAAGTACAAGAGATACTGATTGAGCAGTTGAACAAACGAATAGAGCAGTTGAACGAGCAAGTTGAACAATACCGCGTTGAACACGCTGTTTACGAGGAGTCTAAGAAATGGTAGGAGCGAGAGCATCAGGCCAGAAAGGATGCAGAAGAGGATTTTAGGTGAAGGTACTCGACAGGATTGAGAATGCAAAGATCGAGGCCGAGAAAAGGACAAGAGAGTGGCTTGAATTAGAGCGTGCGGCCGAAGAAGGGCGGACAAAGAGGAACGAAAAAGTAATAAGAGAAGCTAAAAATGCAGCAAGGCTGGATTATAAACAGGGGCTGATGGCGGCTGAAAAGAGGGGAAAGGAGGAAGCGGAAGAAAAGGTCAGGGTAGAAAGGGAGGCTCGACTGAACTTTGAGGCTGAAATGCGTGCTGCTGAAGACAAGAGGATAAAGGATGAAAATGAGCGAAAACGCGCAGAAGAGCTTACTAGAGTGCGTTTTGAGAAGGCGCTACAGATGGAGGCTGAAGCAAAGGCAGTAGAGAAAAAAAAGGTTGAGGAGGAAGCCAAGCGCCTTATAGGAGCCAAGTATGAGGCCAGGGCTGTAACTGCTAAGAAGATCACACGCTGGCTCATGCCATGGAGACTCCAACCTAGCAAGCCAGGTCAGACATGAAGCAGAAGACAGGCCTAGAATAGCAAAATAGCCCTATTACGTTAAGTATAGAGTTATGGAATGACGTTCATCTAGTGGTTTAAATATTGACGATTAGATGAGCACGCGTTGTTTGCCTTAATTTATTATTCATCCTCTGAGTGTCTTCCTCGCCCAAACTCTTGAGTATTTACAGGCGCACAGTTAAGCGAAGAGGGCTTATATAACAAGGCCGACCAAAACAGTCTACATTTCCGGTCGAATGACAGACATACCACCCCAAAGCTGGCGGCAACTGCGAACCTGCCACTGTAGATAAGTGATAGAGGTATTTATTTCGCTTCTCTACGACTTCCCTATGGCATATTCTTTTATTCCTATTAATCGCACTCGGGTAATCGAGTATGAGACAATTTCTTAATTTTACGTGAGCCAAGTATCAACAGACTCGCCAATAAACGGTGGGATGTCTCAGGTGTGATTGTGGTGTTTTATAGCTTTTCGGGTTGAATGTATGTTTATCGTACAACGTAAGTTCCAAAATAAGTCATGTAAATTAAAGTTTAAATGCAAGCCAGTATAGAATACTTCAAATGGCTTTATACTATATACAACAGGCGCGCAGTCCTTGCAGCGTCTGATAATCTCCCAAAGTTGAACTCTAATTTTTCATCTCGACAATCTCGCTGGAACTCTGGTGCTTGGGGGCACGGTCCACAAGTGGCTTCAAGCCAGGTAGCGATACGACAATGATAGCAAGGGCCATTTCGAGCATACTAAGAGGATCTTAAGAACAGCAAATTAGATTCCGAGTTGTCAAGAAGGGAAGGACTATCTTACAAACGAGGTTCTCTTGTCCGGTGCCGACCTTGAGGCAGATGAATCTCACCATGGTGGTGCAGATAGTCAAAGCTCCAAGGACAAACGTAAGAGTGACACCCTTGGAGTGGTGGAGGACACCCTGGAGAAGCAGAATAAGAGGGAGGGCGTAGACTAAAGGTTCAGTGGTTAGCGGATTTGAAAAGGTAGAATCACTTGCTGAGAAACATACCAGCAAGGTAGCAGGCCAAGTTGAGAGTGAAGTTGAGAATGAATGGCTCAGGCGCATAAAAGACACTGCAGGCGCCTTCCTCCATGGACCACTGAACAGAAACATCCTTGCCGCAGAAGAAAGTATCATCCCAGAGGATGACCATGTATGAGATGCAGACAAAGGCAGTGATACCGTATAGCGACTTGCGCATAACAGAGCTCATGCCTGTAGAGGGGAGGAAGTACGCCCAGTAGAAAGCCAACATGCTCATCTTGGGGAAGCCCATGCCGACATCGTAAAAGTAGTTGGAAGCAAAGGAAATCTGGCAGATGTTAGCGGTAACGTATCGGAGTGTTTATATACTGGTTGAACTTGCCTTGGAAAGCTTGACCGATACCTCGTAGTTGTCCAAGACGCCCATCTGAAACGTCAACGTATCACAGATGATTAGGGCCAAGGCATTGAACGCCGAAATAATCAGCAGAATATCGGACCATGCCAACTTCTCACGAGCACGGAAGAGACGGGCATAGACACGAAGTCCGACAAAGACATAAGCAATTGCCAGCAGAATCCATTCCGAGATCTGGTCAAGGTTGTAAGTGCATGTCCAAAGTGATTGATAAACAAGAAGATATTCGTACCATACAGTCCTTTCCGTCAATAAAGTAGGCCATTGTCCAGGTTGGTAGTCTCTAGAATGAGACGATGGAAACCAAGTGTTGATGAAAGAGGTCAAGAGGGAAACCGATCGGGGTGAAGGATCGGAGGCTTACTTTAAGGTTAGAGTAGCACATGGGAGACGCCACTTGGTACCAACAGCACTCGTCTGGAAAGAAAGAAAATGTCTGCAATGCATGGATGTGACCTTGAGGTGGTCCCCGGGGGATTAATGGCATGATTTATCCGCTGCAGGTGTACGGCGTAAGGTCTCGCAAGCAACCAACAACCAGTTACTCACGAATTCCACGTATTAGGAACGTAAGGAAAAAAGCAAATTTGTGTTGCAGTAGCTGTTGATTCACGGATTTGAAGGATGGGAAAACTGGGGATATGCCTGACATGCCTCGAACCGAGGACGGAGTGATGTGGCACCCCTGGGAACGGTTGATATTAGGACACGATGATTGGTCGGGTATGAGGAGGACGCATTCCCGTAGAAATTTGCGGACTGGAAATAAACCCAGCACCAACAGCTTTAGCAGGGGTCACATGTTCGACAGGGGAAACCGTTGAGACGTTGCATGTCTTAGCACCGGCATCCTCTACAGGACTTAGAGGGGAGATTGGTCTATACCAAGTGAAAGCAAGATTTTAATTTGTGGTTAAATCATAGCAATCCATGGTCCTTCTAGAAGAAGCCTCAGCGAGACTTCATCTGCATATCCAGTATCAAATAGGAAAGTCTGAAGTTTATTTTAATTTAAGTGTACATGAGTGCCTGGTCCCAATCTTAATCCCAAGCTCTATTCCCGGCCATTCTTATCCAGATATGGTTCGCGGATCATTTTCGCATGCCTTTACCCTTTGAGACTCTCACCCGCCCACACTATTCCTATTTGACATTACCCTTGCCCTTTTGGTCGTTCCCCTGCCTTTCAAAGTCTTCGCGACGCTGGTAGGTCACGCTCACACGGGCCGACTTGTAGATGCCCTGCATATTCGTCAACTCCACCTCACTGCCCGAGTCTTCTTCGTTAACCGCTGCCACTCGGGCGGTTGTGGAATACAACTCTCCGCGGTCGCGTCCGCTTGATAACTTGTTGAAGTGGTTGGAAGAGCTTGCTGTGGACGGGTGCTTGTGGTAGCCTGACCCCGTCTGTGTGGTGTTTTGTTTTGTAGATCGTAGACCAAGACCATGGAGGAGTGACTTCAGCGCGGGTAACGAGACCACGACAATGGCAGCTGCAATTTCTGTCATGGAGAGTACGTCTATGTGGTTGAACCTATTAGTATGTGCAACACTTGGCGATTATCAATCAGGGATGGGAACTTACAAACGTTGGTCCATGCGTGGATTGTATCAATGGTAATAAATCTGCCAATACTTGCACCCAGGGTGATCAGGCCTGATGCAAAGATTGCAACAAGACCTACTTTGTAGCGTCTGCTGAGTTGAAGGCCAAAGAGAAGGGGGAAAGGCAACGCAAACACTATTATCGGCGTGTCAGTTTCATCCTTTGAGGAGCATGGGATGTAAGAAGTATCGCACCGAGAAGATCAGACACAAAGTTCAATGCCCAATCAATACGGAATACATCCTTAGAGTCAAACGTGCTGCAAGTTCCATCAATCTCCCAATTGACCGAGACATTGGCGCCGCACCAGAAAGTATCCAAGAAGCAGGTTGTAATCATGAAAGTCCCCGTCATCGCCGTCGTGCCATAAAGGAATTTTCTCAACATCGGTAAGGTCTGTGGAATGAGCTTGAAGTAAAGAGCCAACAAGGCCAGTTTCGGGAGGTAGATGCCAGTGTCGTAGAAGTAGTTTCCTGCAAATGAAACCTTCTTCAGCGTGATTTGATCTGTGATGCTTCGTTCTGAGGCATCGGGGTCGTATTCGTCCATTCCCCCCAGATTATACGCGGCCGTGTCGGTTCCAACAAGAGCGGCGGCATCGAGTAAAGAGGCGATAAGAAACCAGTCGCTGATCGTGAGGCTTTGGCGTTGTCGTATTGTGCGAAGCGTTAGACGAGCTAGGACCAGCAGCGCTGATACCCCAAGGAGCACGGCCTCGATGGGCTGCGATGCATCATGATTAGCGAGTTATCAATCAGGCGATTGGGATGCAAATCATTGCCAAGAAGAAGAGAACGGGTAGATGTGGACAATTGAACTTACCACAACGGCCTCTTTGGCGACACCAGGCATTGAAGATAAGTAAAAAATGAGACTTTTGAGTTCAAGGAGAGTAGTTGATGTTTAACACAATTCAGGTCTAACGAACCTGGGGTTGGCGTCCATTAAATCTGAAAGCCTCCCGTGGGTGTATGACATATAGCCTGTGTGTGGCACATCCGACAGCAGAAGAACTAATTGGAGGTAAGCCCTCGGTTTTGGCAGACTGGCTTGACCACTCGCTCGACTGCTTCGGCGCCTTGATGTAGGGATGCATCATACTGCTGATACCAGGGCCAGACACATCACGCAGGCACACACACACTCAGACCGATCAAGTTGGAACCTTTTGTGATGCCACAGATGCATATCACCCGAAACTGTCAGCATCAGGGGTAAAGGTGCTTGAGTTATGTTGGTATCTCTCATTACCGGAGCGTTACTCGACGCAGCCACTTGGTTGCAGGCAACGCGGCGAGGCTCGTCCAAAGAGAATGCCATAAGCTCATTGGCTTTGAAATATCCAGCGTCTTGAAGCCCTTTGTCATAATATCTCGGTAAAAAGAAAAGCCAGGATGCAAAACAAACCGAGTGGACAGTGGAAGAAGTCGGCAAAGGCGAACAAGCTCATTGGGTGGATTGAGAAAAAGCAAATTGGCACATCGTATGGTACATTTCTTCTTCTTCGGCCCTTTCCCATGCGTTGGCTCTAACAAATTTCATGCGTCTGCGGCACAGTACGGAAAATTATCAGCGCTGCCGTTCTCAATGTGGTAGGCAGCTTTTGGCTGATCTGAGTGAGCACGTTTGATGGGACCCGGAGCGAGTTTCCGAACAGATCGACACGCCCGAGAACCCGGCAGAAGACGACCCCTGGAGGCGCTACAAGGGCCGCTCAGACGGCGGGAGAAGATCATTCTGGGGCGAGCCGGCTAGAAGAATTTAAGGGCGATGTCGGAACATGGAAGTTAGTTCCCTATCAAGCTTTTTTAACCGAGTATCCTAAATTCCGAAATACAATGTATTATAGAGGGGAGAAGAAAATTTTGTTTTAAAAGATTTCGCGTATCAGCAAAGCAACTCTTGGCGGATGAGAATGAGACGATTCCAAAGTTCAAACAATCAACGATGGGCCTTTTGCGATGACCGGATGCTGAATTGTAGTAAGTGGGCGCGTTGTTTGCAATATTTTCAATTAGAGTTCAAATCCGAAATTCATTTATAATACTCGAACCATGGTACTTTTAGCCTGCTTCAAGATATGTGGATAAAAGCACCCACGCAAGCCACACTGCATTGGGAAATCTCGTGTGCGTTGTTGTTGGGAGACCAATTTGGTATCGGTTCCAGAGATCAGTAAAACTATATATGATCCTTATATCGTCCAGGCATTATACGGATCTCGAAGCTTTTTTTCGCTGATCCGGACCGCTCGGCACGTAGGCTAGGATGGTAACATGCCATCGGTGGACTCATTCATCAATTAGCATTTTAAACAAGTGATAATACTTGGATGCGAGATGACTTTTCTTCGACGATTCTGCCAGTACTAGGTAGTGACGGCCCAACTCTCTTTTGCTATTCTACTTTCCAACGCACGGCTATTTCGAAAGTAAAACAGGACTCAAAACAGGACTCTCGACAGATTCCCAGTTAACTTTCAATTACGTATGGGGGCAGAAAGCGACAATAAATTGGAAGGAAGCTTCTGGATTCTACCGAAGGACCAATTATTAGCCATATCATATCTACCTTGATATATAGAAGTAAGCGAAAGCCGTTGCAACTGAATAAGAACGAGAATAAAATACAATATCTACAACTCCGGGTGAAAAGTAATAAAGCAGAATATGGCAACAATAACCAACAAGAGCCATCGCGAGCGTAAATGTGATATGTGCCATTCATAGATAGTTAAAAAGCTATTTAGTAAAACATATACCTTTAAAAAGGGAATGATTGTGTTGTCCATGGGGGTGATTCAGTGCTTTAGTGTTGGAAGAGGCGTTGGGCAAAATGCCAAATAGGACAATCACCGATGCGCAAAATTCACATTCATATCATTCAAATTACCAATTGCTCGATCGAAAGGACCTGTCATTCTCAACAGATGAAAACTTCAATACAAGGTATTTTACCAAAATTATAATGTTACTTGATGTAGCAATCACAGGTCGGTCAGGGACAGCGCTGTGTCATCCCAATGAGTTTGTTTGTTGTCGTATAGGGTAAGACATTTCCTGATGTGACGATAATAACCTAACGGCCTTGGACAATGTCCTTCAATGGAAGCAAGGGAAAAACCATATGATAACATTAAAAACAGTTGGCCTGTTCTTCGAAGCCACTGAGTCATACGTTGGCTCTAGTTCAATTTCCAAGTCCTACTCATCGCAGAACAAATTGTGTTCCCAACATTGTGCGGCAAACATGAAACATCGTATCTTATCTATTTTATCCCATCAAAAGACTATCGGTGAGATAAGATTGACTAAAAGTTCAATTGAACTAATCAATTAATTCAAATATAATATTTCGAGATTTAATCCGCAGGTCCCCAAGTCCATACCAGGAGAATCAGTTTGAGATTCGATTTGTCAAAGTCGTGAGTGCGAAATTAGCCTGTCTTTTTAAATAGTTCAGTGGACATACTGTCGCAATAATTTGATAGGAACGATTTGAAATTTATTAAGGCGGTTAACACAAAGTAATTTAAGCATAAAAGAAGATTTCCAGATAACGTAAGGAGTAGTAGACACAATAATACCAGAGCCCTCTCATCAAATAATAACTACAGCTTTCTCCCAATGGTAAATCAGGCTCTCATCCAGATCCTTGTCTTATCAGCCCACACCGCATCCCCCGCTATAGCACCAATCACAACAAAACCTTTCAGCCTCACGCTTTCATATCTCCCAAGCTAAAATGCAGTGCAACCTTGCCACCTCCATCTGCACATCAACTAACCCCTCTGCTGATCCCTCATTTCAGGCAATCCCAAACCACTCATGTACTGGGGATGATACAGCTCTTGAGGCGACCGCTGCGGCGATGTATGCATTTCATGAGCAAATCGAGTGTCTGCCAACTCTGGCGGGGGGGACTTGTATTCAGGAGGCTGGGCATAGACATAGTCGCCCCTGACATCCTGGCTGGAACTTGAGGCCCAAGTATCGCGTGCTCCGGCCGCTAGGAATGGCGTAGGCGTTGGGGTTGGGGACACGAAAGGAGGAGGTGACTTCTGTGCCATTGCAGGGGCTTTGCTGTGGCTGGCTGCATAAACCTGACTTGCCTGGCTTGGATGTGTCTCATTTGAGGACTTGCGTCGCCTCCACAGGAAAAAAGCAAGCAAGACAATCAATATCAAGCCCAAGCCGCCACCAACAGCTGCACCGATAATAGTGGCTTTGGATGAACCATCGCCGGAGCCTGATTCTGAAGAGCTTGCTGATGTCCCAGTGGGCCCTACGGTGATGGTGGTCTGGTCTTGAACATAAACCGTGACGGTCTGTGTATGTGTTGTGATCGAGTCTGAGTACTTGGTTGTCCATTCTGTCTTTGTTTCTGTGCCGGTAATTGTTGTTGTCGCCTTTTCCGTCTCATAGACTGTATCCGTGTCTGTTGCTCGTCTGTGGATGGGGATCCCTCGTCGAGCTAGAGCGTCAGCCAGCGCATTGAGGCTTGCAGCTGGTCGTAGGACGACTGGCTGTAATGTCTTGGTTGTTGTGCGAGCCTCGAGACTAAGGGGTTTATGAGGAGCAGCAGGGACAAGTCGCTTATGCTTTCTGTCCGAGCCTGTAGCCACTTCCTCCATGGTAGCCTCATCATCCGTGGCGCCTCGAGATACCGTCACAAACACGGTGGTCTCTTTGGTCGACACGGTCTTCACAGTGGTTGTGCCATCTACAGTAACGGTCTCGGTGTCGGTTTCTGTCGTCCACGTAGTCGTTGTCTCAGTCACAGTTGCTCTAGGTAGTGTCAGCTGAGTATTAATTGAATGCAAAATGGCTGCCTCACGTAGGGTTGATACATGTTTGGGCATCATTATCGCACTTCTGGTCTTCATCGCAGCACTGACGAGATTAGCAAGGGTCTAGATAATTTGACCATAACTCACGAATGGCTTCCCGACTGAAGGATTGCAGCATGTCTCATCAGCATCGCAACAAGCTCCCCAGCCTGGATCTTTTGAAGTTCCGCAACAACTTTGTCCTTCAACGCAGCAGCTGCCGGTCTCTTCTTGTCGGCAACACGAGCTGTTTTCAGCACAACACCATCCATTGGCTTGAGTACCGCAGCATTGAGGGTGAGATTCGGGGCATCCGTTGTTATTTCTGAAGCACTGTATGAGTTCTTCTTGGCGGCGACCGAGAGGAAGATCCCAAGTCGGAAGTTGGGATGCCAATGGAGCGATTGCAAGTCGTTTGATCACGCCTGGTCTAGTCCACTCTTGCACAAAGAGTTTGACTTCTTCGACGTCTGTAATGTTAAGATCTTGGATGCTTTGCTCGAGGTAAGTGCGAGAAGTTGAAACAACCAGGCCTGGCAAACAAGCAAAAGCCCATAAAAGCCACCCTAGACGTATCATTTTGAAGTTGTAGAGAGCCATCTGGTAAGTTGAAGGAAAAGAATAAGAGTCCTGCTTCGAAAAAGGAGACGGTTGCAACCCAAATTTATGCTACCTTTTTTCTGTTGAGCCGCCATCATTGCTATGCTATCCCTAGAGCCTCATCTCCCACCAACGCCACGCATCGAGATATCAGACCAGCAATGAAGCTAGTTGACGCCTGCATGCCGAGGAATTTGACACGATGATAGAGAATGCCTACCCCGCTCGAGCCATCTAATGAACAGCGAATGAGAAAGTCATGTTGAGAGCCTGATTGAGGCTGCACATGAGAAAGGGAGAGGGGGGAATGGAATTCAAGTTTCAGTCAGCCCATTGAGGAGGAGGTCATATTCTACCTTTAATTTCTCTTAATAAAGAAACTTGGATGCAAGAATGAGGAAATTTAGAAAAAGATTGGTCCTTTTGTTGGGGGAACAAAGCTACAAGTTGTAGCTGCATAAAATTGCAGCCTGAGAGAGGTTCTGCTGAGTAGGTACAGTGGTTTCTCAGCCCCATGCCACTATTTTCTAGGCACCACACACTTGCGAATCTTGGGATTTTACAAATACTGGACTTAATAACAGTTGATGTTTCTTCAATATCCAAATACATCAAACTCCTGCATTACGGTTCCTCTGTTAATTATGAGACTGGTGCCAGGTGCCACCTACCAATTTACTGGCAATGGAACCTCCAACGCGTGCGCGGGAGTCACGAAAAACCATGGCGTTTAAGGCACCTTTCGATTGGGCAAATCTGATGAACAAAACCCAGAAGAGATTACGTATGTTCAGGCAGGAGTGGTAATAAACCGTACGGCAATGGGGCGTATTAACAAACCTATTCCTTAGCATAGAATTTAGAAACCTAAGCAAGCAACATGAGAAATTCTTAATAATCACAACCTAATACATTCCTCTCATGAAGAAAGTCCAGTTGCTTGTTATGAAATAGGGGGTAGACTGTGACGAGTCCCTGGTAAAGACCGCGAAGTACTCTTAACCGGGGATGGGCGGTTGAAAGGCGCCCCCCGGACGTGAGGAACTGCCAGAAACCTCTCCGTAAGTAGCACCATGGTCAAATACTGAATCATCATCGCCAGGATAGGGCTAAGCAGTTTCAATCCCCCTGCCTCAGCCGCACTGCTGAGGCAGGGAAGACGAGTCACGGGTGTGATATTGGCTAAGTGGCTTGTAGATAGTCGCTTGAGAAGCTAATCCATTTCGCCAAAGACCGCCAAGACATTGATCGTTTGAAAGTTCAACAAATACTGCAACAAACCCAGCCTATCACGTTGGGTCTGCTCCACTTTCTCTAGTCCAACTTATCACGGAAGACATCATTCTCCCAGTCCATTCGGATTCTTTGAACCTTATTGTACATCGAATACATCCGCTCCAACCTTCCTGTTACTACCACTACTCATACACCTAACCCTCTTTGCTCAGCATACCTGGCAAACTCCTTGTCCTTTTCCAACTCCGCAAAGCAACTCTCCTCTAAGCCAAAACAGACCTCGATACCCTCATCCTCACTATTCTTTCGGACTCCGGCTCTTGTGGGAAGCACGAAAAAGAAACCTTCGAAGCTAGGGTTGGGCCATCTTAGTGCCGCCGGTTTGCCGAACCCAAAGTCGTGCTTGTGGTAGGACTCCATGGTGTGCCAGTCGAAGGCCATGCAGTCAAGACCCAGCACCCACTGCATATCCAGTTCGGACCATTGGAGATTGGGTGATGCGGCCGCGAACTTGACAAGGTCTGATAGATACTCCTGGTCGATGGAGTTGATGCTTTCGCGCACAGCACGTGCCAAGATGGGTAATGTTGTCTGCAAGTCACCGAGAACCTCAGCAACAGTCAAGGTCTTTGATTGCGGAAGCGTAATGGCGGTTCCGATATATCGTTCCGAGATTGGTTCGCTGGTACGCCCGCGGCCATTGACAGCATGGACAGCCTTTGATGGCGCATTAGGGTCCGGGTTGAGCAGTGATGATTTGGCTCGCACTGTGGCCCGCCACATGATGGATAGAAGAGCATCATAAGTCGAGATCCAGGACCCTGGCTCGAGTCCGGAACTACATTGTGACTTGAGAAGCTGCAGCTTGCTCCTTGGGAAATGCCAAATACGCGTCTTGACAGTTGGCATCTTGAAATCGGCCGGTGGCGGGGCCGGAGGACCATCTCGCAGTTTCATCGTCGGAAACTTGTCACCCAGCTTTTTCATTTCCTCTGAGCTGAGTTTGGGTTTCTTCTGTAGTGACAAAATACTGCGCGGTGGAATTGCGGATATGGACTCAGCCAGTCCATTCATCGAAGCTCCTTTTGTAGCATTGAACGAGTATCGCGCCCAAGCTGACAAGAAAGTCTCAAATCCTGGTCCATCGCAGACCTGATGTGTAATGGCAAGACCTAGAATAACTCCGCCCTCGATGAAGGTTATCTGTGCACCTCCAACTGCGGGACCGACAGAAGAGATGTCGCTTGCGGGAACAGGGAATTGAGCGCCGACAAAAGATGCAGGCAGTACCTTCTGTGAGTCGAGAAGATGAACAGGAAAGTCATGTTTGTCGAGAAAAGAAAAGGAGGGTATGTCCTCATGACTGGCTTCTTTGATGTTGAGGGCCAATGAAGATTCTGCCTGCTTCTTCACAACGATGCGATTTGTTTCGTTGTCAAAATGCACAGTTCCTGTCCGTCTTGTATTAGCATGTTACAGTCAAGGCAGTTTGAACTCTTCAGCTAACCTGTCAAGATGGGGTAATCGGTAAGCGCACGCTCTAATCCACTGGTGAGGTTTTCAACGATAGAGTCTTTTGTGCTGTTCTCTGGTAGCTCGAAAATCTCGATCATGTGTACGTAGAGCTTAGGCATGAGATGGTCCATATCTGAAAGTTGAATGATATCATCCGGGGCCCCTGGGTCTGCCCCAGTAGGCTGGACGCTCAGTTCTCGCTGATTGGCCATGGCTTGAATATTTTTGGTATTGAGGCCGAGACTGTAGGGAATGGGGAACGATTGAGGGGCACGACAGCAAAGGGCAAGTTTTGTGAAAAGTGACCACAAAGACTGGGGAACGTTTTCCACAAGGAACCCCTATTAAATAACATAATCATGAATGTAACTAGCTACGGATAGAGCATGGGAACAAGAGCCGCCAAGAAGGATGCTTATCCTGGAGAGGTTGGTTGGTTGATATGGTAACATGAACATGGATGGGCTGATTCTTCAACAAGAGCACCAAAAGCCAGGTAACCCCGGTCGTGGAAGATCATGTGCCTCGTGTAGACTGCACTGAACCCTGAGTGATCAGTTGAGGCTTTTGTTGCAGATATGCAGGGCTGGATTGATGCATAAGAGGATCTAGATCCAAAGCTTGGTTGTTATATGTAGATCTTTTTAATGACTCAAGCACAGAGCTTCTGAGCACGCTTTTGTGAGTCATTACTGTGATTTTAGGAAAAACAAGAACCATGTTAGGAATTACGCGTACGAGTTGCCAGCGGAGCCGCTCAGTTGCAAATGTTACCTCTTTGCGGAGCTCTCGAGCCGGTCCTTGGCACGATCCACTTAACAGGTACGCTGATCATGATAAGTTGACGGCGCCGTTCGCGGGTATGTAGCTCGTAATAATAGCCGATTGCACTAATTCGAGGCTTAATACTCAACCTAGGATTGACAATAGTCAAGATACATATGTAAATCTCATTTAAACATAGGTGATGTACCATTGCTTGCGGATTTATCAGGAAGTTTATTACCATGTTGGTCGAACCAACGCATCTTTCGCCTAACGTGATGCTCCTCCGCAGCATGATAACGTAAAACCCTGCCGCGCGTATAAACGGAATACTACCATACAAGCTATACACATCATGGTCAAAACACTCGCTTGCAGCTCAATGCACCAACCGTTTCGATATGCAAGGCTCCAACGGCTACACTGGCTCCATACTCCAGGATCCGTGACCCGCTAACGATATTACAAAGACCCGCTGCCAGACTTCCCCGAGACAAGCGCCAACGTCTTTGGCAGGGTTACGGCTCAATAGTTAGGTAAGGAGTGCTTTCTTTATTGGTCCAAGGCGCATATAGTGGATGAGGCTCCTCGCGTTCGCCTCGCCTCATACAAGACCTTACAGGGCCGACCAGTTGAAGGAACAGAATGCTCATGGGCAACAGCAGTGATGATAGCTCATATCAGTCTTTGCTTGTTTCAAGATGGACTGTGTCCACCGCTTGGATACCTGATTGAAGAAACATTTCCAAGACTACCCCTTATGCGAAAACAACTCGCTTAGCAGAATACTTGAACAGGTGATGTCCTGGTTCGGGAATTATTCTACATCCTATTCTTGCTCCCTCAGAAGGTTCTTTGTCGCGAGAAGTTGAACGAAACGCTGCTCTTTGAGAAACATTCGAGCTATTAGGCTGGAATCCAGCACACCAACCGCAATGGTCGACGAAAATCTACGGGCGGTGACGCTGCAGGGCTTTCCATTGGCCACCACCGTGGTCGTGCTGGTATGTGTTTGTCTGGCTGCCATCGCTGTTGGGATCCGCAGTATGGTTCGACTCAGTGACAAAACATTCGGGTTGGACGATTGGCTTATTGTAGGCGGCATGGTAAGAAACGCACGTGGGAACTTGTGCATAGCTTTTACTAACCAACAATGTGTCTATACAGATCATCTATATCGCAGACACAGGCCTCGCCGTCCACGCCGTCTCCGTAGGAATCGGCTCCAAGGACGACAAACTCAACGCATGGATGCAAGCGGAAAGCCAAAAGTTCTTTATCATCTGGATCACAGTCTATGTCAGCGCCGTCGCCTTGATCAAATCGTCTATTTGCGTCACGCTCCGAAGAATAGCAGCAAAAGCCATCCCCGCCATTCGATACTCCATCTGGGTGCTGTTCGCCTTAACGTGGGCGTCATTCTGCGTCACATTCTTTGGCATCCTCCTGTTTTGTCGACCGATCGAGGGAAACTGGAATACGGCTCTTGTATTGGAAGGAAAGGCTACGTGTGCCAGTATGGAGACTCTTATCGGCATTAGTCACACCAATACTGGGACGAGTATTGTTACCGATGTTGGTTGCTTTGTACTACCTGGCATCTTGCTTTGGAAAACGCAAATGTCGTTCAAGGCCAAGTTGCAGGTGCTCTGTCTCCTTTCTTTAGCTTCGGTGTAAGTACTTCCAGAGTGCGAGTATTTTGATAGCCACTGACACAGTTCCAGAGCTTCTATCGCTACCATTGCTCGTGCCCCGTTCATATCCCATTACAATACACCGGAAGACAATCTCAAATGTAAGTCCAATGAGGAATTATGTACTTGGGCTCTATACTAACAATATCCAGATTACATCGGCCACATCGTCCTGTTCTCCTGCATCGAAGTCGGCGTAGGCTGCATCGCAGCATCACTTCCCTCCATGCGCATCCTGTACAAGCGTGTACGCGGCCAAGAATCGCAAGCCTCGACAGCGACTCCACACGCGAACACTCTTGTGACAATCGGTGGTGGCAAGATCGGAAATACCGCTTCCAAAGGAACAAAACGGACCTTTACAAACCCCACCAACCGTGGCGTAAACTCTACCCATATCAACAGCGGAGAAAACGATTGGGAACGATTGAGCGATGGGGATTCGGATAGGGGAATATTGGGTGATGGGAAAAAGGGAGGCATTCGAGCGGATTATAGTTTTGCTGTCGAGCTTGACTCTTATAGCACAAGGGACTTGCGACCTGAGCCAAAGCATGTCCCATAATTGGGTTCAAGGCGGGCCTTGTATGGTCTTCCTCAAGGGCAGGTAATGAGTAACTGCCATGGTACAGTGGTCGTGCAAAAGTTCCAACAAGTTCTTTTACGGTTGATTTTATGTAAGTTTATACGAATCAGTAGAAGCTCTTCTTAATTCACACACCTTTATTAGATTTTTTATAAATTTATAAGAATTATTATAAGCTCATCTCAATTTACATAGTTTAAAATAATCTTGTCACAAATTTATATATAAAGTCTCCTAACCATAGTAGATTCGACATGATTTATTCCCATATTACCTTTTCTTGTCAGGTCGTTATAACTTTGGCACGGAAGGTAGAGCATCTCACAAGCTTCCTCTGTTCTTAGACTGATTTTGATTGATTAAGTGACAGTTGTCTCTCTTCCCATTTTGCAAGAACAAACTCCGCTCTCTCAGAGAGATCTAGCATCGTACGAGGCACCACACAGTAACCGAACCCAGTCTCATCCAGCAGATCACAAAAGTCTTGCGATAGCTTCATCCAAGCATGCTCACTATCAGGCATCAAACGAACACCATCATCCATAAGCCACGGCGTACCGGCTTCACAGACCACGATCAACGATTTATCCATTCTGGTCTTTACTTCTATCCAAGCTGGCAGTTTTTGCATCTCAATCACTGCTTCGGGGGAGACATATTCTCGCGCGTAAACCAGAGGATCAAAACCAGAGCGATCCGATATGAACCAGCTGGAGCGTAACAGGGCTTCTTTCTCAGCGGATGCTTGAGCTTCGAGGATGAGTTTCTGAAGTTCAAGGCATCGATCGGTTGATGACGTGATATCGTTAGCCGTGTATTTGTGTTTGGTGAGTACAGTTCTCGCCACTTCGGTCACAATCTGTGGTGGCTCTATTGTTGCACCTGCCAGCCAGTGCCGCAAGTCATCGCGTAGCTTGTTGACGAGTGTTGTTTTTCCCGTTGACTGTGGTCCGATGACGTAAATGCTGGGAAGAGTCGCGTTTGAAGCCATTGTTGCTGCAAACGAGGATCATTTGCGACAGTTGGTCTACGATTCACAGTCATAACAAGTGAGGGGTCAAAGGTCAGCGCGTTTGCGTAACACCATTAGACGCGTCCAATCATCATCAACTACTGCTAATGCTGACTCTCTAATTCTTCATCGCCTCACAGATTCTTTTACTTTCTTTTGCAACATAGCGCATTTTACTCGTATTGCATGCGCATCTTTTCGTCCGAATACAAGCCAGATGGCTCCTCAAAGGAGTGGACGAGGCTTTCAGCATACCTTGCTTCCAATATTGCAGCTGGATGATGCCGTCTGGGACTTTCGCGTGCCAAATCTCCCATCTCCATCCGATCTGAAGCAAAATAATCTCATCAAGGCAATCAGTATTTCCACTGACCTAGAAATATCCAAACACTCCATGGTCCTCACCATTCAAAACAACAACGGGAATCGCGCCACATCCAACGACTCAATAGATTGCTTCATTCTCTTCTCCCTCGAACGCTTTCGTCCACTTGTGCGAGGTGCCGCTAGAGAGCAAACCCCAGCTCCAGATCTCCAGCCACGTACCCCGCAAGAAGTGTCTGACTATAGTATTAGATGTCTACGAGCTGGTATTACGGTAAATGGCGTTCACTGCAACTTCTATGGTCACAGTAATAGTCAACTCAAATCGCGATCATGTTTCCTTTTGGCCATGTCAAAGGAGGAGATTTCAAAGAAAATCGAGGCTTTGGGAGACTTTACCAAGATGAAGACGGTGGGCAAAAAGGCAAAGAGAATTGGTCTACTCTTCTCTTCGGCGAAAGCCGCCTTGACAATCAACCCTGACCGATGCGAGGATATCGCCGATGTCGAAACCGCTGATTATGTCTTCACTGATGGATGTGGTCTCATCGCGCCCAAACTTGCACACGAACTTGCGCGACGAACGAAAATACTCTTCCACGACACTCGATACACGCCGTCCGTATTTCAAATCAGATATCGTGGCTACAAGGGTGTGGTAACGCTTGATCCTCGCATGGCTAAGCAGAAGAGTCTACTCAAGTTCCGAAAGTCGATGAAGAAATTCAGTGGTGGGGATGATCATTCGTTTGCCGTGGTTGACTACTCAAAGGTAAAGTAGCCCTGTTGATCGGTTGTGAATATAGTTCTCTGACATCTTTGAACCTTTTAGCCGTTTTCGTATGGCTTTCTCAACGACGAGACCATCATTTTGCTCCACGCGCTTGGTATTTCTCAAGAAACGCTACTGTCCAAACAGCATGGACATTTCCGTCTACTCAACAGCGCCAAAACCAACTCCCTCGACGCCTTCCGCTTCCTCAGCTATGTCAACAAACCAGACCTCGCCGAGCGTGTTATTCTAGACGGGGCCGAAAATGTCAAACCCCAAATCCACGGCCTCATCAACAGTGAGCTCTCCAAAATGCTCAACAAAAAGGACGAGCAAAGATGTCGGATCTTTGTGCAAAAGTCCCGCCTTCTCTTTGGTGTTTGCGACGCCTGGGACGTGCTCCGCGAAGGAGAATGCGCAGTCAAGGTTACGCTGGAGGGAAACGGGCAACCATATGCGCTGAAGAATACTGAGGTTACCGTCATCAGGAATCCGTGCCTTCACCCTGGAGACTGGCAGAAGTTCAAGGTAGTTGAGCGTCCTGAACTAGCGCATCTTGTGGACTGCATTATTTTCTCAACACGAGGGAAACGCCCGGCTGCGGATTTGATGTCTGGTGGCGATCTTGATGGCGATACATGTAGGCGCAATCTGCTGCTAGATATGAACTGATTCGGCTGACCTGATCTAGTCTTTGTGTGCTGGGACAAAGACCTCATTCCGTCAACAGTATCAACTCCAGCTCTTTACCCCGGTGGTCGAGACCCCGTCTTATTCCGCCCTATTACAGACGACGATCGTCTGGTGTACTTTGCCAAATACACCAACGCTTCCCTCGGTCAAGTCAAGAACCTATACCTCGATTGGGCCAGAGCAACAGGGCCCATGAGTGCACAGTGTCAAGAGCTGAACCGTCTTTTCTCGCAGTGCGTCGACGGCAACCGCATCAAGATCCCTGACAAATTGCGTTCACCTTCGAAGCCTGCTGAAAGTGCTCCACCTTTTATCCTGGATGTTCTTCATGATGACTCGAAGTAACAGATACAACGAATGACTCTCTCGGCATCAGGGGATCTGGCCGGGCACGACATTGATGCGATACAGCTACTTCTGAGTCGTGAAAACGTCGCCATCACTGAATTTGAGTGTATCCAGTGGGCTTATACCTGGTGTCGGCGGAATAAGATCTTCTTCGAGAGCCTCCTTAACCTCTTCGACTTCAACGTTCTCACTTCGGAACAGAAAGCGTGGGTACTCACCAATGTACCATCATCGCCCAGCGCGCCCGCATTAGTATTGAACGCATTATGCTCGTCGGGTATCCTGGAGGCTGGTGAGCTACAACAGTTCAACCTGAACCACCCCGGAATCAAATGGAAGAGAACGTATGATTCGTCTATCGACCGCCTCGCCAACTTTCACGATGCCGTTTCCACAAACCTGAAGATGTTTCAGCGGACCCTGATTGTTTTCCAGCCTCACGAGCGATGATCACTGGCCATTTATATTCCCAAAAATATAGAGCGCTCTCAAGACTGCTTGATTGACGATTTAGGCCGACTTTTCGCATTCCCTCACTCTCAAGGGCCAGAGAGACAGCACCGCCTGTCGCTACCAACAAAAATGCAATATCAGCTCTATTGCGACGGCAATGTCTTCCAGCTCTTTGAGAAGCAGCGAGCAAACTCCTGGGTGTTTATCACTCGAGCTGGCAACAACGATGAGGAGTACCGAAACATACAGAATCAAGGTGATAGAAGAAGAAAGCGACAAACGGTTGTTGAGCAGGGAAAGCAAGCCGAGGTCTGTGCAAGTATAGCTCTAGATAAATTCAGCAGGGGGCTACAAACGCACATCGGACGAGTAAACCGCTCTCCAGTTACAGCTGCGGTAAGTGTCCGGTACGTGAATCACCTTGTCGTCTACCCCTAACACTAAATAGGAGGTCTACGTCATCAGCAACCGAGATGTCGCATCTATGCGAAACCTCGATCTGTGGCTTGAACAAGTCGACACCACTGCGGTTCTGCCTCTCTTCTCAGAAGAAGCGAAAGAGTATACTGTCCCGGACAGGAAAAATGCGCTGCTATCTACGAGCCCATCGTGGCTGGTTGAGATTGTTTTGCATGGGGACCTTGAATCACTGACGCGGCTTGAGTCGATAGAGCAGTATCAGCTGTTGTTCAAAGCAGTGCTGTCAAGCAACGACAAGGGGTTTCTGCTAGAGTGCTTCAGACACGTTCTAGATAACTTCGACACCATTGTAGTTGAGGCAGGACCACTCGTTCAAACGTTGATCGAAACGCTAGATGCCGAGCCCATATTGGTTATTGCCTTTGTCCCGATCCTTTCAATGGCCCAATCACCCGAGCAACACGATCTCAGAGACATTTTGGAAGCTTCACTCCTTCCACTTATCCGGGCTTTCATTCTCTCGGCAAACTCAATGGGCCATCTCGTCTTGGAGCCTATGACACTGGTTCTGTCCAGCATCTCACCGGGCAGTTTGTCTCTTACCGACATAGCGAATATCGTCGAACTTGCAGCATTGACAATTCGATCAACTGACTTAGCGCTCGATTTATTTCTGGGGTGTTTACAGCCCATTGCGCCGAAGTGTGTGACTGCAGAACCACAAGCTGTTCAGCACTTACTGCGCAACCTGACCGCAGTTGCACTGGACCACATTGAAGAAGCCGAGAATGTGGCCAAGCGGCTACCAGGTGTCTTTGACTTATCACCATATGCAAAAGACAAAACAGGCAAGGGAGTCGAGGCCAACTTCAGGTTTGACCTTACGGGAACACCCAAGAAATCATCGCACGTCCGTTTAACGACTGCACCACTTCCATCGAATGTGCTGGTAGGGAACACCGACTCGATCGATGCTCTAGTGACCTTCTCAGAGACCGGGCGTGCACGGTTTGAGTGTCTTCATCCTCCGCCGCCCTATTTCACAGACTGTTCGTGGATCTTGGAGGACTGTGGTCCATTCGTCAACGCGAAATCCATGATCGATGCCGTCAAACTTCTCAATATCTGCCAGCAAGAGTGCTGTGGGGTAGCTGATATTATCCTCGGTCTTGCATCTTCATCGCCCGTAGTACCGGAGCGTGTCCATATTGGGAACCCTAGGCTAAATCAAAGCCAGAATGAGGCTGTCAGGTTAGCCCTGAACAGTTCATTTCTCTGTCTCTGGGGCCCCCCTGGGACAGGCAAAACTGAGACCATCGTGGAGATGACATGCGCGCTACAGACAGCCGAAGAGAGTGCTCGCCTTTTGATTACAGCGCCGACACATAACGCAGTGGATAATCTGATGCGTCGATATATCGAACGACTTCGCGCAAACCCTGTATCCAAGGAGACCCAGCCAAATGTGGTGAGGGTATCAACTGAGGTAAAAATTCACAACGTTCCAGTGGAGAGGTTCATGAAGCTGACAATCTGTAGGTGCGCAAGGTTGCAGACGATCTACGAAAGTACACATGCGACGCAATGGCCGGAGAAGAGATCCATTCCAACTTCAAAGCCATGGACAAAGCAACCAAAATGATCAAACGCAGCGACACCATTTTCACTACCTGCAGCGGAGCAGGAATCGGGTTGCTTCGCTCAGAACAGTTCGACATCGTCATTGTAGACGAGGCATCTCAACAAACAGAACCGAGCTCCTTGACCCCTCTCGTCAAGGGCTGTTCGCAGGCCATCTTGGTTGGTGACCACGTCCAACTTCGTCCTACAATTAACCAGACGGCGCTTGCTTTGGACTTTGACGTGTCTCTCTTTGAGAGGCTTTACACCAAAGTGGATGGCTCGGTTGGTGACGGTGGCTTGAAGACAATGATGCTCGATACTCAATATCGCATGCATCCCAAACTATGCGAGTTCAGCTCGGAACAGTTTTATGATGGCAAACTCAAGTCAGGGATCGGCATCAAAGACAGACCACTCGCTGCCTCCGACTTCCCCTTCCCTCAAGTAGCATCACTCCACGGACAAGTCGATACTGCGTTAACGAATCATGAGCGAGCAATCTTTATCAACTGCGACTCGAAAGAATTACCAGGGAAGTCCAAGGAGAACCCAGGCCAGGCAGAGCTCTGCGTCCAGATATGCAAGCTCTTGACTACTCAACCCAATGGCCAAATGATGTCACATTCTATCGTGGTGCTCATCCCTTATACACGCCAAGCCGAGGTCTTGAAGCGCATGCTTTCCAGCATACCGTGTGACATCGAAGTGTCCAGTATCGACGGCTTCCAAGGCCGCGAAGCAGACATCATCGTCTTTGTTACAGTGCGGTGCAATGAGCACCGCGAGATTGGCTTCTTGAAGGACATGCGACGCATGAATGTTGCGTTGACCCGTGCCAGATCAGCCTTGATCGTGGTGGGAAATCGAGCGACTTTGACTGAGGGGACCGCGGATGAGGAAGCTTCGTCGATGTGGCGGAGGATGCTGGGTAGCTTGGTGGAAGTGAAGCTTGACGTTCCTGGCTCAAAGCCGGTAACGAGGACGGTATGAGTGAGTGATCAGCGAGCCTTTTTCAGCATTGCCTTGCGAGTGGCTGAACGGCTTCGGAGAGACTATGATATTCTGAGAGTTATTATGTGTGTGATGTTTTCCAGGGGTGTATACGGCCTAGTATTCATTCGCATTCATTAGTATTCATTAGTATTCCTTAGCATTCATTAGTATTTATTAGTATTCAGTAGTATTTATTAGTATTTATTAAACTTATACTGATCATACGAGGCACTGGCTTTAACAAGACAGCGTATAGCATTATGAAGTTTAAATGAAGAGAATAATGGCCTGCCTTTATTAGACTTTTCGTTATATGCCCAAGATTAATTGTAAATATTGAATAATATAATTATTAAATTCCAAAAGGGTGTTAACAATATTACAGCTTAGATTATAATAATACTTTCCTAAAATCCTAGGATTCAAATATCATTATATCACCCAAGGTTTATTTATTTATCAACACTTTACTATACGGGTACTATACTAAGATTGATTTTTTACTATAAAACAGGATGCAAGCCCCGGCACTCATTCTTTTTGTAAACATACTGTTGAAATGTACGGATGATCTTCTGGATATCTTGGTCAGGTGATGGGAAAACATGAGTCATGAAAAGACCACAAAGTCCGTTACTTCGGTCGATGAACTGATGAAACATTAGATAGGAATAGTAAGCAGTACATGAAAGATTGACTTGCCCAGAATTGGTTTGTATAGCCACCCCATGCCAGAGTTCGTGGCCCTCGAGTATAGGGTGCTCTTTGGCCATGAGTTTCTTCGATGATCATCCCACCTAAGCCCCAGGTGTAGACCTCGCCGGGATAGAAGTCACCCACACCCATCTTGCTACTCTTGAAGGTAGATTGAAATATCCGTTTGCTTTCTTCTGACAACTGGTCTTGGAACATGAGCTCCACAGAGTGTGCCTGTAGTATTCGTTCGTCGCTTACTAGCAGCGAAAACAAAAGCTTCATATAATCTGCTGCACTGCAATACCCACCGTGTCCTCCGAAACACTCCTCAAGGCCCATGTTTATACTTATCTTCTCAGAAGACGCCTCCAGTTTCCCGGTATATTTGTTTCGGTGCGTCAAGGCGGCGATTCTGTTTGTGCTGCCTGAATCATCAGGCCAGAAGGTGAAGTCAGAAGCGCTAATAGGACTCCAAACGTGATCCCTCAAATAAACTTCCAATGACACGCCGCTGATCTTCTCGACAAGCTTGCCGGCCCAATCCACCCCACTGCCATACTCCCAGCCTTGGCCAGGCTCGAATAGAAGCGGCTGGTCAAACCACTCATCAATAGTGGGCTTACTTCCACCTATATCTTCTCGGAAACGACGGAGCCTTTTCAAATTAGGGTTACTGAAGTCGTAGCCACACCCAGATGAATGAGTTAAGAGGTTGCGAAGGGTAATGGGGTTCCGACGTTGCTGGAGAATGGGTGATCCATCTGCATTCCAACCCGCGAGAATCTGTTGTCGGCCTAAGACTGGAAGTAAATCGCTCACATCAGCATCTAGAGTAAGTAGCTGCCTTTCTACGATTTGTAAAACGGCCACGGTGGTGGGCAATTTTGTGAGGGAGGCAAGCGTGAAGAGGGTTTGGTCGTCGATGATGGTTTGACCAGGCCAAGAGGGCAATGGACCACCCAAGTATTGGGATAATATAGTATGTCCTGGCGGAAAATTAGCTCAGTCAGGATTGTATCACTCAAAGTGGTAATACCATCATGGCGCTTGGCTAAAACTGCCAATGAAGACACAACGTCTTCGTCGAGTGATGCATGGAGGAACCTTTGAAAAGTATTCATCATATGAAGGATGGCTGCTGTGAGTGACAAAGAATAAGTTGACGCCGATTCTTTCCCACGAAAGATAGATTAAAAGAGCAGGTACATTAAAAGCTTTGGTCTTGGAACGGTGGTCGGATGGGCGAGTGGAAAGCCGGAGGGATTTGATTGATGGAATAAAAGAGACAGAGCAGCAAAATCACGGAACGGGAAGGGACAACAGGTTGTAGAAATAGATAGTGCCACTCGGGCAATACGATAAGGGCAATACCCTTCGAAACACTGTGACTGGGTTCATTACTGGTCGAAAACATCATGAAAATCTTTCGGGCTCAGGGGGTGTCTTTTAATTCGATTCAGTCTTATGAATGGCGAGGAGAGGGGTGCGAGGTCTAAGATGCTCACGCGGACCCCCAGCGGGAGAGCCCTTTGTTATTACTTAGACATTAAATAAGCATAGTCTTAGGTGTCATGTGCCTTCAAGTAGTGATCAGATATGATCCAAAGTGCAGACATCGAACAGCCTAGATCTCACTTGCAGAGGGGACTTTGGACCGACATAATTCTGGTTTATAATCTCATACTAAAAATAAAAACTACTTTATGCAGTCTTGAGAACCAAACTCCAAGTCATCTATCAGGTTAAATGTCCAAGGAGCGAGCCAAAGCAACGATATTGTCCGTGCGAAACTCTCCCTGCCCAGAGTATCTCCCTGCGCCATTTGATTGCCGAATGACGTCAGAATCAGCGTCAGCGTTGGTGAGTTTGGCCTCCGGATGAATATCGTTCGAGACTATTTTGATCTCAGGCTCTTTCATCCCAGGTGAGTCTCCTCGTCCAATGAACTCCAAAATAGCACCAGCTTCGTCTTCCTTCAAGAAGAACTGCCGAAGGCCGGTAGCCAAGTCGAAACTTGGCTCATCTGCAGTAGTATTCCAACCTCTTCCTCTTACTTCGGTAAAGATCGCATCCACATTGTCGACTTCTAAAGCAATATGATGAACATATCCTCCGCATTTACGCTTCATTGATTTGGAAAAGACAGAATTAGGGGTTAGCCCCTCAGTAAGTATGACTACACGCTGCTGATCGTGTGGAAGCCCCATAACGTGCATCAATCCGTCATCTTGGCCGTCGGGAGCGGAGCCAGCGTTGACAGTGAACGTGCGAATATGCGTAAAGCCCAACATTCGCTCGTGAAACACTTTCGCCTTAGCAGTATTGGGCATGATGGAAGCATAATGATCGAGCTGGTGTGTTGAGCCAACAACAGAATTCAACACATGGGAAGAACCAGTAAAAGTAGCATTTGACGGCTCTTCAGGTGGTGCCTGGCGAAGACTTATGTGATATCCAGTTTGCTCATGATCAAGACCAAGTTCAAACGATCCGTCCTCATAATTTCGCTCTTCAAAAGAAGCTGCCTCCGCTTGAAGGACCTCGCGAGCCTTTGCTAAGTTGTACACGAAAAAGTGCACAAACAAGCCAACATCGGCTGGGGAGGCGTCGTCGGGAACCTTGACGATACTAACTGTCGGGTCGTCTGATCCTGGAAGCTGAAATAAACTTCCGTCATGATTTGACTTGGCATTGTAAAGTGTTTTGATTGCCTCAATAGCCCGCTTGACGTTGGTCGTTTTCAAAGTCAGATGGGCCATTCGCTTGACTCCGAGTAGATTCACTGAGCCAGCTTTTCTTCGGGTGGCAACTAGATCTTGACATGCCTGCCACACAGAATGATTACCCTCCTGATATCCAGTCTTGGAAAGAACTGTACGAACAAAGACTTTGGTATCACGAGCAGATGCTTCCAGGTTGGATGTGGCAAAGCGTTTCAGGGCGAGGCCACTGCAAGCTCGCATGAAGAGATTTGCAGTTCCTGAATTGGTGACCCACTCTGGAAGCATGTAAATTGATGCAGTGTCAAGCTGATTCAAGATATCTTCTAAGGATTCTCTTGAACTGAAGACATTGTTGGCCCCGGCAATGATAAATCGAGATCCGGGAAGAGCTTGGTCGAAGGTGTCATGAGCCAGGGTAGAGATAACACTCGGAGTTAAAATATATCTCTGAGCGCAAGGAACAAATGCCTCTCCCCTAGTACGGGCAAGAAAATTGAGAAGATGTTGCTCTTCAGTGAATGTGGTCTCACGTAAGGTATATCGGTCAGATTGTAGCTCAACTTGGCTGAGCCCGGCCTCGAAACTTCTCGGATCATAACCCCGGAGGTTGTGATTCTCGACAGCGACGCGACGAGCCCTGTCAATAGCAGCACAATCGATCCCATCATCGTCGATCAGGAACCCATACTGACTGGAGATGCCTACAATTCGACCGATGCCGAGTTGCTTGGCAGCAAGGGCAAAGGTGGTTCCAACACATCCAAAGCCCTGAATCACCAAACGGACCTGGCCAATCAGATCCGGCTTTGTGTAAGCAAGAAGCTCCTTGAGAGTGGTAGCCATAACATAGCCAACACAATATTCTTCCAGGGTCCATCCAGAGTCATTGACAGTCTCTTTGAGAAGAATGGCAACATCAGAGGGGGATGAGCCAGCACAGCCGAGTGAAGCACAGAGTGCGTCTAGTGCAGTTGTAGTGCCTGGTGTACAGTACTTCCTGGCATGTCCGTCAATGATGGCATGGTCGGTGTTGATATCTGCTCCCGTCCCCCAGTACTGGGCAACGACACCAGCGTTATCGCGAATAAAACGCTCTAGAACGTAAGGGGCCTCGGGGTGTTCTGGAGAGAATCGAACACCGCCTTTAGCCCCAACAATCTGGGGCTGAGAACTCACACCCAGCTTGGCGCTCATGGAGCGGGCTACATCGCGGACTTCGTTGAACGTTGTCCGCTCATGTAGAAACAACCCACCACCAGAGGCCGTGGGCAAGGGTGAGTCAATGACGATCCAGCCTTCAGCTTCAGATAGTTCATCCTTCCAATGCCAGACACAACATCCATCAATGACAGTATATTCAGGGATGCTTAGGCGTGGAGAATCCTCAATAAGACTGACGGCTACGAGAGCCTCCTTGGCAATGTTGTTGCCGTCATTCTTTGGAAGAGCAGATGGCTTCTCAATTGAGGGCATAACGTAAGCCATAGTGAATTGACGTAAGGTTTTGATGAGGTGTTGAGAAATGGCTTTACTTAGGCTAATGCTCGATTTTTGAAATATTTATAGACAAGCACTACTATACCAGTGCGTTCTACGGATCATGACCTATTTATAGTCGGTTGAACCCCCATGGGATATCCCATAAATCCAATCAGCATCATCAAAAACTCCCTTGACCCGAATTCATGCCTCCAGGATTCTCTTTCATTCTATTATGGATAATCATCAACATATCTGGACAATGTAACCCCATTACCTGGACAAAAGACAACGAGTTGCATGACGACTGATTCATCTGCCGGCCGTATCTGAATCTCTAGCTATGCATCAACCTTAAAGGGCACTATGTCCATCTCACATAGTTACAGCTGATCATGGGATGTGTAACAAGAAATCCCTCAAAATAATATGTAGCCCCTGACCACGCACACAATCCAGCTTCATAGGAGTGTCCAAGCGTTTGTCTCTTTTTTATGCCTGACTCAGGGTGTATAGGGGCACTTCGTGGAACTTTTGGGGGTGTATGGATTATTGACTGGCATCTCGGCAAGGGTATCCCTCTTTGCCCATGTCATTCATATTGACTCAGTTGCTTTCACGATGTGATTATATGGCTCCCTCGAACTTTAATCACCGCCGCTACTACATGATCCACGCAAAACAGCATGATGAAGTTTTTTGCCGGAACAAGCCTTGTATCTGCTTCACGAACTTCCGTTCGTCCGGTGCAGACTGAACAATTCCCCACGCTGTTGACCTACGCTCGCGTCTCTCGCTCCCTAGATCTTGTCCACTATTTATATGTCAATACTTGACCAACTTATTCTGTAGACATCCATCACTTTCGGTATTCTAAGCCAAATACAGCTTCACGCAAACAAAATTCCGACATTTTCACCGCTGAATTCAATCTCACATACATCGCCATAATGGGTTCTATCGTCAATTCATCTGAGAAAGCTGTTGCGGGCATCTTCAACTCGTACATTGCTGCTTGCGGTATCGCCGCAGCTTGGGAGGTTGGACTTCTAGATGAATTCCGCACCAACAAAACTGTGAATATTGACAGTTTTGCGACTGTAAATGGCCTGGACAAGAGATCCACACGTGGTTTAATCTCTGCACTCACCACGGCTGATGTACTCAAGTACAATGGTACTCATGTCGTGCCAGGGGGACTTTTTGAAGAGGCCTACCGTACCAAAAGTCTATTCCATTGGCTCACTCTCGGGTCAGGCAGTGTTTTCTCGCGCATGCAGTACATCTTGCGCAACGAGAATCGGGAGGGGAATTTCTTTTCTCGAGATTCTGCCGCTATTGCATACGCATGTCGTGATGCAAACGAGCAGTTCATCGACCCGGTCTTTCTCAAAGCTGTAAATTCAACAGGCCTCAACTTTACATCCGTTGTGGACCTCGGAAGTGGCAGCGGCGCCAGGTTGATGCAAATGCTCGACCGATTTCCGAATAGCACTGCGATCGGAATTGATATCGCTGGTCCAGCAATCAAATTTGCCCAGACCGATGCTGAAAAGCGCGGATACAGCGGCCGCATCACCTTCCTTGAGGGGGATGTGAGGAAGCTCGAGTATCGACAAGAGTTTGCTCAAGTTGACATGATAACGTCATTTCTCATGGGCCATGACTTTTGGCCTCGGAATGATTGCATTGATAGTTTAAGAATGTTACGGAAAGCCTTTCCGAAGGTTCGGAAGTTCTTTCTCTGCGACACCATGAGAATACTCGTGGATAACCCTGAGACACGATATGCAGTGTCGGAGGACTGCGTGCCTATTTTCACACTAGGATTTGAATTTGGTCACGCCCTCATGGATGTCACCTTACCCACAGTAGAAGATTGGGAAGGAGCCTTCGAGTCCGGTGGTTGGCGATGTGTCCAGCAGCATCACATGATGCCACCCTCCCTTACCATGCTTTTTGAGTTGGAACCCTTGGAGGGACTGGAGTCTTAGATGTATCCCAGAACGCATTTCTCTTTATGATCTACCAGGTAACCTGCAACCACGTTTGAGTAGAACAATACAGCATGCCATGGGGTTCAGCTACGAGCAGTTGAACGATGCCCAATAGATTAGTTGGCTTGTCGCAAATACACAAATATCATGATGGCTGCACAAATGAGAATTGCGAGTGTCATCAGCCAATCACATATCCAAAACTTCTCCAAATTACACGCACAACCAGGGTATTTCGCAGGGGCAATTGTGACTTCTCCATATTGTGACGTGTCCAAAATTATGTCGGAGTCTTGATCCTAATGGATACCCTGTTCTTCGACCTAGCGTTTCCAAGTCGATGCTGAGCTGACTCAAGTTCAATTGGAAGTGAGCTGACGTCACGTTTTCTCACATTTAATCTTTTCTATCGGAATCTCCGTGCATTCGCAGAGGCTCGCCCCAACGATTCTCCAGAGAACAACTTTGCTGAAGCTGAAGCATAATAGCCCATACCCATATGATTGCCTAATCTCAAGCCCCTACATCCGAATCAAGGTTGTTTCTCCCGTAAAATCGGTCTGAATCTTGACTTTAATTAGTGTGAACGCCTACTCTTCCTCTTGATCTTTTCTATCCAAGTGGAAAGCTGGATGGGAAATACCAACCCTGCTTGGGCCGTGGCTGAGCTCAGAGCAAGTTTGGTACACTACTGAAAAGATCACGATAACACGTCATATCTGTCATGTCACTACATACTACCCAGACGATCACACAATCGAGGCTGACGTGGGCAGATCCCTTGCTCCGCCTCGCAGCATCAGGGCCTGACAAACTCTCTCACCCCAATTACATATCGAGAAAGTCACAAAACATTGAAGTCTAGTGCGTCTATTCATTCCAACAAAACGGTAGCTCAACTTATGATATTTCACCCCCCAAGCACCTCTTTCTGACACGCCTTTTTTTAAAGTTTGTGACAGTGTTGTGCTGGAGATGATAGATGACCCCTGATTGATATGGCCAGATTATCTGATATCTACACACCCTCGCAATCTCAACAAGGCATCCTTACATTTCACGTAATTATCGGCTCACAAAAACAAGCGGCATGTGCGGAAGAAAGTCCTGCGTTTTTGAGTCCCTCACAAGAATCTCATAATGTAAGAAAACGATGGTGACTGTGTTTACTTCTCAGGTAATGAGCCAGATGTTATCTACAATTTCCTTTCATCCAGTTTACCAGCTGCCCTTCAGGTCAACACTCACAATCCTAGTAGCGATCAGATCACAAGTACAGGATTTCAAATTATGGTCAGACCCGCATATACGAAGATCACTCAATACAGGGGGCTGGGCTGTAGGTTTGATGACTTAGCCGCTATGGCGAATCCACTGAGGATTTCTTCAGCTCAATGCGCCCCTCAAATCCTGGACCTGGACCTTTGGCACTGAATTGGCATTGTTCTCTCTCAAAAAAGTAACTTTCTCCGAGTTTCGGCTACGGATAGTTTAAGCAAGTTGTGGATCGGGTAGTACAGTCATGAGGCCATCTGTGAGTCATGAAGAAAGTCTGAGATCACACTCGAGGTCTAGAAGTAACCCAATGGACGAGAAGCGGCTTATGTGGCTCCTTTGAGATCAGGCGCCAGCTCCAGATCCCGACACATGTGAGCTAGCATCATTATCGGATGCAAGTATCGGCAATTAGTAATCTTTTCTATCAAGGGCTCTACACCGCAAGCTCGGCTCCCGAGTCTTAAATACAGCGACTCACTTATTCGTCGACGTTGTGATCTTCTATGTTTCCTCGCAACCTACTTCCGTCTACTTACCAAGAGTCTTCAAATTAATTGCAACTAAAATTCTTATGGGCATTATGATATTTTCCTCTCCCTATCAAATTGAAATCCCTGATGTGGACGTTCTGACCTATTTGTTTGGTACGTTCTTATCAGCTATGTTTGTAGCTCTTTACTGTGGGCCCACTGACTTCAGTAACAGGAACACCGGCTACCAGTGAAGATGACTTCGTGTTTCTGGATGCAGAAAAGCATACCGATGGATTTTCCAAGACGGAGTTAGAGGAATCTGTGAAAAGGTTGGCGGGGGGCCTTCGTGAGATCATCAAATTGCAAGACAACAATGTGGTCCTTGCATACACCGAGAATTCTGTAAGCAGCGACCAACTTGTGCGCTCGCAAAAATGTTTCTCACAAGTATAGATATGGTACCCAGTCATCATATTAGCGGCGATATGTGCTGGTGGGGTTTTTACTGGAGCAAATCCAATGTACACTTCTATGGGTAAGAGAAAGGGCGTGTTTTCCGACCGCTGGCCTCAATATTGCGAGATTCTACGACATGGCTGACATGATCTGCACACAGAGCTGATCCACCACCTCAAGATTTCGGGTGCGACATGTGTATTCACGGATCCGCAGCGGATCAACACCGCAATACAGGCAGCTGACGCCGTCGGGCTACCAAGAACATCCATAATCATTGCTACCCGCGATAGCCAAACTACGGTTCAGGGTTTCTATCGTATACCTGACCTCTTGGGCAATCCATATTCTTGGGAAGTGATCAATGATCCAGAAGTGTTGGACAATAAGTAAGTCATCGCGCCTAAAGAAGAAATGCTCAATCTTACGAAGGTTTAAGGGTTGCAGTTCTCAACTTCAGCAGCGGCACAACCGGGAACCCCAAAGCGTGCATGATAACCCATCGTAACCTGGTTGCCAATTCAGAACAACAACTGCACCTTGTTGAGGTAGCCCGGAGAAGATCACCAAGCTTGGAACATGCTGTGTCAGGTACCCACTGCGCCTTTCTGCCACTGTACCACGCGAGTAAGTCTGCGACTTAGCCCAGTTCTCGCCCTTAGCTGATGTGAAGATTAGGCGGGTTGATCACATATTGTATTATCAATGTACGTATGTCATGCAAAACAGCTATCATGCGGAAGTTTAGTCTGAAACTTTTCCTTGATACCATCCAACGTCTCCACGTTACAGATCTACTGCTGGCTCCGCCAGTAGCTCTATTGCTAGCTAAAAGTGATCTGACACTGCAGTACGATCTTTCAAGCGTTAGACTATTACTCTGTGGGGCAGCTCCCCTTCGACCAGAGCTGTCTAAGCAGCTGGAAGCGGTTTTTGGCAACGGCAAAGTCCGTAGCCGCCAAGGGTGGGGAATGACAGAAGCCACAATGGCTGCCACTCTCTTCGCTCCCGACGAATTCGATCCCTCACACAGAGGCGTTGGGTATCTTCTACCTAATATGGAAATGAAGATAATCAAGGGTAATGGTCAACAGGCAGGATACGATGAGGAGGGAGAAGCTCTCATCCGTGGCCCCAATATATTCAAGGGTTATCACAGGAACCTAAAAGCATCTCAAGAGATCTGGTTCGAGGACGGGTGGCTGAAGACAGGGGATATCGTCATTTTCGATAAGAGTGGGCTCTTGACAGTAGTAGACCGGAAGAAGGTTAGTAACATGCGACAATGGGGTCCACAATGGACGGTTTGGCGTGGCTAACAAGCTTTTAATAGGAGCTAATCAAAGTGAAAGGCTTTCAGGTTGCCCCATCTGAAATTGAAGGGGCGCTCCTCGAACACGAGGGCGTTAGAGACTGCGCAGTGGTTCGAGTAATCCTGTAAGTACTTGTTTTCGTCCGTTGTCTCACCTTTTCGATTCCAAGAGACTTGTGTGCATATGCTAACCTGTTGTTTCCCCCAGCGATGGCCAAGAACACCCAAAAGCATTTGTTGTACCCAGAGACGATCAGGTCACGGTTGCATCCATCATGACATTTTTAGAAACTCGACTGTCGGCGTACAAGAGACTTACCGGCGGCGTTATTTTCGTACATACCATACCCAAATCCCCATCAGGAAAGATTCTGCGCCGTTTACTTCAGAACTCGATCCCGAAAGGATCTGCCCATCTTTAAAATCAGAAACTTAGGTGACTTACCAGTCACAAACTTCCTTTCATTTGAATAGTACTTGAACAACGTCTTGAAGTCTAGTTTGATAGCATTTGCGTGTGTACACGGCATGATATGATATTTTTATATGTGATTTCACTTTTCTTTTCTCATGTCATTGTATGCCAGCTGCTGAGAGTTAAGGTGATTGAAGTTCATGATGTCCAATTCCTCTTTGTTAAAACCGATCATCAGCATGAGAAACCTCGACTGATTGTTCCAAGATCGGCTGCATGTTGATCTGCATAGATTTTCATATCTTAACTGATCAAATACTTTGAATACTGCAAAGGCGATAGCATGCAAACCTTTTTTTTTTTTCATCTTAAAGATTCAAGAAAAGACGCAGACGAGGACCAAGGAACCACTTTCTCTCGGTACGATCAAGGATGCAAATAAAACTCCTAGAAATAGTTCCGCACGCGCCTTCGAAGGTCAAGAACCTAGTCCTGTTGTGGTTGGCTGACGCATAGTGGGTTCGGCTGTAGCCGGATGAGCGGACATATTTTAAAATAAAGTTTGTTTGCTGTTGGATCTGGACGCTCCTACGTGAAGGGGTAACTAATGTCTTTTTTATGCGGACAAGGATTGTACAACGCAAACCCCTGGCTGTTTCATACTACACCTTACTCAATGGGGTATTTTTCCTATCATGGTTAAATGACTAGTGTGCTTGTGGTGTGGAACACGTTGAGGGATGTGGGAGGAAAAGCCAGCTTTTCCACGTACGGCTGTGTGATATACGTATTTACTTGATTGGAGTTTAGTTGCCGTCTGCAACATCTATTGTCTTGATTATATTGAGTTTGACCTCAATCTTGTTTTCATTTTCAATAATATCGAGAGATTTGGAAAACCTGGGATTGATAAAGGTTAAAGCAAAATAAAAAAAAGCATGTATCCTATAGACAAAAGCGTCGTCCAGACTTTAGACATGAGGGGGCGGTATCCAAGTTGTTATGATACATCGCCAAGTTGGGTCGTCCTTCTCATCAACTTTCATCCGGAAGCACCATCGCTTTCTTGCTCGACACTTGGCTGTTCATGTCATTATCAGATGAACACCTCCGTCGCCCCTCAATTCCACCGTGAGTCACTACCGGCTCCATGTCTTACTACAGTTAGTAAGGGTATGTACTGATCTCCACTTTATAAAGGTTTTGAGGGACTTCTTGGCTTGAGTCAGGCAGACATGACTCGAGAGTATGGGATACGTACACCTACACCACATCCATTGAAATTGTCCACCTAGGTCGTCACAATCGGGACTTAATCACTTGCCGAGTCTCGGCAACAGGAGACTATATTTAGAATACGTCGAGGGTCAGTTGCTTTGTCCCTATGACTGTCAGTTAATGGCACGGACCTCCACGGAAAGTTAAGAGGCGAGATTAGTATATCCAGATGATTCTAGTATGATCAAAACGAAGAGTAAGGGATCTTGTAGCGCCCTTAACATCACATTGTCATCGAAATGATGACCTGCTTCTTATTTAGAATATACTTGTTCTAGTCATACTTGACTTTCCCTTTAAATGGCATATAGTAGTGGATTTTATATACCTCGCACTAAACAAACCTCTAATCAGTTTATTTATGTATGAGTTATTAAGAACTAGATTTTAAGCAATAGCTTTCTACTAGGATGCTTACAATATATATTAGCGGTGTAATTAGTAATATAATAGATTTTAATATAGTAACTTAATAAAAGCTATTTTAGTAGAGAATTTACTTACTTAGTACTAAGCTGTAAAATCTACAGGATTTAAGTTATTAAATAGTATAGTACAGCTCGAGTGTATAGTTTTATAGCTAAATATTGTAAATAATCCCTCTTATACATATTTACTAAAAAAGCTAGGCTAAGCTTTACATATATAATATAGTATTAACTTGAGAATTATATTTATTAAAATAGGTATTTTTATAGAGATAGTAGGAAAATACTAGCAAGATAGTATAGTACTAACTGTTTTATAATTATAGAAATACTAAGGTTATTTATTAAGGAGTAAAAAACCTCAATTACTTTTAAATATTCTTAGACTTTACAAAGATAAAATATTTCAATACTATTAGCTATATTAAATATACTTTACATGTTACTTTTATACTAATTCTATAATAAACTTACAGTAGTTAAAAATCAAATTACATTTAAAATATAATCATTCCTAACTATAATTTTCTTTATATTAAAAGCCTTTAAATATAAGTTATATTTTACAGTACTCTTATAAACTTAAGGTCACCAGTTTTTAATTTAATTACAAACTTAAACATACCTAATGTACTTTACTTAGCTTACTAAATCTATAAATGCAAACCTAATATAGTTTAGTTTATTCCTTAGAAAACCTAATTATTATATTAAAGTAGTTTTACTAAAAGTATTTTATAATTAACTATCTAAATTATAAATCTATAATTAACCTTTTAAGTAATTGACTAAATAATAGCTCTTACTTAACATTCCTTAATTAATTATTATTAATACTAAGAATACTATTATATAATAAATATTATAAAAGAAACTTATTAAGTAATAGTTATTCTTCTTTTAATACTTATAAAACTATAAACGTAGATATATAACTGTTAAATAAATTAGTTAAAACTTTTTTATTATATTATTTCCTTTTAGAAGTTTGATTAAAAAAGGATTCAGTCAGGACTGGTACGATGTATCTACTAGGTACATATTGTAAATATGTTATACGTATAACTTGAATATATATTAAGTTTTAAACTGTATATTATATTAAACTCACTATAAAATACTAAATTATATAAAGCTACTTATCAAGCCCCTCTCTAGAGGTCTCTATAACCTCTTGATAAAGTATTATATTCTACTTAGCTGGAGGTAATACATCGGCAGTTACAGAAGGGCTTTCTGTTCTGTTGCATTATGCAGACAGGACTGTGCGTGGGCCCTTAACCGGCCACCAAGCGATCTGCACCTAAACGGGCCAACCTAGATTAAAAACCCTTGAATTTTAAAGTTTGTTCAGAAGGGCCGTTCCGCGACCCACTTGTCGTCTCATTGGAATCGGTTCTGTCACCTCGGGTGTCCTCCGTGTCTTGCTACCACACCCCCTCCTGCCTGCCCAGCGCTTAACCGAGAAAGGATTAACAGCTTTCGAGGCCGAGATGATACCGTAGGTGGACACTGCAGGTCTGAGACACGAGCAATTGTGTCCCGTTGTTTTCATGTCGGCGCTAGAAGAAGGTACACAGACGCTTTCCTATTCATCCGTTTCCGATCCATCCTTGTAAGTAACAGCCGCACTTTAACGAGGCATAATGGAGTAATGATTTCATACTCATGAAAAGAGAGAAGAGAAAACTAAGAGAACAAACCCACCCTGCGAAAGAGATTGCCATAATAAAACCTAATATTAGTTACAGTTCACAGTATGCGAGGAAGTTTTAATTCTTATCTCGAGTGGTCTGTCACAAACTATCTTTTAACTTATCTTCTTACCTCTCTTTATAGCAATTGGGTTTCCCGTAGTTCAGTAAGGCTCTAATATTGTTTTGCATTTATATAGGTAGATATCTCTACCCTTTGCTTAGCAGACTTTAATACTGGGATCGCTGGCTAGGAATAAGTATAGTTCTAATAGGATGACCTCCTAATAAGTTTCTTTACTAAAGTACTATAACTTATATAAATATTAAATAATACTAAAATAATAACACTACTTAATTTCCCACTACCAGCGCCTTAATAAGCTCCCATTTAGGCTGTGTGCTGACGTGAGATTTTGGGCGACTTTTCGTAACCGTCCCCGGACCTCAAGGTGAAATATCAAGATACCACACCAGAATATAACTCAAAATTCTACTGATCTTTTAAGAAACATCATGGCATCATCCAACTCATCACCAGATCATATCATCTACCCTACGCATATGATTGACAATGTCTCGGTCATCAAGTCCCTCGTCATGGCATGGACCTTGCGTTTCAACGATGTCCTAGACGCCGACAAACTTCACCACGCACTTTCGGATTTGCTTCAAATTGGCGATTGGAAGAAACTTGGGGGAAGACTCAGAGTTGGGATTAATCCTAGAGGAGCGCTGGAAATCCATGTTCCTTCGAATTTCACCAAGGACAAACCCGCGATATCTTTTTCACATGTGTCGTACGATATTGGCATTGGAGAGCATAAGCAAGCAAAATTACTACCAAAAGCAACCTTTCGGCCATCGATCCACCCGGCAATGGCCCATGAGCTGGCCATACCGCCAGGTGCGCCTCAGTCCCTCAAGGACTTCACCAGCAGAGAGGTACCAATGCTTTCACTCCACATTGTTTCCTTTCAAGACGCGACCTTGGTAACAATTTCTTGGCCTCACGTGCTTTTTGATGCTGTTGGCTTCTCTCACCTGGTCGAGGCGTGGTCATCGGTCCTTGCGGATCGCAAAGAAAGGGTCCCAGCTCTCATTGGGGCTAGAGACGATGTTCTGTACGGCATTGGAGATCTGTCGCAAGCGAGTCCTCATCACTTATCGAGTGAAAGCCGGATTCTTTCGGGTCTGGCGTTACTGTGGTTTGTTGTCAGGTTCATTTGGACTATCCTCGTCAACCCAACTGTGGAGAGCCGTGTCATCTGTATCCCCAAAGATGCAGTAGAACGACTACATCAGAGAGTATTGGACGATATCCAGGACGGGAAAGATGGTGTAGATGATCCCTGGGTCAGCCCAAGTGATGCAATTCTTGCTTGGCTCAGCCGAACTATGTTTGACTCTACGTCCTATCCCGTCAGCATGACCACTCCGATTGACGCGCGCACACGCCTATCTCATCTCAAGGATGCAAAGGGTGTTTATATCCAGAACATGATACTAGGCTCGTTTGTTGTATTGTCTCCCAAAACGCTCCAGGGACCATTAGGAAATCAAGCTCTCGAGAGCCGACAGGGTATGCTGGATCAGATGGAAGAAACGAACCTCGTTGGTATACTGCAATTATTCCGCAAACGCTGGGATATTGGCAAAACCCGAGCACCGATATTTGCCGCACCTGGTAGTGTAATCCTCACCACCAACAGCAGACTCAAGGTCGATCTTTTTACAAAGGCCAATTTCAGTCCGGCGGTCCTTCAAGTAGATAACAGCCAAACTCGGAGTAACCCGCTTGGTACCCCGGTTTATCACTTTGCAGCAACAATCAACCCAAGCATCGCATTCAGAAACTTTGTTAACATTCACACAAGAGATCCAGAGGGAAATTACTGGTTAACGGGGTTCTTTACACCACGACAGTGGTCGAAGATTGAGACGAGCTTTGAGAAGTTAATTTGAGTAGATCTAGTGAATATGCACAGTGGGTGGGCAAAGGTTTACATGAGTTTAAAAGAACAGAAGCTCAATTATTTTATATAATCTTAGGTAATTATGTCTTACATTCATCAGTAAAATATTCTAATCAGTATTCATCTTATATATCGCTAGTGTTATTATTATTTCGTTTTTTACTTTAATCTTCGGCACCTTATCTCCTGGTCGGGATTTTTGTCTTCTACCGACGTGCAGTATTACTTTTTATCAAGTAGTTAGATAAATGACGTCAAGATAACTATCTCAGAAGAAACAGATACTATTACTTGCATGCGTGTGGATTGTAAGTATATCCATTTGGGCATTAACATTTGAGCAGTAATAGACATTCAAAAAATATCTATAGATGGCGATTATACAACTGTAGCCAGGGCTTCGGCCTTACTCTTCCGCCCCTGCTTGTCATTACAGTGGTTATCGATAGCCCGTTTGACTTGCATATAGGTCAGACTGAGACTTCTGTCGCAGCAGCGGCTTGTTATTTCGACACTCATCGTGGTAGCTGCGAAATTGGTTAGCGATACGGAACGAAGGGGGTTGATTGACTGACTCTTTGAGGGTCGATTGACTAGGCTTGTGGTGTGGATCAGGTTGAGGGTGTGGGGGGGGGAGCCAGCTTTTATGTGTACGGTTGTGTGAGTTATAGTCTACGTGTTTACTTAGATAAAGTTTAGTTGCTGTGTGCGATTTCTGCTGTCTTGATTATATTGAGTTTTGCCCTTAGAGGTAGTTATTTTAATTGTTGATATTATTGACAGATGTGGAAAGCCTGGGCTTGATAAAGTTAAAGGTTAAATTGAAAAAGAAAAAAACAACTATAGCATTAGTAACTGAATATGCAGTAGTGTAAGTTTTGGGCGGAGGCATTGTTGGAGTAATGGAATAGGGTAGGTGTTAAGTTTTGACGGTTGAATCCGAACCTCTTTCTCTTAACCCTTGTATCCAGGGAGTTCCAGCCAAATGTGGTGAGAATGTCAACTGAGGTCAAATGCACATCCTAAGTCGATTCAATCATGGTTGTATTACGTAGCTGATAACTTATAGGTGCGTAAGGCTGCAGACGACCTGCGGAGGTGCGTATGCGACGAAATGACTGGAGCAGAAAATCCATGTAAACTTCAAAGCCATGGACAAAGCAACAAATCTTACGTTTGAAATAGACACCCGGTGTCCAGCCAAAGTTAAAAGAGAACTTGACTCTATCCGTTTCTATTTAAACTTCAAGCTCCATATATAAGTACAGCTTTCCCCCAACCATTTTCGTATCGCCTCGCCCTTCACTTGACCACCTCCCAAGCCAACATCCATCCACATGACCACCATGGCGTCGCTATGCAGGCTTCCAGCCGAACTAAAGCTGCAAATCATCGAAATGCTGTCCATATTCGACGTTCGATCAGTCATTATGGCATCCCCTGGTTTCTTCCGCTATTTTCTTTCCGCACGCCGCTACATCCATCAGTTCTTTATAACCAGACTTAAAACGGAAATGTTCCAGAACGAGAATTTGCTCTCGCGCGCCGTACTTGCTACCCGTCTTCGACTACTGCCGCAAACCGATCCGTTTCCTGACCCACAGGTAAGGTCTAGGATTGAAACAATTATAAAATCCCAACCTCTTTCTCTCACAAAGTGGGAGGGCAGTTTGCCAATCCTTTGCGACCTCTATCGCCAGAGGCACGAAGCCAACCAGCTTATCAGAGAGTATACGACTGAAGCATGGGATAAGTTGGCGTTTGACTTTCGAAAGGCTGCCCACGTAAGGTTCCGACCTGTCGGATATTCATTATCCGAGCCTGTGAAGCTCTCTCCTTCCGAGGTTTATCGCCTTGAAAAGGGCTTTCTGCAGTTTGAGATCCATCGGCACTCTCTACATTACCATCACGCTAAACTTCTGCGGACCAAATTAAGCTCAAGCATGACTCTATACAACTGGAACCTTTTCACAGAATCACGAACAGACAAGCTAAGAGACTGGAAACTGAGAGCTTTCCAGTCAATCTTCCGCTTCGTTCTTGATGGTTATCGTCGCCTTATTCATGAGGTTGAAGACCAGCTCCGTGATGCAACCGAACAGTCTACTCAGTGGCAAATGGATCACGTGTCGTGGTTCCGCCAGCGAACAGTCCATCAAGAGCTACTGTATGCCGCACATCTCTCTTCCTGCGGCTATGGCCTGCTACGAAATCTCCAAAAGGCCCATAAGACCCAGCTCCAGCAGTTTATATTGGTGAGCTTCTCAACTATGTGCTTCCACGAGGAAAGTTTGGCTTTTCGCACCTCTACACATGAAGAAAATGCCAGGCTTTGTCATTCGCTCGAACTCCTCAGTGGAGAAGCAGGTTCTCCTCATGAGCCATGGACACGCGCCAGGTATTTCTGGGACGAGGAACGAGTTCATGCGTTGATGGATGCTCTGCATTAACACTGTTAGATCTCATATACACAAGAGGTGGCCTATAACCTAGTAGTCAGATAGTACGCTTCGGTAGGTCAATGGAGATGATAGCTTATGCACCAGTTGGGCAGGTATTGAGCTGTAAGGCGATGACTAAAAACAACTAATTGTTCCATTTTCTTATGGAAACGCAAAACTTTGTAAGCAGTGCTGCTGAGCTAGCATGTTGATCAGGCGTGTAGATCCTTCCTGTATTTGGACGTAGGATGCGATACCTTCTGATCCTGCCAGCATTGAGAGAATACCTTGTGGATTGAAATAATCGCGCTCACCTGAGCCAGACCGTTATTTGATGGATATGTCAGAGATTTAGACGTCATTCTCAATCATACAAATCCACTACATGGCCAGAGACGAGATAAATCCACAGAACATATCACATTCATTTGGTTGATGAACTGAGACGGGGATGTACTGTAAGACAAGGACCCACTTGGCTATACCGAAAGGAGAACCCGGAGCTTAAAAATCGTAGGGCTGTAATGCTCGTGAATAAGCAGCTTATTATCTGCGTAATACTGCACGTCTTGGAGGATAGGTACAGTAAGATAATCTAAGTATAAAGAGGAGCAATGGGCTTGCGAAATAAAGGGTTTTTCATTATAGTCAATACCCAACTTTTCAATACTCCTCTGATAATCAAAATGCGATATCTTCAACTTGCCATTGCCTCGTTGGCTTCAATTGTTGCCGCCACTTCATCTTTTGACACCTGGGCTCACGGCCGAGTTGCTCTAAATGATGTCAGCATACACTTTCGCTATGCTGGTTCAGGACCTCCTCTTCTTCTTGTTCACGGCAACCCCCAACACAGTCTAACATGGCAATTCATCGGTCCCATCCTCGCCCAGAATTACACTGTTATCGCTCCGGACAACCGCGGCGCTGGTGACTCAAGCATCCCCCCGGACGGGAACTACACTGCAGCTGCTTCAGCCGATGATCTCAAAGGCGTTTTGGACTTTTTGAACATTACATCTGCATATGTCTTTGCTCACGACAAGGGCGTCGGTATGGCCACTGCTCTTGCTATTAAGCACCCTGATCTCGTGAAGAGACTAGCCTTGGCAGAGTATGCTCTCCCTGGGCTCTCGTATGAGCAGGCTGCAACCCCAGCGCCTTACTGGGACCTTTACCAGAACTGGCAACTGGCATTCTTCCAGGTCCCCGACTTGGCCGAATTTCTCATGTCGGGCAAAGAAAAGCAGTTTCTTCAATGGTATTTCTATCACGGAAGTTACTCTGGCGTCGAGAGTTTTAGTGAGGAGACAGTCAACAGGTACACCAGCAGTATCTCCAAGCCAGGATTTCTCAGGGCGATGCTTGGGCCCTTCTCTAGTTCAACTGTTTACCAGGACGCGACTTTCTTCAAGACTTCTCTGAACAACACCCCTCTGAGTGTACCGCTACTTGGCATGGGTGGTGAGGCAAGTCTGGGGCTGAAGGCAGACCTGCTGCAGACTTATAAGCCAGTCTCCTCAAACCTTGAGACCGACACTATCCCCAAGGCAGGACACTGGATTGGTGAGTTCTCCTCTTTGACTTGGCGACACATTGCTAATACTTCTATAGCCGATGAAAATCCTAAATGGACTGCAAAACGTGTGGCTAAGTTCTTTGGTCAAGATGACAAACAGCTGTCGGAAATTGATCTGGGATATTTGGAAGATTTGGTCACACTTGATGTTGGCTTTTTTGGTACTAGGAGAAATCTCGCGCTGGGTACTCAGTGAGGACATCGCGTGTGGAGGCTACCAGCTACTGAGCGTTCCCTTGGTCTGGCAATCTACTCCGTATGTCGACTGTGCTTTGACAGACACATCGAATAATTACTTAGCCTTTCAAACAGTAGTGATCAAAACATCCAGGCACGATTGGCAGACTTGGGATCACTAGACAAAAACGCCTCGTGGTGGATTTGAGGATAAATACTCTCATAAAATAGTTACAATGAATTGTTGCACCTGGCAACCTTTAACCCTTGACTTATATACGTCCTTCACAACCATCGCGAAGCTTATTTCTTGACCGCACATCCAATGCGCTTAGAGCTGACAGCAATGTCATCGAACCAGAAAGTGTTGACAGATCCACTGTAGGACTCCCATCCGAAGTAGACACCCTCGATCTTGGGCTTGGGCTTGCTGTTCTTCCAGCCGTTGCTGTACGGGGACGGGTCGTTGGGCTTGTAAACAAGACCCTTGACGGGGCTGTCGTTGAGCCAGGTGGCGATTGTGCCATCGGGGTAGAGATGGTACTCGAGGCACTGCCACTCGTTGGCGGGGATGTTCTTGGAGGCGGCGATACCGTCGGGGGAGAGATCGGGGAGAGTGGCGTCGTCGGACTCGTGGTTGTACATGAGGATCTTGCTCTGGCCGCCGATGCGGAGGTGCTTGCCCTTGCCCTGAGCGGAGTCGGGCATGGTGATGAAGGTGACATGAGAGTCATCGAGAGCCTTGGCAGACTTCCTATAATTGAAGTGATTAGTGACATGTTCTAGCGATTGCATCTCAATGTCAACTTACATCCAGGTCCTGACGTAGACATCACCGGAAGGAATGGCGTCAGTGCCAAAGAACTTGTGTCCACAGAAACCATTGCTGCCACCAGTGACCTTGATGGAGTTCTTTCCACTGTGAGCAGTAGTCTTGTCGAGAACAACACTGCCACCCTGGTCACAGTCGGGCGCGTACTCAGGCCAAGCGACCTTGTCCCAACCGCTCTCAAAGTCCTCGGCGACCTGGCCGAGGGTGAGAGGAAGCACAGAGAGTGCAGCAAGAGCAACTTGGCGAAGCATGATGAAAGAATTGATATGTACAAGAAAAGGGAAAAAGAAGAATAGAAGTGTGTTTGAGAATGAGAATGAGAGCCAAGCGCCAAGAAAGATCGTGACGCTGGGCGATCTATTTATCAAGATCCCTTCGTTTGATGTGAGCGCCCTGTAATTATTAGGGATTGGCGCCTGAAACAAAGGCGGTTCTTCGTCTGAATTGTCATTGGCGGTGCAGGGATGGTGCGGTAAACTCGGAATCGAGAGCCCGCAATTTCCATCTCGGGCGCGGGCAGTTGAACCTGAGACACCTTCGGGAAAAGCGGGCAATTCTTCCGTCGAAGGGTGTGAAACAGGGCAATTATCCGTCTCGCTAATATTTATATTCTCCAGATTGACTTCGCATGCTGATTATCGCCATATGCCATTTCTTTAGTATTATTGCTTCTTCCAGTACCCGAGAACCACTTTTCAGCGATGCTGTCCTCAGGTGTAACAGTTCTAGCGCTTAAAGATAGAGAATCGTTAGATGGAGTTGAAAATCAAGGCAGATGTCTGTCTGGGCAAAGTGGAAAAACCGGCATTGATCTGACTAACCAATACGCCCTATCACGTATTCGATGTCTCTTAAAGTCCAATTATTATGCGGTGTGACTCATTGAGTATTTCTTTGAGAAATGGCTGTTGGTCGTAGACAACAATATCTTGTTTCAATCCAATCATTGTCGCTGGTCTCGAACCCCGCCTAGCCAACAAACACTTCGCCGCATTATATAAATATTGCCTACAAACAGGACACAAATTTGGATATTGCCCCTCACTCCGTTAACACTTTGGGAATTATCTCGTCTTTTATGATCATACCTTACGGAACCAGCAACTCCGAGATAGCATCCTCAGGTAGTGATGGGCGCCTCTCCTCCACCTACCCCGCCTCCAAGGGCACCTTACCGTGGTGAATTGAGGTTCAAGAGTATCACGTCACTGTGTGAATGGATTGAAGACTACTTTCCCGGTAGCTACCACCCGGTTATAATAGGTGATCTCTTTGATGATGGCCGATACAGGGTTGTTCGGAAACTCGGTGAAGGATCTTCTTCAACCGTTTGGCTGGCACGCGACCTGAGGTAGGTAGCCCATTTATCAGATTATAGTGGCCGGATATTAACTTTAACCAGAGATGCTAGATACGTTGCCCTAAAGATATTGGTATCCAAAAGGACAGAGTCGAGTCAGGAACTGCAGATCCTGCACCACCTTGCTAACGTTGCACCCGAAGACGGAGCACAATACATTACACAGCTTCTTACAGAGTTTGAGCACCATGGCCCGAATGGTGTACACAAGTGTCTGGTTCTGGAACCTATGGGTCCTTCTGTCAATTCCATGGTTGAAGAACTGCCTCAATTCAAACCGAGATTGAGAACAATGAACATTCGGTATCCGCCTCAAATGGCGAGATGCATACTCAAGCAGTCGCTACAGGGATTGGCCTTCCTCCACCGGAATGGCATTGCTCATGGAGACTTCCATCCTGGTAATATGCTCTTTTCACTCACAGATATCAACGGTTACGAGGAAGATGTTTTGCGACAAGTCGAAAACGTCGAATCCCAATCAACATCGCCCCCCGTAGTGCGACGCGATGGCAAGCAGGACAAATGGGCCCCTCCATACCTCTGTATCGCGCAGCCACTTGGGTCCTTCGCGAGCCCTACCGATGATTTCAGAATCAAGCTATCAGACATGGGCGGAGGTAATTATTACTGAGATACTTCCAGAATCACAACTGACAATCGCCAGCATACTACTTCAACAACCCACCTGAGGAGCCCACCACTCCAGTTGGACTCCGTGCTCCAGAGCTTGTGCTCAAAGGGGAGATTAATCCCTCTTTGGATATCTGGAGTTTCGGATGTCTTGTTTTTGAGTTGACAACTGGACAGCCTCTCTTCTGCGTACCGGCGCTATACACCGAGACGGAACAAAAGGAGGACCACCTTCTTTCGTTGCAGGAGCGTTTGGGTCCCCTGCCAGATGATCTCTACTGTTTATGGAAGACATCTTCGCAATACTACACGCCCGACAAGAAACTTTACAATAATCAGCTTGGAGGCGTCCCCGAAGGCAAGGAGCCTCTCGAGATCCCGGAGCAGCTGTCAATGGAGGAGGCATTCGATCAGACTAAACCCGAGTTAGATAAGGAGGAAGCAGAAAAGGTGAAGAAGCTTATCCGTCGGATTCTTCAGTATGATCCCTCCAAGAGGCCCTCTGCTGCTGAGATCCTGCAGGATCCTTGGTTTGCGGGACCTTAAAGTGGAAGCTTGGGTAGATGCTTTTAGCACCTGAGCGACCCAGGGAAGGATTTTGGTCCGAGCACATGAGATACATATGTTGTGCTGCATTTATGGGAAAGGCTTCTTCGATGTGTTTGTCTAGTCTACAACTGTAAAAGCGGAAAAAATCCGTGGGAGCTAGATACCTTGCTTTCCTATGGCATGATATTCGGAGATTAAAGTCAAGTAATACGTGAACGTTCACCAGTTCTCTACCATACACCATGTTAAAGCGGACATCGACAAGGAGGACTTGATCAGTTGTAGAAACACAAGCTCTATTCAAACCACCATTGGATCTCATGCTCAAAATCCAAACAAGCTTAGCGTCACTGCCTACTGTCTCTATCTTAAGAAAATCTCATTATCATTACGCGACCTGAAGCACAGCCGATAGCCACGGTTGATTTGAGGACAACCGATGATTGACGACGATACTCGGGAGGGAGCCAAAGTACGTTCTTGCCATATTTCCCAATCCATTCCTCGTGAATATCGATAAAGTGACTAGACCAATCACAACATGGTAAGTCAGTTATCCCAATTGACTCGGCGTTAACATACGGCATTGAGTTTGGTACGTTCAAGTCTAGAGTACCGATATCGGTGTAGAGCCGAGAGTTCATCCATGAATCGAAAGATAGGCGATGGAGGCTTGTACCGACGTTGATTGTGTACAGACACAACCCCTGTTTTGAATCCCAGATCTTAAGCAACTTATCGTGCGAGCCTGATGCCAGATACAGGGAATCCACCGAAAAAGCTACTGATGTTATCGATGAGAAATGTCCCAGTAGCATTATGAAGCTGTGCTCTCTGATATTCCAAACCCTGATCGTCCTGTCGTCCGAGCCGGTTGCGAGACACTGATTATCGGCTGAGAGGGCCACTGAGTACACTTGACCATTATGTGTAAATGTATGTAAGCATTTACCCGTTGCTGTATCCCAAATCTTGGCTCCCTTATCAGAACCTGATGCAAGATATTGATGATGTGCTGAGAGGTCCACTGAATGTACCCTCCCATCGTCCTTAAGTGTATGAAGGCATTTACCAGTTCTTGTATCCCAGACCTTGATTGTTGAATCATAGGAGCATGACGCTAAACGCTTATTATCCGCAGAAAAGGTCACGAATTCTATTGCCTCGAGATGGCCTTCAAGTGTCTGCAGGCATGTTCCTGTTTCTGTATCCCAGATCTTAACAGTAGTATCGATTGATCCTGATACGACTCGCAAGCCATCAGCTGAAATGGCGATAGACTGCACAGGCTCATCATGGCCTGGGGCTGTTAGCGGGCATGGGTTGTTTGATACAGCCCAGATCTTTACTAAGCCATCACCTGAGCCTGATATAAGATGCTGACCATCAGCCGTGAAGGCCACAGATGTTACTGTACCCCCGAAGCCCTTTAGAGTCTGTAGGATTTGGCCGGTATCTGCATCTAAGAGTCTTATCGTGCGGTCGCACTCACCTAAAGCGAGGCGTTTGCCATCCGGTGAGAAAGCTAGTGCGGTCCAGGAGCACCTGGAGCTTTCCAGTATCGGTAGACTGGATCCTCTCGCCGTGTCCCAGATTTTGGCAGTATTATTGATCGAGACTGAAGCGAAACGCTCACTACTTGGAGAAAAGGTTACTGATATCACTATATCATCGTGAACCTGTAGAGTCCGTAGGCATGAGAATGATTTCATGTCCCAGATCTTAACCGTATTATCTGCCGATCCTGACACAAGAAGCTGGCTATTTGGTGAGAAGGCTACTGAAGTAACCGCGTCAGAGTGGTCCCCAAGAGTCTTCAAACATCTTTCCGTTTTTGAGCTCCAGATCTTAATTGTCTGATCAAAAGATCCCGATGCAAGATACTGGCCGTCTGGGGAGGAAGCCACTGAGTTCACGAGTTCATCATGGCCTTCTAGTGTCCGCGGACATGATATTGTTTCCATATCCCATATCTTAATAGTTTTCGAAACTGATGCAAGACTTTGTCCATCGGGTAAGAAAGTGATAGAACGGATTGTAGTATCATGCTCAAGAGAATGTTGGCATAGGCCTGTTGTTATATCCCATATTTTGACTGTCCCGTCGCGTCCGCCCGACGCAATAAGCTGATCATCTGGGGAGAGGGCCACTGACAGTACTAAACCGTCATGGCCCTCAAGGGTTTGTAGGCAATTGTTCCAGCTCTTGTCCATCGTTGGCTTCAGAGTTATCCAGTCCGGCTCTTCATGCTTGAATAGCTCTCGAATGAGGCTACATTCTGGACTAAAGACTAGCGCCGAGACATAGACTTGCAATGGGGCAATCTCGATTGGTCGCTTATGGGTGAGAATAAAACGGCGCGCATCTTGAAGCAGTTTCGTCACTGGCTCTGGTGCCTTGAATTTCTGGGTACGATTGTTAGATCAATTTCAATATGTGCTCTGACCAACTCACAGTAGCCAGATCCTCGAGCTTATACATGGCCTTTACTCCTTCTACTATACTACTCAAGAGACTGAGAGATTCCAGCCAGTACAAATACTTCTTCTCGATGAACACAAGAACATCAACACTGTTTGTCAGATTGTTGTTGGCCTTGGTGGGCTCAGACTCGTGAAGATGGTCTACCCAATACACACAAGAGTATCGAATGGGTTCCAGTGGCTCGAGGTCATCCGGTAAAATGTCATCGATGTCAAACCCTGGATGGTCAAGTTGGCAGATGTCGCGTCTCAGAGTCTCCGATAGTGCCTGCAACGATCTCTCGAAGATAACTCCATGTTGATATGCAAGACCTGAAGGTAGAATTTGGTCTGATGCCTTGTTGAGCAGAAAGTCTTTCGCCGACTGGTGCAGGAAATAAATGGCATCTCCCCGGAGTGCCAGGAAAGATCCACAGCAACCGATGATCTGTGCCAACTCATTGAAATCATCCTCGCAGTGTGACCCCAGAAGAGTTTCCAACTCAGCCAAAGTGAGCGGTCTATACGCGACAGAAGCAAGAGCCAGTATCTCTCTACATATGTCTGCATCATGTGAAGAAGAGATATATTCCATCATCCTTCTGTATAGCGGGTCAAGTCCCTTTGGAAATAAATCCAACCTGAGGCGGGTGTGCCTTTTCCGGAACACCTTGCTATCTGCAAGCTCTTGACAAACCAAAGCGACCCATAGAAACGTGCCATCTGCATTCTCAGCTAAATAACTCTTGACTTCGCTTGTGAGTTTTGCGTCGTATTGCTTTTTTTCAGCCAACTTCTCCACCTTGTACTTGATGAATGCCTCAACGGCCTTGCAAACTGAGTCTTGATTTAACTCAAGATGCAGCCTGACTTTCTGGGTGGAACGATCCAGCACCTGTTCAATTTCCGGCCAGTTACGGCTAGTCACGATCCACTTGACGTTGCTGGTCCTGACTATCAAGTCAAGAAGCTTCTCTTGGTCCGTACTACACTCATCGAGAGCATCAACAATTACGAGTACGCCATCGAGTATTGGGTCCTCGAGCATTGCCACGAAGATCTTGGATAGAGCTTGCCATGCATTGCCATCCTCAAAAAGCTGCTTTCCCGCATGATCGTACTTCTCCTCGATATAAGAGATAAGCGGAGGTCGTTGAACAACAAGACGGTAGATCAGACCACGGAGCACTGCTGTCGCGTTACTCAATCGTGCTTCAGTGGCTTGACAAAAGAAGTAGGACAAGAGACTGTTGTGTTCTTTCTCAAGCTCATTAATGAGTCCACATAGTAACATTGTTTTGCCCTTGCCTGGGTCACCCTTGATCCAGAGAAGCTGACCTTGTGAACTGTCATGCCATTCTTGAAATTTGTCGCTTTTGAGAACCCAGCGGTACGCATCTTCGAACAGCCCACCTTTTGTTTCTTCGATGCGGCTCTTATCATCACGAGGGTCAGTTTCGCGCAGATCCCGCAAACAGTTGTTGTGCTTTTCGTTCTGAAGCCAATAGTCCTGTTGCCGAACACTTTCCGGTGTGCTTGCAATGATTTCTTCTTCAGGAGGAAGCTTTTCGATGAATTCCCTTGCAAATGCGGCAGCGGTAGCAGCAGCATATTCCTGCCACTCCTTGCTCTTGTGGGAATCGGAATAGTCACAAATTCCCCGTATCGAAAGACAGGGACAAATGTCATTCAGGCCAGCCGCCTCCATTTCGAAACAAATTGCATCGAGTTCCTGCGCGACCGTGTCGCGAACCGTCGAGTTTTTCATTACTTGATTGCCCGAGGCGATAGTACCATAAAAGATGTACGGATTCTTTGTACTCCGCTCGCTTCTATGTACCAATTTTGAAGGGCTGCATTTGTCGCAGCTTCGCGCTTGAGAGCTGTGTGGATATGCTGGAGAGAAGAGACGATCGGATGTAGTTGGACGGGCGTATCCTGGATGCTCTCCGAACCTTTCTTTCAAGATGAGGGGGATCCGGCTGCTATGCGGTTGATGTTCCGCTTGTAGGTGCGATAAAGCTTTGCCAAGAAGATGTGCCAAAGTCCTCGGAACTGCAGTATGTTGGATTTGTCCACTTTCAACAATCTTCCCGAGATCGTGCTGCACCACCCGGGTGCCAACAACTATATCACCTAAACGAATATCAAAGTTCTCGCGCGGGACGCCGCCGCCAATTCCCACCATGAGGCTAAGATAAACCGATGTGAAGGTGCGGGTAAGATTAGTCAACACGTTCACTGCGTTGTTCGTTCCATACTCATTAGATGGTAAACACGCAATGGCGATATTGTGGCATCCTATACTGCCAAGGATATAGGAATTGGTGTCTTTTTTCTGCCTCGGCAAGGGTTCATGGACGTCGTCCAACACAGCTTGAGCTGCGGTCATTTCTTTTGGCAGTGCGCAAATCCAGGCGACTGTATATCTTTCATAGGAAGCGGGTGATATCTTCTGCGACTTGTGGGCTCTATGCTCTAGATCACCACTCAGGGTCATGCGTCGTTTCTGATGAGCCATGATTTCGGCATGGATTGAGCACTGAAAATGACTAGGCCTATTCCGCCGGAGCTCTGTGTAGTGGTATGAGCAGGCAAAGGTCTTTTGAGTACGCTGCTTGATTCAAGCGTTATGGAGTTGTAGATTTTGAGCAATATGCTCAAAGCGAAGCAAGAGATGTCGGTCGTAACGACGGGGGAAGAGAGGACCTAGAAATTTGCATTTCTGAGAGGCACTACCTCCGCCTGTTGTGAGCCTCCGAGAATTCAAGGTGACTCCGAGACAATAGGTAGGTTCGATTGTGTTGCTAGACTTGAACTTGCAAAGTTTCCTTGCTGGGCTCTGCAATCCAAGGTCAGCTGAGGGGGTTGGCTCGGAAGAACAACAGTCCGATAGGTCTGACCAGTCCAATACCTTGACAGAGTTGCGTGGCTAGCGAATCAGAAAGAGCAGTTCGGATTGAAAATGTGTTTAGATGCAGGGGGGTTGAAAATAGAGCTGAAAAAAAAGGCCATGGTTGCATCACCTAGTAATTTACTTTAATTTCTATTATTTGCAATTAAGACGATCCAATGCAGAATGTAAATATCGATTCATTTCCCTTCTCGCCCACCATCCTGAGTAGTCGCTGCTTGACTTGAGCGCAGGTATCAGATCTTTGTTTCTAAATGGTCACTCATTGAAAAAAAATCCAAATAGCGTATCAGATTTCCTGGGTCTATACGGCATGCAGACAAACCTGGTAGTCGGCAGAACAATTCAGTCAGCCCTCCATGTGGGCAGCTGTGTCGGCCAGATGCAAGCTAGTTTCAAGCGAGTGGAACGTGTCAGATCACTTTGTGCTACACTATGACAGCAAGATCCATTCAGGGGGGTTAAATCATTTATAGACTACCTTCCTATCGTCCATGACCCCGAATCCATAAGAACTAACGAAATACGGCAATTAGACATGGCCGTTTGTAGGGTCATTAACCAGACCACCATCCTTGAACTTATACCTATCCTCCAGATCCCAGTACTTGCCAAAGCCAACACCTTCGCAAACCTCGCTATATGAAAGGATCAAAGGGGGCTTTCCAACAGTCATACTCTTCTTGAGTTCTTCCAAGGTCTCACGGATACTCCTCAGCTTAGCAGCAACGAGCGTCCAAGGGTAGGCCACGGCACAAAACCCTAACTCGGCGAGGTCCTTTGCAGACAGGTTTTCTGTCTTTCCTCCTTCGATTACTAACACTTCAAATCAGCACGTGTAATAATAACGGGATAAGAGTTCAGAATTTGGGACAAACTTACTGTTTGCGAATGTGGGGATGCCAACCTCTTCCACACATTTACGCATAGACTCGCGATCGGGGAGAGCCTCAACAAAAACGGCATCGACACCGATTCTCTTGAACTCCTTGGCACGACTCAAAGCCTCATCCCATCCGTGGATCAAGGCATCTGTCCGTGCAAGCACAAAAATATCCTTGCCTTGATCTCGAGCGTCGCAAGCAGCCTGGATGCGAGCATATGCTTCGCCACGAGAGACCACAGACTTTCCTTTAGTATGGCCACATCCTGAGGTAGTTAGCTTCAGATGATCATAGTAATGGTAGTAGGTATCAGAGGACTTACGCTTTGGCCAAGTTTGATCTTCAATCATGATACCAGCGGCGCCAGCATGGGCATAACTCTCCACAGTTCTCTTGACATTCAGCGGGCTGCCATAGCCTGTATCTCCATCGGCCATTACAGGAACAGAAACCTGTCGAACAGCTTCTTGGATCTTATCGCACATCTCAGCCATGGCGATATACCCAGTATCAGGTAGACCATAGGCACTAGACACAGGATAGCCAGCAAGGAAGACCATCGGGAAACCTGCCTCTTCGACGAGCCGTGATGAGAGACCGTCATAGCTACAGCAGTGGGCAAGGATCTTTGTGGGGTCGCTATGGGCTTCAAGCATCATAGTACGAAGAGCTGAAGCCTGAACTGAGGGAATTTTGCCGCGAACGTTTTTCAAAGTGGCTGTTACATCCACGATTTGCCCGGGCTTGCCGGACTTTTCCAGGGCTGGGGCCTTGAAATGGAAGGGGTAGGGGGTGGTGTTGACGATGGACTTGGACATTGTGATTCTGAGAGTGATTGGTATCGATATGTGTGATTGAAATGGAGATGAGAGGATTGATGATGGTTGGGCAAAGTTAGAGCTTCTCATCAGGATGTTATATACGTAATGGTCCATCGCTTATTGAGATCCGGATATTGATGGAGTCTTTCGGAAATTGATGGAAAGTGCCGGATATTGACGTGTCCGAACCTGCGTTCCCGGGACCTAAGAAAGCCTCCCCAGATAATTTGAACAAAATCCGGGGTATGCGGGGACCTCGCATCTAGCTCGGGAAGGATCTTGACCGAGATCAAATGCCCCCTTTTGCGAGCTACGAATCTTGACTCCGGAAACTGACGGCATATGTCGACAACAAAGTCAAAACACGCTGAAAGTGATACGCTATCTGTCCCCTACTAAAACCCACTTGGATCCTCGACGGTATCCATTTCAAATTCCAAAGGCAGTTGAGCTTCATCTCCATCCCAATTTCACCTTCTGATATCGTCTCATACTTCGTCACTATGGATCGCTCAGACACCGAGCGCAAGATGTCTCTCAACGCAGAGGAACTCGAGCACGCAGCAGAGTCCGAAGAGCGCCAGCATAGTGAAGTTCCCGAAGAGGCCAACAAACGTATTAAAGACACAGTAGGCCAATTACAATTGCAACACAATTGACTTTACTAACTACCGTCCAGTTTGATCGCCGACTGCTTCCCATCGTCTGCTACCTCTACGTCCTATCCTATCTCGATTGAGGAAACATCGGAAACGCGAAAGCCGCCGGTGTCCAAAAGGACCTGGGCCTTAGTGACTCTGAATGGTCCTGGGTTCTCAATTCTTTTTACATTTGTTATGTCTGTTTCGAGTGGACGAACCTATTTTGGAAGATTCTACCTGCAAGCAAATATGTCGACACGCTTTGCGTGCTGTAAGTTCGCCTTGATACAATCCTGCATTTTGTTCAGTGTAGTCGCTAACAAATATTATCGTCTAGTTGGGGAACTGCTGCCATGTGTTCTGGTGCCACGAAAAATCTCGGCGGGCTCATAGCCACTCGAGCCCTGCTTGGCGTCTTCGAGGCCGCATTCGGCGCCGGTGCCCCATACTTCCTCTCCTTATTTTATCGCCGCAAAGAACTCGGCTTTCGAGTTTCTCTCCTCCTTGGAATGTCGCCATTGGCCAATTGCTTTGCTTCGGCGTTGGCTTACGGAATCACCCACATCAAAGGCTCGATAGAGCCTTGGAGATATCTCTTCATTATTGGTTCGTAGAAATACTATGAGCTCCCTGACTCGCAAAGTCTAACTATCCTATTACTATAGAGGGAGCCCCAACCGTTGCTTTCTCGCTCGTGGTTTGGTTCTTCCTAGCAGACTCGCCAGACAAGGCGAAATACCTGTCTGAGCAAGATGCCATCTACGCTAGGGAGAGACTCCAGATCCGCGATCGCACCAAGAAGACTGGGGTTCGTTGGAACCAGGTCTTTGCTGGTCTTACAGACTACCAGAACTATATCCATACCATCATTCACTTCTGCTGCAACTACTCTTTCGCGGGTCTTTCCAACTTTCTCCCCACAATTGTTCGCGATATGGGCTACTCATCCGTTACTGCACAAGGCCTTACCGCGCCCCCATACTTCCTAGCATTCCTTTGCTGCGTGGTGGCAGCCTTGGTGAGCGATAGGTTTGGTAAGAGAGGATACATCGTGAGCGGTTCTGCTTTTATCGGGTTTGTCGGCTACCTCATGTTGGTTGTGGTTCAAGATGAGTCTAAGAAGGCAACTCGTTATGCTGCCATCTTTCTAGCCTCTTGTGGAGTGTTCCCTGCGCTCTGCATAAATATCACCTGGCTGTTGAACAATCAGGGAGGAGATTCAAAGAGGGGTGCCGGACTCGCCATATTGGCTACTTTTGGTCAATGCTCTTCCTTTGTCAGTAGTGTCAGCTTTCCTAGTTCTGACGGGTAAGTGTCCTCTTCCCCAGGAACCTTGTTCGAAACTTTTGCCTTGGCGTTCATCGACTGACACAATGCTTAACATAGACCACTTTACCTTCGAGGTACCGCTATTGGTTGTGGTTTGACTGGCCTCATTTCAGTCCTCGGGCTAGGTTTACACTTCGCCTTGGAGCGTGAAAACAAGCGAAGAGATCGTGAGTATGGCACACGCACACCTTTCTTGGTCATGTCACTTCTTGGTCTACAAGTTTTGAGAAAGCGACCTTGCTTACACATGATTTTCTATCAAGCTCGCCTTGAACACTCAAATTCCCGCTTGGTGCACTCGCAGCCAGCGATGATGGCTTTGCATATGACGAACCCATGCACTACCCTAACCCTGCGATCTGGATCTGAGGATCACCCCCGCTAAATTGAGCTGATGAGACCGTGCAACTCTCTTCTCCAGCCATAGTAGTCTGTTGTTAACCGGTGTATAGACCCCAGAGCAGTACGTCTTTGTGTTTCGGTAAGCGTCATTGGGGGGCAATAGTTCCCCGAACGAAGATATCTACGTACTCTCATCTCCGTACTTCAACCAATGCTAGTCCGCCTAGCTTGCCTCTAAGCAGGCCGATCGGCGCGGGGAAATGAACGCTAGCCACTCAGATCACTGGTATCAAAAATACTTAAATCCGTCACCATCCGCCACTTTCCGGCCATCTCTCGGAATGAAAGGATTCCCAGACAACTAACCACTAACCATCGAGCGACTCCCCTGGTCCAGAAGAGTCTGAACCTCACCAATGGACGCTCACAGTAATAATGGGGCCCCGCGCGGACGACGCGTACGGGATTTTCGCCGGGGCTACCAGGCCTGTGAGCCGTGTCGGAAGAAGAAGATCCGATGCGTGGTCGAGACTCCGGGTGTCCCTTGTTTAAGGTGTCAAAGAGAAGTCAAAGAATGTGTTTTTAATAGTGAACGTTCTCATCGAAAGCGGAATACGACTGGTTGCAGAAGGGCATCTTTGAACCAAGGTATTTGTTTGTCATTGGGTTTTGTCACTCTCCTTGCTAACCTGACCGCGTTTCTAAGTAGCTCTCGACTCTAGAGATGGCACTGGCACTGCCAGAGAAAGCTTATCGCTGACCCCAGCCACTCTGGGTCAAGAAGTGTCGAATACTCTTACTCAACAGCCGTCGCAGCTACTTAGCGACAACAATGACTTGATGCTGCCCCGACAAGATTACTCGGATCTGCCTCTGTCAGTCGACAATTCAATGGCGCACGACCTATCTCAACCACAACAACAAGCCGCCGTTAACGAGACATCGCCGTCCATCGGCCCCGGAGGACACACTAGCGACCTCACAGAAAGTGTCATGAGGACACTTGTTTCGAATGGGAAAGATGCATTGCAGCTCTTGTTCCAACCAGCGATTGAACATTCCAAAAAAGATGGAACTACACCAGACAATCTACAACCCGCGTCACGACATGCACTGCATCATGCTGAAGAGATACTAACTCCTGGAACAACTTCTTCTGTCAGAACATCCAGGCCTATACGTTTCTCTCCCGCTCATGCCAATACCTTGACAATATGGCGGTCATTCCGTTTTGTCAAGATGGGCTGGTTCACCGCTGAGGAAGCGGTAGCCTACGTTGACTTGTGAGTACCACATTTAAGGAAAAAGGGGAAAAGACAAAATAATTAATCTTTGCTATTCGCATTCATAGGTTTCAACAAAACTTATCAGCACTGTCTCTGGTATCCAAAGGCTTTGACCTCAGTCACGAGAAACACTATAAGCTAATCACACAAGAGCCTCTTCTCTGCTGTGTAATCTTAATGATTTCATCCCGATACCACATCTTAGAAGGTGCCGGTGGCCTTGCAAGAAGTACCCTCGTTCATCATCGCCTGTGGGAGCATTGTCAACATCTGATCATGAGGATCATCTTCGGCCAAGAAAAACGATCCAAAGCAAAAACAAGAACAAGAGGCTCTATCGAAGCTCTTCTGCTGATCATCGAGTGGCATCCACAAGCAATACACTTACCACCCGCTGCAGACGGCTGGGACTCGTCTCTCCTACTCACGGATTCGGATCCGAGGGATGACCAGTTCGGCAACCAGGCGGATATCACCGACGATAATGAAGCTCAGTGGCTGAGAGACGTCATAATTCCTGCCAAGACCTCTGATCGTATGTCATGGATGCTACTTGGTTGTGCACAGTCATTAGCTCTTGAGCTTGGACTCTGCGATAATGGTGACAGACTCGAAGGTGACACCACATCCACACAGCCTGCAGGGTTACAAGCCGAGCAAACACAACTACGCCATCTGCTGTATATCTTTCTAGACCAACAATCCAGTCGACTAGGATGTCCTTCAATGATGCCTACGTCTGTTTCACGCTTCATGTCAGAACCTTCCCGGAAAGACGGACAGAGTGATTCATTAACGGCGTGGCTCGACTTGACCACTCTAATGCGAACCATTATCGACGTTCTGTGTCCATCGGCAGTGGGAATTCGAGAGATTCTTAGTAGTTGCATATACGTCAATATTATCAAACACTTTCAGCAACAGCTAACAGGGTGGAGGATAACTCACCTCCGCCAAGAAAGTATGCATATCCCCTCTTCTTTTTCGATATCATTCTGTACTAACCACTTGTTGCTTCAGCTCTGTCTTCCCATGCATACGAGGACTTGTCTATCGAGTTCAATTACCTTCGGGCTTTCATGAACTCGCTCGGCATCCAGGCTGCCGTTGATCGGGTCCTCGGTGGGAGGCCACCTAATTCTATTGATAATGATGTTCTACAGTCATCCATCACGGCAACAGACTATTCTTTCATCAAAGAAGTTATCGATTCTTCTTGTCAGGCTCTCGAGTCTGTCAATAGACTATTCGAGGCTGGAACGCTCCGCTATTGTCCTGTTCGAGTCTTCCTCCGTATTATTATGGCTTCTATTCTACTTCTAAAGGCACTTAGTCTTGGAACCCGTACCACAGATTTGGAAACATCTCTTGGTGTATTGGAAAGGTGCATCGAAGCTTTAAGAGCTAGCAGTCTTGACGAGATGCATTTGGCTTCTCGGTACGGAGACTTGCTGGATATGCATCTAGAAAGGTTTAGGCAGGGTATGGTCCCAACTTCTGTCCCTCGAGGGATTTTACCGGTGAATCAAAGCTCCCAATGGACCTTTGATAGGAGCGTCCCGCAAGGAGATGATGCTTTGGGAGATATGTCGATGCCAGCTGCGGATGACTGGCTTGCCCTGCCATTTGATCCCAGCATAGCTCCGTTCGGCTTCACGACTGATGATCCTGGTCTAGCTGAGCCGGATGACAGGTCTTGGGATTTCTTATGGAGCTTACCGAATGTCTAATTGCCAATACTATTATTGTGGTTATCTATAATTCTCTTCCTCGGCAGGAGTAATAAGGTTGTAATAATCCCACTAAACAGGTTGAAAGTTCATTAATGATACTACTTAGACTTTATATTGCCACACCCCGAGTGTTTCTTATAAGCAAGTTCGTGAAAAATGCCATAGGACTATGTCGAGTACCCGTTTCCGCCTCTGACGTTCTCGAGGTCTTCCTCCGTTGGCTTAGGACTAATGCCATAGTCGAGGAGTTCAGGCGATTGGGTACTAAGGTTTTTGAATCGGAAGCAGTGCTTAAAAGACGCCTCTGGTGGATAAGGCCTGGAAGGATATTAGCAAGCGGTCTCTGGGTCTGTATCTTGGATAACACCGGCGTCAGCTTTGACCTTTTTCACTATCAATCCGCCCATGCTGTGGCAGATAAATATGATAGGCCTCGTTGATTCAAGGCGGACCGCCTTCAGTCTCTCGAGCAAGTCTCGAGCAAATTCTTCAACCCTAGCGGTGGACTTGCTGAATGCTACGACTGAACTATATCCTAATGAAATCACCCTGGCATTTCTAATATCTCGGGGAACAAAATCCTTGAGCCAGGAAGCCCTGGTCTCAGCATGCTGCCATGTTCGCACCGGATGACCCCCAAGCCCATGAACAGCCACAAAACTTTCTGGTCAGTGGAGCATGGTGTTTAAAATAGATGTTTCACTCACTCTACTGCGTTGGCATCTGATGTGGCTGCGTCGTTCAATACGAAAATGCCAAATCGTTGCTGCAATACCTCTTCAAGTCGCTCTTCCTAAAGTCGGGACACCGCAACTGTCAGTCAATTCTACCTAGACATAGCATTCAGCTCTGAACTCCTATCAAACTTACCAGGATCTCGCCATCTTTGAACTTAGATGGTCGCTTCCTCACCCGGTGCACCAAGTCGCGAAGCTTCATTTTGGCCAATCAAGTCTAAAACATCTTTCGGTATACTTTAGTTTCGCCGCCTTGGTCTCTACATACTCTAGAGAACCTATGTGCTAATATTAAATATCTTATTTCAATCTAATTATACAACAAAGATAATATTCCAGTTGGATATAAGTTACTTGTTTGTCATTGGTTCGTCATAGTGCTAAGGTGCAAACGTCATATGTTACATGTACACGCACTGATGGTCACACAGAATACCTATGAAGATGCCTAAGCATACTCAGTGGTGGGCCTCCGGCACCCTTGGCCAGCTGACACGACCCAGAAGTACAACCTGGCTCTTCTCGATCTCATAGTCGTCCTACTCTCCTATTTATCAAGACTTAGACGTCTGCTACTTCATTGAGATCTACCAACTTCATCAATACAGTCACGTCCCTTCCACCATGGACTCAATTACTGAGATTCGTCTCTCAAGCCTGGCCACAATGACCCTGCATCCCGAAGCTAGAATCTCCGAATTCCGTCACCTCTCATCCTACAATTGGATCGACGCACCAACGCCCACCATTGCAGTCCCTGGTAGTCCAGCCAAATGGTCCCCACCCAACGGTCCAAGACGTCTTAACAAGGATACGGGATACTTCTACGTGACGCAAAATGTTGCTCGCCATCCCGAAAGTCCACTCGAACCTCTGTTTCGCGCTTTGCTCCTCACCGAGCCCTCGGTTGACCTTCGATCGATCGACGCCGTGACGGACCGGAACAATATTCGAAAACTACTCTCGTTTGTCAACCCGGGCACCGCAAGGGGCGAAGCCGACGACTTTGTCATCAAAGTCGAAGTCGTTGGAGAGACGGCTCTTTTCTCCCGCGAGGAGGCGGAGGTCAGGCAATACATCGCACCGAATGAATTCCGGGGCTATGGCCACGAGTTCGAGAAGGTCTATACAAAAGAGCAAATACAGGGAAGCACCGGACATTACAGAATCGTCGAGTACCGCTTTGGGAGTCTCAAATTTCTCGTCAGAAATGAGGTGGATGGTTATGTCCCCCCAGTCGAAAGAGCAGATGCAAGTAACATTCTTGCGCACAAGCTGTCCTTACTGTCACTTTCAAAGCCACCACAGGCGTCATATAGATGGCAAGGAAGCAAGTTGCAGGCAGCGATGGAGGGAGAAGCTGTACCGTCAGAGCAATGCCTGGAGATCAAATCTCGAGTCGCCCACAAGCCCCTGCAGATGGATAGTATCATGCCACAACTTTGGGTATCGCAGACCACCAAGCTTGTGAGAGCTTACCACACACACTAGCGGCACTTTCCAGCCTCCAGACGTTGAAGATATGACCGAAAGTATGAAGAGTTGGGAGCAAGGTAACGAGGACACTTTGAAGAAACTAGCGGCGGTGATTGCAAAGATTCTTGAGGTTGCCAGACGCTGTGATGGTCCTATCCAGGTAAAATACAGCTCAACAGGGCACCAACTTGTTTTGTCCAAAATTGACTCAGGGAAGATGCTGCCAGACGATTTGTATTCGAAATGGAACCCGAGGACAGTGACGGAAGACTCGGCCCCAGTCAAGACTCTAGGCACGGTTTCTGATAGCAATGGTACCATCACGGTCATCATGGGAGGGAAGTCTCATTCCGTTGACCCAAACACCATTCCCTACTTCAAAAATCTGATGGTTTCGCGGTCGCCAGGATCAGAGAAAACTCCATTTATCCATGCCGATATCCCCTTTTTCGATGCGATCAATTACAGTGTTCAAAATGGACTCCGGAATCTCTTTAGTCGCATGCCGCATCAACTTCAGGACTACCGTACCCTTTGCGACACAATCGATAGCCTTGGCATTGATGTCTGTCAGGGGCTTAATCTCAAAGATACCATCAAGCTGCTCAAGGCGGAACCTGACGACTACGACCCCGAGGAACGGCGGGTGATCAAAAGCAGTAAGACAGGTGCCCGTGACGCTGCGTTCCGCTTCATCTATATCCTCCTCAAGGGCGGACCCTCGTCACAGTCTTCATCGTCATCATCATCGCTGTCTCTGTCAGCGCAGGACCGAGAAGTCGCCTATAATGCCGTCAGTTACGTTGTATCACACCGACGAATCTTTGGCTACAGGACCCGCAAAATCGTCAGAGAGGCCTTCGAAGCTGTCTCTTCTCTGACGTACAAGCAGCGCCTGGCGCTAGACAAATGGGCGGTCACGGAGCCCACATACAGTGGACGGGAGAGCGAAGAGGAAACAACCGATGATGACTTCGGTTTCCGTGCGGATCTGGATTGGGATTCAGATTGGTCGTATTGAACAAATGCGACGGCGTAACCTGTGAGTGCGGAAAGAGTATGCAACGCTCTTATTTTTCTTTTTGCTTCAGCGTTCAATTTAATCACGCCCAGGCTTTTCAAATCTAATGATATAGAACAGTAATACAACGCTCTTATAGTGATAGGTTTGAATTGAAAGCTACACTGCCCGTGACCTCAGCGATGAATACCGACACCGTAGTACAGGGTAATTGTATGATTTCCTCCAGTGTACGATTTATACAATTATTATATCCTGCTAATAGCAAATCTAAAATTAAAACCATCGACAAATAATTCATTTCCTTCATTAACTACGGCTCCGGATCATGAGCTTTTTAGTGTACCTATTATTACGAATAATGAGGCAAAAACACATCTTGGTAACCGCTGTGCCAAAAGGTCTGCTGTAACCTCAGTTAGACAGTCGCAGAAGATGGTAACGCTTGTAGCGCCTATCATGGCGCAAAACTAGTCACTGTAATAAATTTCACGCAACAACCTACTGACATCAATCGCAGTCACAATAAGCGTCTGAAAGTACGTGTATAAGCCCGAGATTGCAATTTGAGTCTTTTATTGGAAACATATGGCATCTTGATGTGAAATAGTCAGAACTACTATCATGGCTTCATTCCTTCGGCACTACAGCGACATCGATTATGTAACGACCAGGAACTTTGGCGACCCCGCTTCCTTCAAATCTCACCATCGTTTGCGCGCAATTAACTTAAATTGTCAGTGGGCCTTCATCCAAGCCTCACAGCTACACCAAAGATCACGCCAAAATGCTTTGCGCGACTTGTATGTCAATGTTTCAGCGGCGTGCCACCAGCGGAGATCATTATCAAACCAGCGAAAACCTTGATCGTGCCGCAACAAATGGCTGTCGGATTTGTAATTGCCTCCGCGGAGAGCATATCCTCGAGCACTGGAGCCCATTGAAATACAGCTTCTCCTTCAATGCCGCCTGGGAGTTCCATGGAGAGATCCAGTTCTACCGGGACGAGGAGCTGTATCCCCACAAGAACCCATATTGGAAAGTCTATCTACAGGTTTCAAAATCAACCAGCATTCCACCAGGCTACCAAGATTTTCTCAGTTCAGTAAGCAGCGACCTGACTCTGGATCCCTCCAGAGTGCGTGCGGATTTTCCCCCATTGCGCGATATACCAGACAATACAGGTCACAAAGACGTCCTGCGATCAGCCAAGGGATGGCTCGAAAAGTGCCAAAATGAGGATGGCTGCCATGTCAAATTCAGTGCCACTACTAAATGGTGGTGCCCTGGGCGACTCATTGACGTCGGAAGCGAAACCCGGTCCCCGAGACTGGTGATATCGGGCCAGGATAATATAGATGGTAGTTACGCTGCGTTGAGTCATTGCTGGGGTGAGAATCCCGACTTTCTGATGCTATCATGCGATAACCTGGATGAATTTCGAAAGGAGATCAAGCTTTCCGATTTACCTGCCAGCTTCAGAGACGCTATTATTAGCTGTCGGCATTTAGAAATCTCATACATATGGATCGACTCTTTATGTATCCTGCAGAGCGGGCTGACATCGAAAGAAGACTGGCTTTACCACTCGGAGGAAATGCATCGGATTTACGAGCACTGCCTACTAAACATCTCGATTGACGTTTCTTCGAATCCGCAACAGGGTGCTTTTCGGGCAAGAAATACATTATACTTACAAGACTGCTACTTATGGACACCCTTTCCCTTGTTTCCCAAATCGAAAGACTCTCCACCAACTTCATACCGTGGCTTCTTCACCAAGGAAGATGAAGACTTAAAAGTGTCAGCGCTGGATGTTGAGCACAGTGGAGAAACGGATGACACTTCTGATCCGGCAGCCCAGCAAAATCTTTGCGTAATATTCACGCGAGAGGATTTTTATAGTGCGAGACTTCATTTACCCATCAATGAAAGAGCATGGGTTTTCCAAGAGAGGCTACTGTCGCACAGAACACTGTATTTTTCTACAGATCGAATTGCATGGGAATGTGAGTGCAAGAATTCGCGAGTCAATACGAGATCCAAGACTATTAATGAATATCTCCCCGATGGCTTGTTTGACACTATAACTGGTACTTTCGATTGTCTATATCAAGAGGACTACAGCATCCCATATGTTTCCACGGCAACAAGATACTACGATCTCGTCATATCTTATACAACTCGACAGCTGACCTTTCCCGACAAGGACAAGCTAGTCGCATTCGCATCCGTGGCGCGACGCTGCACCTCTGGGCTAGGTAACGACTATTACGCTGGGATATTTCGAAGCATCATGCCCATTGGTCTCCTGTGGCAAGCAACCTGGGAAGGTTGCGTCAGAAGGCCCGCTGCGTATCGCGCGCCTTCGTGGAGCTGGGCCAGCGTGGACGGTCGAGTTTTCTTCGGATTGTTATATGATGGCGGCGACACCTTTGCCCAAGTCCAGGACGTGGCAGTGGAGCTAGTTGATGAACATAACCGCTTCGGACAGGTCAAATCGGCTTCTCTGACCATAACAGGGCCCCTGACAGCATCAAAATTGATATCTCCTGATGAACTTGGGGAAGTAACGTTTGAGCTTCCTGTCAATGTCCAGACTCTGCCAGAATCCAGGGAAGAGAGGAATGAAATACTCTCGCAGGATGATGTATTCTTATTCGCAATCTTGGGAAACTCTGAACATCAGATAGGCAAACTCACGCTTGGGATTGTACTCCAAATCGATGCTAATGGCTATTATCGTCGAATTGGGTTATGGGAAGCTAAGGAAGGGTTCATGTCTCAGGAGGGCATTGATGGCACCTCTTTTGAAAGTAAAACAATAACAATTCTCTAGAGGCAGTCTAAGCGCGGTTGGCATTGCAAGGGCACCTAAGACGCTGAGAAGCCAATAGATTCTGAGAATTCTTTAAAGAGATTATCTATATTGCTAGAAGACCTTTATTGTGCACCTTCAATTTCATTATATGTATTGCTTTAGTATTGGGTTGGCAGTACTAGAGGTTTTACAATTCGCCCCACTGACGTACGTAATTATCGCTCATTAACGGCGTTAACACAAGGAGTCAAGGACAAACATTTATACAAATCGAATTTATTGTTTCAAGCTAAAACAATTCTAGCCACGACGCACACGAACGGATTCGAAACATAAGTTATCAAGCAACTGAAGAAGCCACGCGTGGCTAATAGATAGGAACTCTATACCAGTAAATCGCGCCTCAATCACCCGGGGAAAGTTCTGTAGGCCTCTTAAATACTCCACGTAGGATTGTTATTAAGCCTGAGATCTTATACAATAGTACTTTTTTTATCCTTTAACGTTTAACTTCATCAAGCCTAGGCTTTCCAAACCTCCCGATAACATTGACAATAAAAATCACTGAACAGAAAGATTTTGTTCATCCAATCAAATGACTATTGAATAGAAATAGATTAGAGAATAACATCAAAAGAGCAAGCATTATCAACATTTTACTAATCAATTGACCGAATCACCGTTCAATACTAGAAGTTGAACCGTAGGCAGACCATTTTAACTAAAACAGCCGCGTTCCCCAAAACAGAAGAGTCACCTGATAACCACTGCTGTCTTAAAGATAAGGCAGTGCTGTTGGGAAAGCGGGGTGCGATAAAGTTACAGGTAGATAGTCTAATTAGCCCCCAAAACGGGGGAAACATGCATTCAGACTTGCCCAACCCCCCGTACCTCACAGCATGGTCTCTACTTGATTTAATAGGTCACCGCCCAGTACAGACCTCGTAGGTATGGAGCATCGGAGACGCGTCTCCCGAGCGTAAGATTCCCAGACAAGCCAGAGAGGGATATACATAATACACCCAGCTTATCTAATGTTGGATGCGATAGGTGCGATGAATGTCGTCGGCTGAAAGAGAAATGCGAGGGTGGCGTCCCGTGCCGGAGGTGCTCACATCTCCAACGACAATGTAGACGCACAGATCCGACCCCAAAGCCTCGTGAGTTTCGTGCCTACGTTCCGAGGTGAGTAGCTTCAATGAATGCCGAGAGTATGTCTGACCCCTCACAGAGAAAGCCGACGGAGACCAGACATAAACGAGCTGATTGAACGTGCAAAACACATGGAACGGATATTGCGGCGGACCATGGCAGGAATCTCGCTTGACACCAAAAACCTTTCCGATATAGCAGACAGACTCGAAGCTGAACATCGGAGTCTGAATCAGGCCTCGGAGGGGCCGAGGGACTTGGAAGGGTTGGAGGTCAATTTGGAGGCGCTGGAGATCGATGAGGAGGCGTGTACGATGCAACCAGTTGGAGATACTACAGCTCGTTTGTTGACCTCATTCTACTCGCATTGAGGACGAATACTAAATTCTGACAGACTTTTCGGGGGAGTTCTCGTATTGGAACTTCTCTATGCGGATCAAAAACCTGATCGAGAGCCAAGTCCAAGAGCCGGAGAGCCGCCGGGTATGTTTTCACCACCAACTGGTTGTGCGTCTCATGAATGCCGATAACTAACGATACGTAGGGAGGCAAAAGCCAGGATGATGATTCTGCATCCGCTTTTCCACGTGCCCATCATCTACGCCCTGGGCACAATCACTTGTCGGAAGCCATATCATCGTTTCCCCCACGCAATATATCGGATTTCCTCGTGACAGTCTTTTTTAAGTTCGCAGAGAGCTATCTCTTCTTTATCGAAGAAAGCTGGGTTCTCGAGAAATTAGATTTGTTATATAAGAGCCCTAGGAGTCTGGCCCAAGCTGGTGGCGAAGTGACGGTCAGCATACTCCTAACAGTTCTAGCCATTGGAACACAATACGCTCATCTCGAGCATACCAAGGGTCCTGAAAGCATGTCGACTTCAGGCCTCTTGGAGGAAGAGATAGGCGCCATGTTTTACCAACACGCAATCCGGCTGCTTCCCGAGATCATTGAGATCTCATCTCTGGAAAGCGTGCAGGCGTGTTTGCTGTTTGGATACTATTCCCTGCCGATTGACGCTTCTGGACTCGGGTTTGTCTACATTAACCTGGCCACCAGGCTGGGGATACAGAACGGTATGCATCGAAAATGCAGCAATAGCGCCTTTAACGCAAACGTTATCGAAACTCGAAATCGCGTTTGGTGGACAACCTACGTGTTGGAAAGGTAGCTATGGCTTCTCCCAGATGCAATCGGTTTGCGTGTTTTATTAACTGGAGAAAAGAAAAATATCCATTTTTCATGGCCGGCCTATCTCGGTGTCGCGGTCAAATATCGATGCCAGGTTACCGATACATGGGGGTGTTTTGCAATCAGAGGACTGGCGCAAACAAGCCTCCTATACTGGAGTCTCTGTACAGCTGATGTACTTCCTCGAAGACATGTACCACGAAATGTGAGTCAAGTTCTGACCTGCACGCAGAAGACAAAACGCAATTCCCAAAATTAACACCTACATAGCTGCATCTTGCGAAATTGTCCAAAGAAAGAGATGGTTACAGTTATATCGAGACTCGTGGCCAAAAAGGACGGCCTGACAACATGGTGGCAATCTCTCCCTCCGGATACAATCGACGCGAATGCGCAACCAAAGACGGCACAGTTCCGTTCTGCAATGCATCTCAGACTCGATTACTGCCTGGTGCGTATGTTTGTCGGAAGGCCGTTTCTATTGAAGAGAGAAACACAAGACGCTGGGACAAGCCCGTCTGTCCCCGAAAACAGCCCCGGCGTCGGGGAAAGAAGTGCCTCGAATGCAATGTCTAGTCGAGAAGAACTGATAGGCGACTGCATTAAAGCGGCAACAGAAGCCCTTGATATCTGCCAGCAGCTACGGTCGAGCGGGATGGGTCTTGCCCGGGCATCGTATCCCGAGTACAGCGCGTGTCGGGCATCATTGCTCGTGCTGATTGCTTACTCGATCCGCAATTTCTCTGGCCAGTTCCGCAAGTCGCTGTGTGAGGGGTTGGATATGATACGGGAACTGTCTGCTGCAGGGGAGTCGGCGCGGTCTGAGGTGGCCTTGATCGAGTCGCTCGAGCGTGCACTTGCTCGCCTGCACGCTGGTCCACCACCACACGACGAGGGCAGCCAGAGCCACAGAAATCCCGGTTCGGAATATGAGGCATTTCGCAGCTGGGTAGCCAACTTGGCAGGCAAGAATGCTCATGATGTCACTACATCTGCGGTTCCAGATGCCCCAGGTAATCAAGCAGAGATGGACTCCTCATCCGGCTGGCCCGTAGACCTTGATGCCCTTTCCAATATGGACTTTTTCAGTGGTTATGACCCCGCGTCTGATCCTCTACTTCAACTACCCACATTCGGAACCGAAGATCTCTCTCCCTCTGATGGGTGGCTCACACAAACCGAGACCGAAATACTTGGACGATTTATTACAGGACCTCATGGAGGAAACTAGCCAGTCACTGAAAGCGAGTTTTATTAAAATAATGTTGATCCAGCTATTTAAAACAACCAAAATTAAAGCGATGCCTTTACAATCCCCTTCGCCATCTCTGGCAGCGTGTCAGCCATAACCTCCATCTGGGCGTCGAATATTTCGGCGCAAGGATCCTGTTCATATATAGTGCAATAAGCACCCCGGAACCCAACCTTTACTGCAGCAGACACGTCCCACATGTGAGCAGCGGCAAACCACTTGACATCGTCGGGTGCGAATCGAGCTAGGGTTGGCTTGTACGCCGCCAATGCCGGTTTGGCCACGCCCTGCCCATCGCAGCTGATGAGATTCTCCAGAGGCATATCAACGCCAGCACGCTCAAAGTATCCGCCCACGCGCTTAGCATCGCCTGTTGTCAAACACCACACTGTGAAGCCGGCGTCTCTCAATATCGCGAAGCACTCTTTGGCGCCGGGACGCAACTCGAGCTCCGAGTATGCCTGGACACAGGCGTCCCTTTCTGCATCTGTGGCGAGGTCCCTTGGTGCTGCAACGCCAACCATAAATAGCGTGCGGAAGAACAGGGCGCGCAGAACGTCCTTGTAGGGACGATGGCGCTCAGAGACGGAGAGAAAGGTGAATTCGAGCTCGGCTGCCGTCATCCAAGTGTAGCCGAATGCAGTGGCTGTGATGTTTTTGGCGGCTAGCTTCTCGCCTATGGCGCGGTCGATGCCGTTATAGAAGGCATCGAATGACACGCAGGTGCCGACGACGTCGAAGACCACGTGCTTCTGGTTGGCCATGTTGGGGATTTGATGACACCTTTGGATGTAACCCTAGGCGGGGAAAGGGAGAAAAAGAGGTGGGCGTAATAAGGTAGGATGCATATAAGCTCAATGCGTGGTGGTTCAAGATTCGAGATTACACGGTAGACAGTTATCTCAAGAACAGACAAGTCACTGCATCAACAGCAACTAGGATTGGTCTCTTTTATCCAATGATGACTATGCCACCGGTACTTTATTGCCTGTTCATCTTGAGCTAGCTCAATGGGGTAGGACCGGTCCGGTGAGACATGATTGGCTACTTCTATCTCTACTTATCAGACATCATTATCGGAGATTCCACCCTTGGTCTCGACTCTCGTGCTCCGGATTAGAGATAGCTTGGTAGTATCCTCCAAGTTAGAACGAAACTAGTAAAGTTAGATACTCTAGTGATAAGACCACGCAGCTGCCGCTATCCCGGTCTGTGTATCATTTCCCCAGAAGCTCTCCACGCCTATCTTTTTATCTGTCCCTTGAACTGGGGTAAGGTAAGCCAATCAAGAAGGCTGCATAACAAAGCCTTCAAGGATCTAGTCTTCACTTTTTCCGCAACGGAATTGTCTTAGATTTTGTCACACCCAATAGATAGTTGACTGACCATTGTTGCGCTCCTGAATAGTAGTATCTAGTAATTCAGTCACCGTAATTGTACTCCCACTTTTACCAAGATTACGAAATTTGCAAATATTATACGCGTCACACTTATCGTTTCCCAACTCCCTCGTAGGAATCATAATCCAAGGCTCAGGAAGCACAGGGTAGTTCAGAGGCAAATCATAATAAATAATCAATAACTACACTATGCTAAAACAATGGGTACATTTGAACACTCCGTGCATTTCAGTATGATAGAGCAAAAACTCCCCTAAAGCTACTTCTGCTATCTCCCCTTCTCTTTACGACCACAGAAAGTTCAGTTTTGCAAGTCCGCGTCGAGGCTTTGGCTCCACCTTTGGCTCATTCTCGTAACGATCGATCAATGGACGAAGTTGAACATCTTCCAAAGGAATGATCTTGGTCTTGAACCAGAGCTTATAGCCGAAATACATGATGAGCGTGAAGGGCAAATTGAAGTAGTTTGAAATAAACGACTCGGTCTCCCATTGCCCGTGGATGAAGGTCGTGAAGCCGCCGGTGAAGAAAAGCACAACAAATAAGACCAGAGACACGTAGGTCGTGTAAGGCTGGAAAGGAGCGGCCCAGGGGAGTTCCTTTTGGCGATTGATCCCTTGCTTGTTACAGGCGTGGACGAAGCGCAGATAGACAATGCAGATGGTGATCCAGTTCACCAGGGTAGAGATAGAGACGAGATCCTGCAGCCAGGTGAAGACTGTGCTAGCCGAGTCGGACAAAGTCATGTATCCCAGCGCCATGAAGAGGCCATAGAGGGAAACAGCGACATACGGAATACCGAACCTGTTGATACGCAGGAATATGGACGGGGCTTGACCTTGAGACGCCATTCCGTATAGGATCCTGGAACCACCAAGCATGTTGGAATTACCTGCCGACCAAGCCGAAGTGAGCACGACAGCATTGATGATGGACGGCACAACCTTGATACCTGCGTTTTGTGCAGCAATGACAAAGGGCGACATGGATGCGTCTCCCGTCCAGGGTACCAGCTTCTTGTCCGTGGACGGGACGACCAAGCCGATCATGAAGATAGTGACGACATAGAAGCCCGCGATACGGATGAAGATGCGCCGGGCAGCCATGGGGATGGATTGACGAGGGTTTTTCGTCTCGGCAGCCGCCAGCGTGATGTTCTCTATGCCTGAGTAGGCGTAGAGCGCATTGTTCAATGTCTTCCAGAAGCCCAAGAACCGACCCAGAGACCCAGCGATGCCGAGGTACTGAACCATGGGCCCGTAGGGACTTTTCCAGTAGTCGAAGCCGATGGCCTCACCCTTTGGACCACCGCCGCAGGTAATGACCAGAGCCATGATATTGACGCCAACGATGAGCATGATTTTGATTAGGGAGAAGCCGAACTCGAGCTCGCCGTAGATGCGCACGGCTAGCAGCGAAGTGACAATCATGGGGATGCCAAGCACGGTGATCCAGATGGCACTGTTGATGGTGACCCAGTACTCGATGATGACGGCCGCCGCGACGATCTCGGCGGGGATAGAGACCATGTATGAGTAGACTTGGTTCCATCCGTTGGCAAACGCAAGAGCAGGGTCGCAGAAGAGCTCTGCATAGCGAATGACACCACCGCTGAGAGGCGCCAGGGCACCCATCTCACCAACGCCGCAGACGACGCTGGAAACAGCCATGCCCATGATCAGGTATGCCAGGAAGGCACCGAGCGGACCGGCATAAGCAATGGCTCGCCCAGAGCTCAGGAACAGGCCAGTGCCGATTGTGCCCGCCAGGGCAATCATCTGAATGTGTCGTTGATGGAGACCTTGCCTGAGCTCTTGAGTCTCCACGAATGTTCCAGCTATATTCTCGACATCGCTGTCCCGTCGGGCGTCAGACATAGGACCACTTAGGCCTTCTTTTTCCGAAGGCATGGCGTCAACTTTGGAAAATTGGGGCGAACCGTCGTACGTTGACATTGAGGTTTTGCTGAAGAGGAAAGAAGTCTGAGTTGGAGACTGCTGCACAAGCAAGCAAGTCAGCGAGCAAAGCAGAGAAAAAGAAGACTAGATCAAGCAAATATGTTTTCTTCTGGAGAATGAAATGAATGCGAGGATCATAATTGTTTATTTCCCCGTATTATGAAACGGCTTTGTATCTCTTTTGGACCTGGAGCAATTGCCCACGGCTTATCAGCAGTACGGGGAAGATCTGACTAGGGCGATAGCTGCAGATCAGACCGGGGTCGACCGGCTTTGGAGATGCGAAGAGCGCGTACGTCAGACCAAGATTGGATGTCTTTCACACCTTGGAAACTTCTAAGTTGAAGCCCTGCATGCTACTCCCCGGTGAGCGATATACCGAGGAGCGTTAGCGGCATTGTCAACCGGGGCCGGAGCCATTTGTCCGGATTGGGTAAGACCGGCCCGGTGGACCCCGATGAGTTCGAGTCCGGTCGGTCTATACTCTATCTTTGTATACGTAACCGTAGATAGGCAATCCCCACCGACGAGGCCCAAATCTGACAAATCTAAACGACTTGCACGAGACAATCCTATCTATAAAATTCAGTCGAACCAAAACAGTACGTGTCTCTAGATAAGCTATACATAATATACCTAATTCTGATCCTGTACGCAGTCCTCATCACTTCACAACGCAATCATGGCCATCACAAATGGCATCACATCCCGCATCGCCGGTACGCCCAAGTGCATGCCTGGGCCGAACCCAGCGCCATGTTTCTGGCAATCGCAGCATCAACAGGATGGGGCCGAGCTGCGTGACCACCAGTCTTCAGAGCAGCTCCCCGACTACAGCGACATTGTCATCATCGGCGCTGGATACGCAGGACTCGGCACAGCGCACCACCTGGTCCGCGATTTCGGCGCCACGTCCGTCTGCATCCTCGAGGCCAGGGGTATCTGCTCCGGTGCTACCGGCCGTAACGGCGGACACTGCAGGCCAGATTTTTACGGCCATATTCCCACCTACATAGATCGCGCGGGTGAGCGTGCTGGTGCTGAGATTGCCGAGTTTGAGATTGCGAACTTGCGCGCCATCAAGAGGATCATTGAGGAAGAGAAGATCGATTGCGACTTTACTCTTACCCGGTCGATTGATGTCTGGTGCAACGAGGATTCGGCCAAGAAAGCAGAGGCTGTCTATCAATCAATGGTGGCCCGTAACTTTGAGTATATGGATGATGTTGTGTTCTATACAGGGGACAAAGTAGAAGGCGTAAGTAGCCCAGACACCAGCCCAGGTTGATTTGTGGGCGGCCAAAAGACAATTGTGCAGAAACATACTGACTATATCATCTACAGATCTGCGGTGTCAAGGGCGCTGTTGCTTGCGCAAGCTTCACTGCTGGGACCATGTGGCCCTTCAAATTCATGATGCACCTCACAAAACAACTCCTTGCAGCAGGCGTCAACGTCCAGGCACATACACCAGTCACGTCCGTGACGCCAGACGCCTCAGGTGACGGCTCGTTCATCGTCGAGACGCCTCGTGGCAAGATGCGAGCAGGAAAAGTTATCCACGCCAACAACGCCTATGTCTCAGCCCTGCTCCCGGAATACAGCAAAAGCATCATCCCCTGCAAGGGCATTTGCTGTCGGATCACCGTCCCAGAGGGAGTCACGGCGCCGTTGCTGAACGACTCGTACATCACGCGCACCAAGGAGAACGCACTCTCGTACTTTATCCCTCGACACGATGGTAGCATCATCGTAGGCGGCGCAGCATCCGTGTTCAAGCCATTCAAGGATCAGTGGTATGACAATGTGGACGACAGCGTCCTTATCGACTCTGCAAAGGACTACTACGAGAACTACATGCAACGAACCTATAGTGGCTGGGAAGAGAGTGGTGCCAAAGTGAGCAACATCTGGTCCGGCGTCATGGGCTACTCATATGATTCCAATCCGCACATTGGTTCAGTTCCCAGCAAAGAGGGGCAATTCATCATAGCTGGATTTAATGGGCACGGGATGCCTGTTATTTGGTTGGCAGCCAAGGAACTGGCTCGGATTGTATCCCAAGGGACTCAGTTTAAGGAGACGAAACTGCCTCGCTTGTTCCAGACAAGTCAGTTCCGTATTGATCGGGCACAGAATGGTGCGGAAGAGGATGGTGATATTATAGGCACCGGTAATTTGTCTGCCACAAAGCCGTAGCATAAGTACAGTACAAATAAAAGGATAATAATTGTATAGATAATAGAGTTGCCTATTGTTTGCCCAGGCCAATTGGGTGTTTCCACGTACATGGAGCCCTGAACCAGATTTGTCAGAAACATTATATCATGTCTCCTTTTGTCTGCATGAGGCTTACACTTGGACCTCTGAATCGAGTTCAGGAGGTTTTTACCCGTGCCCGGTATCACTAAGTCGCAATTTCCCTTGCAGATTCTCGAGACTTAAGGCTGAGGGCTACACTCAAGTCGCGGGGAGGGCCTGCCTGTTGAGGCTTAGCCCACAAGGGCCATCCCTGTTTCAGCTCATCCTTCTGTGCCTGAGTGTCCAGGGGCCCAAGCTAGGCAGATTGATTATTCGCAGGTCCACAGCGTGATCTCAAAAAACAATGTCAAATATGTAGATAATAAAATCTGCTACCAGTTGGATGTGAGCCTGGAATTTAATATGGGAGACTTACATTACTGGAAAACCTCGCGTTTGGCACTGATATCTAAGTCAATCTGCAACATGGCGAGGTAAGTTGACCAGTTAATAGATAGATATGGCTATATAAATTATATGGCTGACATGGTGGGCAACCTTGTTGAGTTTGAGACATTGTTGCTTTTCGGTCTGTGTAGATTTGAAAGTTAAAGCCAACCAACAACATACTGTGGAGATCACTTCGCACAGGCCCAATAGGAAATAGTTTCGCCAGTCACCTGAATTTCTCATTCAGGGGGCCTGGTGATTCCTACACCCCGAAACGGTTATGTGCAGGAAGATATTCATATGAAGGGCCACTTGAGATGAGAACTTGAAACGATAGCGAATTAATAGAGCTTAAAGGTTTTCACGGTTTTCGTCCACACGGACTATTTCCAGTTTGTTTATCTTTCTTCTTCTTTATCTTCACCAGCTGTAATATTCAGTATATTTACATTCATGCACACTCAGCAGTAAATTTCTCAATACTGACAACTCAAAAGGATCAGGTTAGCTCTAGCCAGCAACAGGAAACTTCAACGAGAAGATCTAGCATGTCACCAAGCAAAACACCATTCGTTATCGATGATCAGCACACCAAGGACGGCAGGAAAGAAGTTGATAAGTTGCTGATTGAAAATCCACAAGAACTCTCAGATGGAAAACCATCTATAAGTGTTCCTAATGAGATTGGGACACGTTGGACCGCATCAGTAAATCACATCTTTTTTAGCTGGTGGTCAGAGATCATTTGGTGTGTATTCGCTATTGGACTGTTGGCTGCTCTCATAGGTTTGCTTAAGGCATTTGACGGGAAGCCAGCTCCTGAATGGTTTGTCTCACTGAACACCGTTGTTGCTGCTATTTCTACAATATGTCGCGCTGCAATGGTGATTCCCGTCTCGGAAGGACTTTCTCAACTAAAATGGAATGCTTTTGTCCGATCTCAACGCCCACTTAATGACCTCAAGACTTTCGACCAGGCAAGTCGGGGACCTTTTGGATCTTTGTTATTGCTGTCTAAAGCAAGGGGAAGGTGAGTGCCCATTCTGACCCACATATAAACGGCACATTTAACCTCGTCACGCAGACTATTAGGAGTAAGCACAGTTGCAGCTCTAATACTCATTTCTGGCCTAGCAACATCTTCACTCACACAGGCAACCATTGCTTCCGCCCCTCCCCTACGAAGGATAACCGATAACGCTATTGCAAATAAGGCCGATAGTATAAGTGCGGATGATTGGAAGCAGCTGGGTGATCCGCTGAGGAGTGCTGTTATCCAAGCATTCTTCATCAGCGAAAGACAACGAGAAAATCTTCGACTGAATCCAAGCTGCCCGTCTTCTTGCCATTGGAATAAGTTCCGGTCCATTGATATTTGCAGTGTGCAGCGAAACGTCACAGATCAACTAAAGCTTGAACTTCAAGATCCGGATAATCTGGGCGACTTCGACCTAGTACAGCCCGCCGACAAAGATGAGAAAAAAAGAGAGTACTGGAGGGTTACACTGGGTGAGGAGTTCCAGGTTGACGACATCAACTCCTTCAACTGGGTGTGTGCCAGTTGGTCAGTGGTTGATCATGGTGCTAAGGGCTTATGGGGAGACGATGTAATGGAATTTCCCGTTACTACCCTATCCACTCAGCTTTTCATATATAAAAAGCTACCATATGCTGGAAAACAAATTACAAGATCATACAAGGGGGCTATGAGTCCTTACAGGGCTGTTGCAGTCAATTGGTACTGGTGCATCAAGGAATACGAAATAGATGTTTCGTTGGGTACTACCCACATCAGTGCTATAGAAACCAACTATCAGGTTATCAATGGGTCCCAAAGAATTTTTAATCGGCAATTCACCCTTGTGGATAGCCTCACGAAAGAAAGGTTTCCTGTTACTCTTGGGAACTGGGCTCTTAGTTCAGCCTGGAAAACCGAGTCTATGGGCAGAGCTAATGATGGGATGATGAACATAGCCAGCGACCGTATTTTAGGCAATGCGTCATCAACAGAAGACGACCCATGGAATAACATAATGGCGTGGAAGGAAGATTCTACCTCAGCGATGAGTGCACTGTAAGTCTTTTATACAGTATCTGTGTTTTCCTGATTGCATAAGAAGGTTCTAATTCATATTCATGCCTAGTGTTCGCTCTTTTAAAACCGGCCTGAAAAATAGAGTCCGGGGTTACGCGGAAATCACTCAGCAGACAATCATAATTCGCTGGGCATGGCTATCACTACTTGTCACTCAGATCGTATTAATGATCCTATTTATGATCTATGTTATCTTTGAGACTTCTAAACTGGAAGTTGAGGTTGTCAAAGGCTCCAATATTGCAGAGCTTAAAGCTATGGGTCAGGAAATATCGAGCCTTGAGTCTGAGTGTGCACTGGTTGGCGGCATAGCAGATAAGGTTGACGCAGACCTTATGGGGAGGCTTGTGAAGAGCGATGGGGTTTGGAAACTAAAGGTCAATCGACGAGCTGCTTGCTAGGCTTATATCCTAGTGATTAGCGATGGTGGAAACTCTTACAGACATGCTAGTTACAATTAACTACTGAATTGCCACACCTCAATGGACCTTGCAGCCTGGGTGTAGTCGCGACTATCGATGGTATTCTGTTGGCCATTATAAGTATGTTCATAACTCCCTTGCCGAATCTGAACTTGCTGAATTAATAACTGCCTTCTATTCTCGCGGCGTATCATCTCTTGCCCTCTCCATACCTGCTGTAGGTGGCACCGAACTATGTTGCGTCGAATACAAGAACCCTGCCCGCTTTCTCAACTCTCCTTGAGGAGTATGTCCACTCTATGTCACCAGCATGGGTAAAACCAGCTCGAACGGCTAGCTCATTATATACACTCACTAATCCTCAAAGACCATTACTAATGCTCCGAATGGGCCCTTCTTGTGTGGTGGCGACATAAGAGTTAGTAGAGATGCTTGAGTCTACAGCGACATTTCTCTCATATACGAATGAGTTCACTAAGTAGTTGGTAGCCAAAGACACTGGACACTGGAAGTAGGAATTGATAGACTGAGACGATTCTTATTATCCAAAATCAACCTATTTACAAGTAATGGAGATTCTATTCTATGTCCATGGAGCCCTGAACCGTAAGTCAGAAAGAGCCCAATCAAGACGGGCCTGGCTTCCCAATCTTCCCCAGGTTTGTCAGAAATATCACACCATGTCTCCTATTGTCTGCATGTGGCTTGCATTTGGACCTCTGAATTGAGTTTAGGAACAACTCGTCCGTACCTGGCATCAGAAAGTCGCAATTTCCCTTGCAGATTCTCGGGACTCACGGATAAGGCTGAGTGCAGTAAAAGATACTAACTAGACGGGGATCGTAGAGAGGGCCTGCCTGTCGAGGCTTAGCCTACAAGAACCATTGGTCTGTTATACGCTTACTGGCCAATCCTTGTTTCAGCTCATCCTTCGCTACTAAGCTACCCGGGCCCCCGGCTACGCAGATTAATTGACTGTTAGCAGGTCTTTTACAGGTCCAAAAATCAAAAAGCTACATCAAATATATTAAAAAATTGCTATCAATTGAATGTAAACTCGAAATTGAACATGGGAGACTTACATGACTCGAAGGAACCCGCATTTGCGACTGATGTCTGAGTCAGTCTGCAGCATGGCCAGGTAGGGTACACTGACCAGTTGACAGGCATTCTAAGACAGTCGAGCAGGGATGTAGACATCACAACCAACAGATGTTACCTTGCCGAGCATATATGAACGAGAAAGTCGTCGACCAACACTTTCATGTCCTTTCTCAGACACTTGCTATAGCGGAACCCAGAGAAGAAAATGACTGCAAAACGTTCTGCTTTAGCTGACATAGGCTTCTTTTACGATGAAGATCTCAAAGGTATCCATCAACGCTTCCCACCTCATGTCGAGATTCTAGAACAGTCTATGCTTGACTTTGCATGTCACGATTTTGATTCGGCTCCCAAAAGGGACATCAGAATTCAGAACGAAGCAAATAGACTTGCCAAAGGGGGGTTTAAAGAAGATCATTGGGAGTCTCTCTTCCGAGAGCATTTCTTCGGCCCACTTCTGCAACGTGAAAGGGATGGTGAAGAGATGTCTCGTGGGTCAGTATAGAACTCTTTTGAAGGCCTCTTTGCTGATATGTGTCCTTCAGATCTTCACGATGCAATTATTACTATGATAATATGGTGTTGTAAGTGGTTCTAAAGACCAAGAATTGAATGACAACGTTAACTGAAACAGCGAAACCGACGCTCTATGGGGAGAATTTCGCAAAGAGCATAAAGGAATGGACTTGGATCTATTGTCCACTCCCAAGCCGGACATCGTTTTGTTTCTTCCCGTATACCATGTGGACTCTCATTTACCGACCGTGACAAACCCCGATTCTCTTGAGTGGCACACAGACTCGAATGCAGCCCTCGTGGAGACCTTCTCATGGTCAAATCTGAGAGACCTTTACAAGTACGGTTTACTGCCCTCTCCCTATAATGTTTTCGACAAGAATGAGGAGCCCAAAGAGAGCGATTTGAGGTGCTTCCCTTGGCTTATTGTCGAGTACAAGAAGAAAGAAAGCGACAAGTACAGCGAGGCTGATTTCAATAGACTGGCTGAGGCCGTTTATTGTCAAGCAGTCAATGCCAGTGGATGTGCGGTCAAGCTGCACGAGAGAGCCGCGCGGTTTTCTCTTGCGTTGCCTAGAGACGCTCATATTCCCCCGGTTACAACTGTGACCACAGTTGGGCCCCAAGTCAAGGTCTGGATAACCTATTTTGACAAAGGCTTCTACGGATATCGTTGGCGCAACGCAAAAGGGGAGCAAGGTGGCCACATTAAAGAAGGCTATGTGAGTATGAAATCACAAACTTGAAACCGAACCCTACTGATGATTCCAACTAGATAATGCAGTGTATCTGGACGGGCAATATGACCAACCTGCACGACATTCAGGAATTCCGACTCATACTTGAAAACACGCATACTTGGGCAGCACGGGTGTTTCGGCCGTTGATTTCCACATATGTCGAACAGTGGAGGTATGCGCACTCTCATGACTATACCAAGGAAGCGATGGTTCGTCAAGAAGAGAAGCTTCAGCTTTCAAGGACCGCATGTCGTTACATTCTTGGTGTTATGGGTGATCAGATAGACCTCAACGCCGACTATGATTTGCGTAATAATGCCATAACAAGGCTGGTGGAACTCTGCGATGCATTCGTCATAGATGCGGATCGGGTTATTGAAGAGGAGATTGAAGCAGCACGGCCGAAGAAGGGAAAAGCTGCATCCCCTAAATCACGTAGGAGGAGACTTACAGTCAGCAAAACTCGACAAGCCAGGAGTATGAGCCCCGGTCCGGCAAGTTCAACCCCACGGAGCACTCCAGGACGAACCCCACGAAAGAAACCCCAAACGCCAACTGGTGGCTCAAGTTCCAGAGTAAAAACAGCCGCCTTGGACCTCAAGGAAAGCATCGCAGGCGCGGAGCCAAAGAGACGAGAAAGCGGGAGTGACCTTCTCGACCCGTCGCCTGCGATGATACCTGGACTAATCATTACACACGAGTGTGCGGATGACGAGGAGGCTCTCGTCGACTCGTCTTCAGCTACATCTTCAAGTATCGACACACCAGGTGACGAAGGATCCGCGGAAGTCTCAATCCCTGGCGCTTTTCCACCTATGACGCCGGCCAAACACGTACAATCTTCCGTTTCTGAAATCGTTGACAGCGATGATGATGAGGTATTTACTCAGTGGCAAAGCCTCAAGGGTTTTGCTAGTAGTATCTTCTTGAGACCAACCCCATAGCGGGGATATAAAGCGAAGAGTAGCAGTGGTACATATTGTTGGCAGAGAAGTGTATTTTACTGTATTTACGTAAATCGGTGTATTGTTATTTGTATAATAAAATTTTGCTCGGCTGAGTTCGCATTATATGAAAGCTTTTCAACGCCATGCTAAGTTATAACCTAATATACCGCAGGTAGAGGAAGCTTATAAGCAAGTAATACGTATAATTCACGAAGTTTTCAAAAGTCGTTTTATGCAAATATCACGCTACTTATAGTTGGGGTAGGGTTATGTTTGGTTATGTAGAGCTATTCTGCTTTAGTGCTATTCGTACGAGATATAACTTCAAGGTACAGTACTCAAGGTTTTGCCCCGTCGTATATGAAGTTTGCAAAGTCAACTATCTTGACTCATGTGTCGACGGTTATCACGGTATGAATGCCTTCTCGAACGACTAGGGCATTAATAAGTTCTATGCTACGACCATAAGATGGGCCCTTTTAAAGCATTAACGTTAGTCCTTGTAGAGGAGTGAATATTTATGGAGACACTTGAGTTTATAGCAACATAGCGGTGAAAGTGTAGCATGCAGCTATTTGTTCGTTATTCTCTAACTTGTTAAACAAAGACTGTGTGGCTAGCTTATCTACACGTGGGAGGCAGGAAGTAATAGACTGAAACGATTCTCATTATCTGAAATCAACCTATATACAAATAATAAAGATTCTACACTAAATTTGCCCTGACTGACTCTTAGTTCTTGGGCTTCTGGAAAGCTCCCTTTGTCAGCTTGACAACGAAAGCACCACGCTCAATGGTGTTGATGAAGATGTATCCCGACTTAAAGAAAGCGTAAGAAGACCAAGTTCCAACAAAGGCAACACTGCCACCGCCAGGAAGGGCATCATCCTCGGGGTAGATATCGAACCAAGCAGCCTCATAGACACCAGCTCCAGTGGGGTCGGAGGGGATGGAGCGGCCGTCGAGGACGCGGAGACCAGCGCCGTAGTGAGACTGGTAGATGTAGCTGTCCTTGACGTACTGGTTGTGGTCGATGGACTTTGTGGGGTGCTTGAAGAGACCGGTCTGCTTGGGCTTCTCGAGATCGCGGATGTCCCAGATGAAAGTGACAGGGTAACCGTCAGCGCCAGGGCCAGCTCCGTCTCGCTCGTCGAGCTCATCGTCAAGAACGAGGAACTCCTGGTTCTGGGTGTCGAGAACCCAGCCTTGGTGAGTGTAGGAAGCACCCTCGTAGGAAATCTTGGAGATGATGTTGGTGACGTTGGCCTTGTCAGTCACATCGTAGATGGTGAGGGTATCCTCGTTGTATCCGTAGCAGATATCACGGCCCTGGTAACGCTTGTCGGGTCCACGGTAGACAATGCACTGAGCATCGTGCACGTAGCCATCACCCTTGGCACATCCAAGAGACTTGGGGTTGGAAGGATCAGTGAGGTCGAAGAAGTTCAGACCGGACAAGCAGTTGGGGTCTGTTCGTGGCTGAGCGCCGACAGCAACGGCGTACTTGAGCTCCTCGTTGACAACGACATTGTGAGCTCGGCCAACAGGCAGGAGTTCGTTGTAATGACTGGTAAGATCCGCCTTTGCGTCAAAGACAACGGGCTTCTTGGGGTCGATCTTGAGAAGCTTGGTAAGGTCGAAGATCTGGATACCGTGGCCGACAGCCTCGGATCCGATGATGACAAAGTTCTTGTATGTGCGGATCTCTCGCCACTGAGAAACCACAGAGTACTGAGGCAGACGGCCAAGGTAGACAAGTTGGCCCTTCTTGGTGATCTCGGCAAAGGCTGTGCCGTCGTACTGGCCGATGGCGACGAACTCACGGCCGTTGTCAGAGGTCCATCCCCAGGAGGAAGAACCCCTGCCTCCAGTGCTGCCAAGAGCGCTGTGGCTCAGGAAAGAGTACAGATCGGCCTAGATAAGAGTTAGCGTTGTTTCTGGTTGTGATTGGACGGTTGACTCACGTTGTGGCAGGCGAAAGTGTTGTTTGCATCACCCTTGATAGCCTCTGCGAAACCCTTGACACACTTGGTGTAACCAAGCTTGGGGTACTGCTCACTAACAAAAGCGCCAGCTTCCTCTTGCTTAGCCCAAACATCCTATGAAATGTTAGTCAGAGTTACAAGGCAGTGGCTGGTGAACATACCATCTTGCTCTGCATGAGCTGGTTGTGCACCTTTCCGGAGTCATACAGCCTAGCTGCCTTCTTGTCGTCGACCTTGATCTCCTTGCCTTGGACATAGGAGCCGACAGCGGCTAAGGCGCCGAGGAGGAAAGTTGACTTGACCATCGTGATAAGTAGGGGGATGAAGTTAAGAGAGAGCAGGGGATAAGGAGGAAGAAAGGGAAGGACTTGGAGAGGATGGCGAACCTTTTTATCTCTCAGAATAGACGGTATAATCATCCACTAGAACCTGGATAGTCTATATCGCGCCGATCTACAACCCCCCAGATGCTTTGTCACAATGCTGGATTTACCACATCCGAGCATGAAAGAAAAGTCCCGTGCATTTTCGCGCACCAAGATCAGTGTTTGCCAATCAGCGCAGGACCAGAGTAGTACCAGACATTATCTAGTCTTGGCAACGGTGACGGCATCGTCTTGTCTGCCGGATATACCCCAGATATGGAAGGTGTTTGGAATGGGACTCTTGGGCTCGCTTGTTATCAGAGGCTCTGATCGGCCATGGGCAGTAAGCAAAGATCCCAAGACCAATTCCAGTGCAACCTAAGCAACGGGTTGTATCTATAATAGGCATGTTGCCTAGGGGTGATATAGGTAAAGACTTGGCCACTATGTCTTACAAAAGTTCTAATAGCGGACGTCTTATTGGACGACAACGCTATAGCCTTTTGCAATGTCGCAATCACAACACGGGCTTGGCCCGTTGCACCATGGAGATACCAATCCCAGTTGGGCAGGTAAGTTAAGCTTATTGGCTAGTCTTCTCGTCTCGGACATAAGGCCGAGGCTTTTTTTAATCTTATCGTGAAGGTTAAAAATGCAATGCAACCCCGAAGGCTTGGCGTTTAAAAGGGCCCTCAGGGGGAGCAAATGATTGGAGGATTTGGGATGGGTATTAAGGGCGCTTTGATGTAGATGCTGATCATTGACCGTTCTGCAGATTTTTACTCCGCGACTATCTCTGCTTAGAAACTACTATCGTGTTCTTATTGGATTCTCATTCTCTCATTATCTACTGGAGCACGCAAACCACCCCTGACGATCCATCATTTGGGAGTAGCGGCGGCTAATAGATGTACCTAAACCCTGTTCCTCGTGTCGCAGCCGTCGCCACATCCATCTTTCCATCCTGATCCACCGCATTTGCCTCTTGCTCTGCCTTGTCGAGTTTCTTATTCTCCCATTTGTGGACATATCGCAGCATGAGAGCCAGCAAAGCCACAAGTACACATATCGCCGCATTGGCGCTACCTCCAGGCGTGTACTGGGGCCCGTCGCTGCTGGGGTACATGTACGAGCCGTATATACTTGCTGTGTTGCCGATCATGTTGCAGATGGCGATAGTCGCTGACCGCTTGACAAGTGGGCGGGGGAAAGAGTTCGCAACCCACGATACAATGATTTGGTCTGGTTGATATTTGTCAGTACAGGATTCCAAAATCGCGCTCGCTCGACTTACATGAAGATACAGCACCCATGGGCATGAGAAACATGGCAAAGAATCGTGCTCCAACCACGGTGGTACCAGCGGCAATTGCGTTTCCAACGGCTGCCACAAGCATGAGACATATAATATGTATAGATCTATCATTCGTTTTGGCAGAGCTCAATGTGACGCACACCGATAGGAGGAACGTAGCAAACTGTCAAGAAGAGTGAAATTAGAAAAGAATTCTGTCAGAGGGGAGGGGAGCGAATTCTTACCCAAGCTGGAGCGGTAAGCCACAACGTCGTGATTTTACCATAGCCAAGAGTCCCAACGATGGTAGGGAAGAAATATTGAAACGTCTGGGAGACCAAACTGACGTGCTGCAAGAGGACAAAAAGGTAAAGTCGGTAGTCGCGAACAGCCATTTTGACGCCATCCCAGACTGTGCTCTCTCCGTAGGCATCTACTTCGCTGATATCCTGTGCCAATCTCCACGCTGCAAACGCGCGCTCTTCTTCAGATAACCATTTTGTGGTATGTGGGTAGTTTGGAAGAGCAAAAGCAGCGACGAAAGAGAAACCTATCGCAGCTACCCCTTCCTAGTAAAGCAATACCTGTCAGTAGAATGTCCAACAGTGGCACGCGCTAAGCGAATTGGTAGAGGGAGACTTACAATGATGAACAGCCATCTCCAGCCTGAAATACCATGTGCACCGTCGAGGTCACCCAGGATAGCCGCACCAAGGACCCCGCCAAACATATTGGCCAGTGCATTTCCAGAATAGAGCCAGGCAATTCGGCGAGTAAGCTCAGGTCTGGTATACCAAGAGCTCATCAAGAACACAGCGCCTGGGAAGAACGGGGCTTCAACAAAGCCGAGGAAGAATCGAATGACAATCAAATGCGTGAATGTCTGGGAGGCAGAATTGCAGGTCGAGACAACGCCCCAGAGACAACATGAGGCGCTGAGGTAAAGAGATGGGCGCAAGCGCGTCAAGATGAGATTGGACGGGAGCTGCATCAGAAGGTATCCCACGAAGAAGATTGATGTAGCCAGGTTGAAATCTGTTCCTTTCATTCCCAGATCTTCTTCGAGGGATCCTTGACGGGCTTGGGCGAGATTGGAGCGATCGAGGAAGTTGAGGAGGTACATGATGACGAGAGTGGGCATCAGCCGTATATCGACCTTTCGGAGCAGCCTCTTGTTGAGTTCGGTCCGCCATTCTTCACTTTGATTGTCGAAATTCCAAGAATCAATGTTTTGCTCGCGACCGGCCGTGGGAGGATCTCCCTCGTCCATCTGGACGGATGGTTTTGCGTCCATGATGCAATCGGCGTGCGGGGGTCGCCTTCACAGCAAGACTGTGTTTTCGGCAACGAGCTGTGTACTAGCCTTCCAAGAGGAATTCGAATCGATGAGTAGCGTAAACTTCCAAACACTCAATTTCAATTACAACGGTTATGGTTATGATGTAAATCTGCCAAGATCTCAGGTGAGGCGATACAAGTCTATATAAAGCGAGAAGGAATGAAACAAGAAACGAAAATCACGGCAGTCGCCTCGGCAGAGAAATAGACCGAGGACTGCATAGCGCAAACGACATGATTTGTCGGCGACACAGAGATCAGCAAGAAATGTAACATCACCATGCTCAACGGGCCAAAGGGAGACAAGTTGAGACATTAGTGAAGCTTCCCCGTGGGCAGATCTGCTCGCGATGGCGCTACCCCGCACTCTGGTTCTGTACTTTCTGGGGTAATGGCTGGGTCTATGACTCGAGAGCTGGGCTTTTGGATTTAGCCACTTTGTGGAATGCTACGTCACAAATAACCGACAGGTTGAGAATGAACTTGATGCAAGGGTCGGTGTTAGAAATGCAGGCCGATGGTAGTATCGTGGTCCAGTCAAATTGATGATATTGGTCAATTTGGTAGACGTGGGAAACGACAACCATGTGTCACCGTATATTCCTCAAATCTGCGTATGTATGTAATCAGCAACCAGTTTGATCTTGAAACCCGACTCTAGATTGATCTAACGTCAAGATACAGTTGATAACTGTTGAGATATAGGTCTCAATAGCCACCAGGATTACATCCGTTTTCGCATTTCAACAATAACTTCCAGCAACGTCCTTGGGTGCCTACTTTCTGAACATTTGTTAGAACGCAGCAGTGTCTGGAGTTTGCAATTGGCCTACATAAAAAACAGGAAGCGACTGACCACGGCTTGATTTCTTAAGCGACGCACAGGAGGAGTCTTGATTACCACGCACATGTCAGATGTTGAGACGGTCATTACGACCAACAAACTCAGAACAATTACACGGAAGTAGTCTAACTTGATTATAGATTTCTTTTCGTCGCAGTCGATCTTTCGAATTAATTTACCTCTTTGCGCTTGATTTTCTGTGTTAATACGTAGAATTTTCTATTTTGTTACAACTAGTAAACTTTTGGTATTGCATTAGTTATGAGAATGGTTTGTAAATACACTTCTAAAGCGGTGGTTCCAAGACACTAAAAATACCACGGCGAGAAAGAGACGAGAAGAGCTGCAATGTTCTCGAAGCGGGTTAAACAGGTGTTCGGGCCGGGTTCTGGGATCTCAGTAGTTTTAATTCTGTTATGAGGTATCAAACTATTAGCAGTCCCGTTATTATGTTGTGGTGATAGTGACCGAAGAGTAATGTAGTAGATTAATTTGACTAGAACTATAGATAGCACCATATATTAAGATAATTGCCAGAAGTTTCTCAACAGATTAATTCTATGGTAAAATGTTCTGTTCGCCACTGTGTATCATCTATTCAAGGTATTTTATAGTTACCGGCTTGACCTGCCAATGAACTCTTGGAACCAATTAGTGCTCAGTTCGTATAGGAGTTTTTCGCAGACAGTCTTGAATAATATAACGGTCAAAAAAGAAATAATTCGTGGAAACAATTGACCATTTCTCTAATCAAACCCGACTCTTCCCAAGATTCGTATTTATCTCGCGTTTCCGTTTCTTGCAGAACCACATGTCCGTGACGCCGAGAACCCAAATCTCGGTTTGGACAGAGTGGAAAGAAATAGAGGAACATACTCTCCAGATTTATTGAAGTCACCATGATTTCTATGAAGTATTAAAGATCTTGATACGAACAGCTAGCCAGCCAAGATATGGGATTCGATAACGGCGATTAGCGATCCAGGGTAGGTTCACTTATCGCACCCCGGTCCTGTAAGACTTTTAGCCTACAGGCCACCCGGGTAAGATATTATCCATGGCATCCGTGCCATTAATTTAACACCGCTAATTGGTTAACTCTTAACAGCCTAGCAAAGTTAACACCTGGAATCCTCGCAAGCTTCACCCAGCATGCTCTGCTTGTGTCGTTGCCTGGAATTAGTCAGTCTGATGTTTGCAGACGAACTGAAACCACTTATTGCGGCTCGCATCAAGAGAACCACAAGTTACGGTCCAACTTCGTATCAATCCTCTTTTTTTCACCGAGTCTGTTTTTAAACATGAGATGTGACACCTGAAGTAATGCACCGTCCAGCCACCTCGTTCGAGAATGATAGCATAAACGAGGGGATACGCTCTTCAAATCTACGAGATCTCGGCCGTGATGTGGGGTGTTTCGGGTTTAGTCCACGGCATCAAAATGCCGTGGACCCGTTATTACACGAGTCTGTCGGTGACATGTTCTTGACGCGTTAATGGTCAAAGCTTTATCACAAAAAACACGACAAGCGGAGCGGGCAGCGACCTTTTTACATTAGAGGTAATCCGAGCACATGAGTCGATTATGCATCATTCCAAGCTACGCGAACTCTTCCAGCGACCGTGTAACGTTGTGTCCTGCTTACGGCACGTGGGGGCGCATCCGGGCTCCAGTTTTGGTGTTTATGGGCTGAGGCTCATCATGTCGAGTCAACTCCGATGCATTCTTGACATGGATCGTCGTGAGACGTGATCATGGTGGACCCTGCAAGGCAAAGAGATTTTTGTTGAGCGAAAAAGATATGGGGTAATTAACTAATATCATTCATTGGAGGGCACGAATCTGAGCTTAATATTCCCCAGAATGGGGATGAGATTAGATTGTTTGTCCACATTTTTAATAATTAGATCATCTTGGTTGGTTCATGCTGTTATTTCCCCGACGAGTTCCCCGTTGGAGTGTGATTCTGTTACCTACGCTCTACTACGTGTTGTTGTCATATTCTCTGGGTCGATTGCAGTGGCAAAGGATGAAAGATAACTGATAAATTTCGTGATATTTCACGACGTCATAGTTGATCTTACATAAGTCATTAGTCGCAGCTTGGCTGATAACTGCCGGACCAAGACGGATAGCACGGCTAAGCGGCGTCTGAGATCTGCGGTACCTACATGTGGCTTGAGCCTAGAAATTTTCTAGAACCGCCAAAGCTTGTGCATGCCAGAATGACTGAGTGACTGAATGCTTGAATGCCATAATTATGTTTTCGCTGATAGGTAGTCAAGTCATGAATTCACAAAAGGTCGACCAATCTCGTGTTTCTCTGGCGTGATTTCTAAACAAGGGTCTTCACCGTCTGCCGGTCGTCTAATGCCTTGCATGCACAAAACCACAAAATCCTTTGGAGCCTCAAAGCTGGGCATTGCGGCTCTTTGCTGAGAAATTGCCTCTTTTGGACACTCCGACGTCTCTATCTTGTTTTTGACAGTCATGAGCCGGTTCCATTGAGTTATTTTCCCTGGCCTCTAACTCGCGAGCGTGACGATAAAGAAGCGGGTAAAGACCCCGTTACTGCAACTGTGAGACCCAGTTAATCCACAAAATAGTCGAAGCCACCGAAAAACGACCGTGCCGTATTAGCCGGTATACTTGAGCGCGACCTCCGAAGACGCGAGTAACAAACCACGTTCACAATCTGCCTGTGAGAGAAAAACGACGTCTAGGACTTAACTTCAAACTCAAATATTACCCTTGCTTTACGACGATGGAGGATTCATTAGTGAAAAACTTATCCCCACAACGGGGCATTTGCCCTCTGCGAGCTTCCCGTTCCCATGGGGCTCCGCAAGAATGGAGTTTTTAGTGTGAGCTTTGATCGGGGACCAGATTTGGGTTATAAAGCTATAAAGCTCCTTGAGACACCAGAGGTTGAGGTCGTCCATCATCCATCGCTCTTCAACCGACAAGATGAGCGCACCGACATACATGGGAGTCAGCGGCCAGTCTCTGGCCGTGCTCCAGATCGCCGCCATTGTCGCCCCGTCCTTCATCCTCTTTGGCTACAACCAGGCTGGAATCGGAGGTCTCTTGACCGAGGAGGACTGGGTCAAGACGTTCCCCGAGATCGACACCGTCAACGCTGAAGGTGCTGAGAAGAGTCGCAAGTCTACTCTCCAGGGCTTCGTTGTCGCGACCTTCGTCATCGGTGCTCTCATCGGTTCGTTAACCTGCTCTTACACTGGTGACAAGTTTGGACGTCGCAACATCATCTTCTTCGCGTCCATCTGCACCCTCATCGGCGAGATCCTCGAGGCTTCTTCCTTCGGCCTCGCTCAGTTCATTGTCGGCAGAGTCATCATCGGTCTCGGTATTGGTCAACTCAGCTCCATCGTCCCCGTCTGGCAAAGTGAGACATCTGCTGCCAGAAACCGTGGTCGTCAGGTCGTCTTGACCGGTCTCTTCATCTGCCTTGGATATGTCCTCGAGTCCTGGATCAACCTTGGCTTCTTCGAGTTCCACAATGGCCCTGTCACCTGGAGACCCCCGATTGCCATCGCCATTGCCTTCTCCCTCATCCTCATGATCTCGATCTACTTTTTCCCCGAGAGCCCTCGATGGCTCGTCATGAAGAACCGATCCGAGGAGGCCCGTCATGCTGTCGCTGCCCTTCGAGGTCTCCCCATCGACTCCACCGAGGTTCTCGCTGAGGTCGCCGGTATCGAGCACTCCCTTGAGGAAACCTCCGATAAGGCTGCTCGTCTTAGCGACATGCTCAAGATGGGCGAGGACAAGCTCCTCTACCGATTCATTCTTTGCCTCCTGCTCCAGTTCTACCAGCAGATGAGCGGCTCCAACCTCGTCAGCGTATACGCCAACGTTCTCTTCCAGAAGAACCTTGGTATGGATGCCGAGACCGCCAAAGCTCTCACCGGCGGAGCCCTCACCTGGAAGTTCCTGGCCTCTTTCCTGGCCTTCTTCACCATTGATCGCTTCGGTCGCCGAGCCGTCTTCATCATCAGCGGTGCTGGTATGTCATGCTGCATGATCGCCCTCGCCATCAGTACTTCGTTCGGTAACGAGAACAAGCCTGCCATGATTACTGCTGGCTGCTTCATTTACCTGTACAACACCTTCGTTCCTATCGGTTTCCTAGGCGCCAACTTCCTGTACTGTACTGAAGTTGCGCCTCTCCGCCTGCGAATGGCCATGTCTTCCATCTCGACTGCCAACCATTGGCTATGGTATGTTTTCCATCTCAATTCTGCTTTGACAATTATTAACCCACTATACAGGAACTTCATCGTGGTCATGGTTACCCCAGTTGCCCTCAACACCATCGGCTGGCAATACTACATCGTGTATGCCGTCATCGCCGCATGTGTGCCCATCTCAGTTATCTTCTTCTTCCCTGAAACCATGGGAAGAAGCTTAGAAGAGATCGAGCTCGTCTTCAGAGAGTCGCCGTCTGTCTTCTCGACAGTCAAGTTCGCAAAGACTCGTCCTACCAACACTCCCCAGCAGTTCCTCGCTGGCAAGGAGAAGGCCTCCCATCTGGAAGAGGGAGAGGAATAAATGATGCGCAAAGGAAACGATTGTGATTGAAGCGATATTGATAGAACTAGATTAGACAATACTAGTATGATTATGACATGACAACAGACAAACACGTGCTGTGCCAATTGCATATTCTTGATCACTAGCCAAGTGTCATTTACCCGGTGTTCATCACACGAAACGAACGTTGGCCGCCTATTGTTTTGTTGCGTTAATTCGTGGAGGAATTAATAAACACTTTTAACAGAAAAACTAATCTCTTTTCAGGGACCATTACCGAGTCAGTTATGGAGATCGTGGAAGAATACGACTCTAACCCACACAAGCTTCGCCATGCGCACGAATCCCCTTTCGCCATTCGTGCCATTCCGTCTTTTTGGTCAGGCATTTCCACACCCGAGGCTAAACCCCTTGTTCATAAAAATCTTACCCCAACTCGAAAACAAGCCATGATCGACACACTCTTCACGTCATGGGCCAAGCACCCCCAGAATTTAACCGTTGCAATCTCCCCGCATTGACGGAGAATATGGGGTTGCCGTCGCCGGCTAAAATTTCGTGGTGGCTCGGCACTGTCAATGATACGATCGACAAAGTGCGGAGAAGCTTGGATGAGGTTGCCATTGGACCGCTTGATTATTTGTATGATGCCGGACGAGGACTTCCTTTGAGAGTCAGCTGCAGGTACGAGGTCTGGCTGGTTACTGGGGCGGATGAACGGGAGGCGAGGATAGGGAGAGCTTGGGCTTAAATTCATCGTGTATATAAGACATCGGTATCTGCCGTAGAGTTGCATTCCATCTTTTGATCTCACCATCTGCAAGGTGTAGAATCTCACAATGGTTCGCTTCAGTTCAATCCTTGCGGCTGCGGCATGCTTTGTAGCTGCCGAGTCTGTCACAATCAAGGTTGATAGCAAGGGTGGCAATGCTACCAGCGGTCACCAATATGGCTTTCTCCACGAGGTGAGTTCAATTGATACAAACAGTTGCGAAATGCACTGACAGGGACACGCAGGACATCAACAACTCTGGTGATGGTGGTATCTACGCCGAGCTCATCCGCAACAGAGCTTTCCAGTACAGCAAGAAATACCCCGTCTCGCTGTCCGGCTGGAGGTCGGTCAACGATGCCACACTGGCCCTGAACCGCCTTGACGATCCTCTCTCCAAGGCTCTCCCAGTCTCCATGAAGGTGACGACTGGAAAGAGCAAGTCAAAGGAGGTTGGCTTCCAAAACGAAGGCTACTGGGGAATGGACGTGAAGAAGCAGAAGTACACCGGATCTTTCTGGGTCAAGGGTTCCTACAAGGGCGACTTCACTGCCTCTTTGAGGTCCAACTCCACCGACGATGTCTTTGGCAGCGTCAAGGTCAAGTCCAAGGCTACAAAGAAGGAGTGGGTTGAGCACGCGTTTACGCTCACTCCCAAGATCAATGCTCCCAACAGCAATAACACCTTTGCTATTACTTACGACCCCAAGGTAAGCATATCCAATAAAGCAATATGGATGACCGGAGCTAACAAGTAACAGGGCGCCGATGGAGCTCTTGACTTCAACCTAATCAGCTTGTTCCCTCCCACCTACAAGGGACGCAAGAACGGTCTTCGAGTTGACCTTGCTGAGGCTCTCGAGGGCATGCACCCTAGCCTGCTGCGCTTCCCCGGTGGTAACATGCTCGAGGGCAACACCAACAAGACCTGGTGGGACTGGAAGGATACTCTTGGTCCTCTGCGAAACCGTCCTGGCTTTGAGGGCGTCTGGAACTACCAGCAGACCCATGGCCTTGGAATTTTGGAGTATCTCCAGTGGGCCGAGGATATGAACCTCGAGATTAGTGAGTTTGATGTAAATTTGCAGTTGGGAATTATTGGCTAACAAGCATTTCTAGTTGTTGGTGTTTACGCTGGTCTCTCGCTCAACGGCGACGTCACCGCCAAGGAAGACCTCCAGCCTCTTATCGACGATGCCCTCGATGAGATCGAGTTCATTCGAGGTCCTATCACCTCCAAGTGGGGTAAGAGACGTGCTGAACTCGGCCACCCCAAGCCTTTCCGCCTCTCCTACGTTGAGATTGGAAACGAAGATTGGCTTGCTGGATACCCCGGCGGCTGGAACTCTTACAAGGAGTACCGCTTCCCCATGTTCCTCGAGGCCATCAACAAGGCCCACCCTGATCTTACAGTTATCTCCTCCAGTGCATCCATCGATCCCGTTGCTGACAAGGAAAATGGTGGATTCGATATTCCTGCTCCTGGTATCGGTGACTACCACCCATACAGAGAGCCTGATAAGCTGGTTGAGGAGTTTAACCTATTCGATAACAACAAGTACGGCCACATCATCGGAGAGGTTGCCTCTACTCACCCTAACGGTGGAACTGCCTGGGAAGGTGACCTCATGCCCTACCCTTGGTGGATCTCTGGTGTCGGTGAGGCCGTCGCTCTCGTCGGTTACGAGCGCAACGCCGACCGTATTCCTGGAACTTTCTACGCCCCTATCTTCAAGAACGAGAACCGCTGGCAGTGGGCTATCACCATGATCCAGTACGCCGCCGACTCAGCCATGACCACCCGCTCCACCAGCTGGTACGTCTGGTCTCTCTTCGCCGGCCATCCCATGACACACACCCTGCCCGCCTCTGCCGACTTCGACCCCCTGTTCTACGTCGCCGGAAAGAACGAGGACAAGGGAACGCTCATCTGGAAGGGTGCTGCGTACAACACCACCAAGGGCGCTGACGTGCCTGTCTCGCTGTCCTTCAAGGGCATCAAGGCTGGAGCTCAGGCCGAGCTGACTCTCCTGACTAACAAGGAGAAGGATCCCTTTGCTTTCAACGACCCTCACAAGGGTAACAATGTTGTTGACAGCAAGAAGACTGTTCTCAAGGCTGATAGCAAGGGTGCTTTCAACTTCAAGCTTCCTAACCTTAGTGTTGCTGTTCTTGAGACTTTGAAGAAGAGCAAGCCCTACTCTGGTTGATAGTCGAGATATCTGAGATGCTGGGACTCGTCAACTGAGAGGCATCAGGACGTATTCAAATATTCATAGTTCAATATCCCATAGAACGAAATAAGTATAACAATAAAAGCCCTTCCAAACCACATATCCATTTCTGCAAAGCGATAGACTCGGCTGCTATATACAATGGTAAATTATTGTGAAAGGGTCAACATCCCTTCGATACCTTGCATCTTGAGCAACTATATAATTAGAACAGCACTGTAAACATTCTCCTCTGCGCATTATGATCTTGTGATAGGTAAATTCATCTGATGCCCCAAACTCAGTTGGAGGGTGCACTGCAAACGCAGCTAAGCGACCGAGCTCGGAATTTTCCAGGTGCCTCCACTGAAGGCATATTGACGATGGAAGCTCTAGTTTTTCAGCCTGCTCATCGGACATATACCAACCATTCTCCACAGTGAAAACTTCGTGAGGCTCGGCACAATCTCTACAGTCCCCGGACTTCTTGCACGAAAAGAGGCCGGTACTTTCTAGAATTCCTGTGGTGGCTTTTCCAGGTGGGACAACAATGTCACCACTGGACGTAGAGATGCGGTAAAAGAAAGTAATCTCTCCAGCATCACCAGACTCCACCACTTCAGGGGTCAACTTTAGCTTTTCCGCCGCCAAGTTAGGCTTTGATAGGCGTAAAATCTCTCCAGTAGGCAACATTGAACCCGCCGAGTGACGTGCATTTCTGGATTGCTGACCTGAAGCTCTTGGTGTAGCTGGACTACCATTAGAAGCCGCTACAATCTGTAGACGATCCACAGTAGGTTCAGACCAATTAGCAACATCCAAGACTGATTCATACTCACGGCAAATAGCGCCTGAATTTCTTGAAGTCTTTCGTCCGATACGGCCTGGAATAACGTGTATGCGACGAAGCAAATCAGCCCTGGTGGAAATTGAGACCATTCCGTGTATAAAGACGCATATACCGCTCCCACAGACGGCTAGGCGGGAGTTAAGTTCTTCATCAGCGCGGAGGCGAGACTTTCCACCCTTGGAGTTGGCGCCCGTGAAGAGGAAAAGAACCTCTTCCACAAGCACTCCTAGCCGATTGTTAGGAGACAAGCCATCATAGCTTCGACTTCCGCGATGGAAAAGGAGAGAAAACCACCCATGGCCTAATTCTTTTCGGTTCTGCGAATAAGAACGAAAGTTTCGTTCATAGAAAAACCTGATGCCATGAGACGTCGGGTGTAGTTGGGATTCGACCTCAAATTGTAGTGGCGAAACGGTTACTACCAAGTCTACCAAAGTAGCAGCTAGGGCCACAAAACAGATGCTGGCTCCTCTTTGGTTGCATAGCTCGCACGAACAGGATCGCTGAAATGTCAAAACAGATTCTTCAAGGTAGCTTTGCGCTTCGGAGCAAGGAAGTGAAAGGACAGACTGCATCTTATTGCGTAGACCTGGCACAGCCAGCTCAGGGAACAGAGTTTGGCTGGAGTCAATAAAGCCTTGACCATAGCTTGCTTCAGCAAAGTCGACGAAATCCTGTCGAGAATAATCGCCAACATCGGCTTCTCCTTCAGCAAGTGCCATAGAAATTCTTGCAAAGCTACCCAAAAATTTCCAGACGGCCGTGGGGAGCTTCATAAAGTCATCGAATGCGCATCCAAAAGTATCCATTAGGCAGCGGTCCCATGGTACACGACGGCGGATGTGCAAGAGCTGTTCGTCTGGGGTGTAGTGAAGAAGGTCTCTTGGGTCATGGAGAAGATAGATAGATTGAGAAATCGCTATTCCATGACTTTGCTTAAGATTAGCAAATCTGACATGGACCTGGAATGAACCAGGCTGAACTGGTAGAGTAGTGACAGAGGACAAAAAGATGTTTTTGCCATCGCAATCCTCGACGTAAATGGAAAAATTGAAGATCCAGTATGCAACTGCTGCAATGAACGCACCATCGCAACCTCCGACGACAAGAATACTTTTCTTTCTCCCCATTGAGATTTCAAAGAGTCCGATTAATGCTTGAGCAACCTCCTTTGGATCAGAACATTTGTCATCGGCTTCCAAGTCTTGCACAGATGGGAACATTCTATTTGCGATTTCGGGAAACGGGGATGAAGCGAGCGCACCACCACAAGCCTTGATGAGAGATCTGAATTGCGGAATGGACGGTTCAAAATTCTCAGGGTAACCTAGCTCATGCCAAAGGGCTGAGAGGATTCTCGCAGCAACTGCCTCAGAGTGCATTTCCGCCAAACATGAGCATAACGCAATGCACTTCAGGCCTGACACAGTTTCGGTCAAGATGCGAAAGAAGCTGCGGTGGCCAAAGCCAAGATAAAGCAGGTTGGAGGCACTGCTGTAGCATTTGAGGCGATTGATGACATCCCAAAGCCTCTGTTGGCCAAGTTCAGGGAGACTGAAAGATGCTGTGAGCTGTAGCGCTCCAGCATATGTGACCGGCTGGACGCCAGCTCCCTGCAGCCTAGCCAGGATATCAATGGACAACGGGACGATTGTTTTGCCAAAAGCTACCCAGTCGACTTGGCCTTGCTGGACAAATCCCACATCTGAAGTTGGAGGAGAAGACATCAATAAATAAGTGAGATTAGGTGCTTAGATGGTCATATAATTCCAAAAGTGAGATAAAGAGAGATGGGTTTTGCACTTTCGAATAAAATCTGACGTGGCATTATATACCTAGATAAGCGTATTCAATCAGACACCTTATGTATCAAGCGGGGGTTATTGGGAATTCCATTGTGTTACCAATTGTTGTGGCTATGTGAAAGTGCAATACAGAACCAATCACGAATGCAGATGTTTGCCTCCAGCCGTAAACAACCCTGTAGTAATTGTTTACCTCTACAAGGCTCTTTCCCCGCATGATTGGAGGTAACAACGTTGAGAAAAGAGACTGCTCTCCAATCTTTAGGGCCAGAATAGTGACGCAAGAAAATCTAAGTTTTCAGACATAGAGACTTCGACAGGAGTCAGCTCTTAAGGGCTGTTAATTTTAGACCCTCTGAGAACGGTACTAATGTTTATTTAAACCCCCGGTTCCAACGTGTTCCAATAAGGAGTTCCATATAAACTGGCCAGATATATACAATTGAGTGCAGCCAAGCAGGGCCATATCAAGGCCGAACTTGACCACAATACTCATATGACTCAGGTGGAATTCTACTGGAGTTGAACACGACAGCAAGACATGTGTCCAAGCCTTTTGAACTTGATCTTCAGGTGGCAGTTGTTTGAGAATGAGTTCAAAGTCTTCACTTGTGCCCTTACCTGGTGAGGTTGGTGGCTCTATGTCGTTGACCTATTGGAATACCGTCCTTCTTGAATTATTGGATGGCGCTCCTGTGCCGCAGTTGTCCGACTTGTGGGTTAGTATCGCGACGGTGAAGATTGAAGAAGCGAAAGCTATTCAATGTTGAAATCTTGAATATGGCCCCTACGGAAGGCTAATGAAGCTTGATTCGGTGGCCGCGATCAGATATTTGATGTGAAGACAAAATTGGGTTTTAACTTCTGCCCCCCTATAGACCGCAAAACTTGGCATTACTCAATTGTGAGTTATTCTTGACTAATTCTCGCTCCTCTCATGCCAGGCAAAGACTCATATTGTAACGTTCCTGAAACCAACTGTAGCATGATATCTCTCGCCCATTCAGTATCCTCACTAAAATCCCATCCTTTTATGGTCTTGAGTGCGTTTTCCATTTCCAAAGCATCCTTTTCTTTGTCTACTACGTAATCGTCATCCCCCGGTTTAGGCATATAACTACCCTCATAGCTCATGTCGAACATACTGTAGGTAATAACACCCAAAAGGTCGGCAGTCGCCATGAAATAGATCTTACCGCCAGGCTTTTCTCGCATGATTATACGTAAGTATGCAGCGCAAAAGGCAGGAATTGGTACCGTCCAGATTGGGCAGGGTAGGCTTGTAATTTTGACGGCTACCAGCTCCTGTTCCTTGATGCCAGTCCAGGACAAGGGAAGCAGTATAAATCGGTAATTATGTGGACCGTAGGCGAAGCGGAAACACATCTGCGTTTGCTCAGCGATGTAACTGCGTGGTCGGTAGCTATAGAGTAAGCCATTTGCAATCGCGATATCGTATGCTTCTTGAATTTGTTGATCTGGCACTAAGAAAAGGAAATCCTGTCAAGAGATATTAGCAACAGGCAATTTATCATCGCGCCTCGTGCACTTACTGGCTTTTCTGTAAGAGGATAGCCTAGTCGTCGTAGTAAAGGAGTTTCCCATTCTACCAGAGCAATATTGTGGTCGCGAAAGTCGCGCAAAGTCTTAAACATACGCTCCTCGGATGGAATATCCATGGTGCTTGTGAGAAGTTGTTTGGGTAAGTTTGATTGACGCGAGGTCAATGGTGATGAGGTTGACAGAGATGGTGCAAGTGAAGCATGTGAGTGGAGAAGCTCGTCACGTGTCCTGTCAAGCGAAAGTTTCCAAGACTGCAAGAGGATGGTTGGTAAAAAGTTGCTCTCTTTTTGGAGTGTGAATGTGGCTTAAACCATGACTCATTCCACTTGGATCTATTTATTTGAAGTCTGTATGGTGAGGGGACAGTTTGAGTTTTGATTCATCTCGCTCAGAAATCTAAACTATTTTTCACCGACGGGGGGTAGCCTGCCATGTTTCCAGTATCAGCATTAGAGTTTTGTGTACAATGTTCACTATTGAACTGCATATCTAACCTGAGCGCCAGGTACGTCCTTTTAAGATTACACGCAGCCCAGTGTGAAGATTGCAATAATACGTTGACTGGAAAATGGAAATGCATTATGTATAAATTGGAGACTTTTATTGTGCTTTGGAACAGAACATCTGCCCTCACGAATCATCAGTACAGTTTAATACATTTTAAGTTAAATTATGCAGACAAAACAGAACTTGGTATAGAACTTGTCACGCTCGTAAAATCAAGAGAATTTCATTAATTTACATAAAGTTTACATGCTGAGGTTGGGCATCTGTGCTATGATCTCACTGACGTTCTGTTCTTCGCCAAAGAGAACATCTTTATCCCCCCTCTGCAAAACTGCGTTCAGCATTGGGGCAATTAAGGACTGACCAGTTCCATTCCTCCAGTGATAATGGAATTGTCTAACCGCTCTGTAAATCGAGCGAGTGTCGCTCGCGTCATAGCTCTCGAAGTCGATTTTCTCGCCGCGGGCTTGGAGCCACAGAAGCAAGTAAAAGATATCTCGGACATCGGCATTGTATTTGAATACAGATTGAGGTCGTGTGCTTCCGATGTAGTGGTGTGCGCGCTTTATCTTCGTGAGAATAAGAACGCCGGGTTGAAGAATAGGGAGTGGGACCGGAAAGATAGGCGCTGGATAATTGTTAGCAGGGGGATTTGAGAAGACATCAGTGAACCTTACTGTCTGTAGGTATGATCGAGAGTCTACGAGGCAGGTTGAGTATGCCACATGTAAGTAGCTCAATAGGAACGTGTGCAGGCCCAAAGTAAAGCTTGTGGTTTTCTACAGCGAAGCGAGAGTCGGCACCACAGAGGATTGGAGTGACATAGGTGTGGATATGAGAGGGGCAGTCCACGTCAAGCAAGACATCGATGTCAGAAGTTTCGCGGTCGCTGCCCAACAGGTTCAGGGCAAAACCGCCTATATACGCATGCCCAACGTTGTTTCCATTAAGGATCATCGACAGGGTATATGCAGCTTCATTCATTGCGTTGTGTCGAAACGTCATGGCGGTGTTAGAATGGGCTTGGATCGGGGGAGAAAGTGTGGATGTAGAAATAAAAGATGATTGAATCCCCAGCTCACGTACTTATAGCCCTTCCATTTTTCTTTTTCTGAAGCTTTCTGCAACGCCAAGTTTAGAACCTTCTTTCTCGAGAGGCAGAATTCAAGCGGTGGGGTTTTGAAGAGACTCATAACCCTGAACTATATCCAACTTGCGGCCCGAAATCAGCCCTGACTTTGGGCTTGACTTTGACTTTAATATCTTAACACGTTTCGTCTCTTATTGCATCTTCAAGCAACTTTACCTTTGTCTCAGGCACAGCCACAGGCCATATGATTAGCCTCTCGGTGTTGAAAGTTACTCAATATGTGGCTATCCGGATAATTGGCTAAGCGTCGAGAATTTTAGGTTGCATATCTCACCCAATGTTGATAAGGTACAATCATTTATTCATATCCGATCATGAGGCATCACTGAAATTAACTACATTGCCCGTAGAGCTCCGGTAATGCCATTTTAAACGTCGAATGTGGCAAAACAAGCCTTGGTAATGCGCGTAGAAAGCTTGGGGGACACTTTATGCACTATGGATTCCGATTGGGTGACAATTTATAATCCTACTATTCACATTATTACGATAATGCTTAAGCTGCCTCATTAACTCAGCATTAAATTACCTCAACATAATATTATATGTGTACTTCAAAAACGGTTATGAGAAAGACTTGACGAATAGACTTTGACTAACGCCGGATGTTTTAGAGTGAGAAATGTACTATGCTTCTTTTTGCTTGAACCTCCAGGTTTATCAAGCCCAGGCTTTCCAGATCTCTCGATTGTACAAAAACAAAAATAACCCATCACAGAGAAATATACTATAGAATGGAGAGTCAAGCGCTTTACCACATAGAGGTGTATGGAAAATATGTTTCTGCTTGCGCGGCCTAAGTGTAAAGTACGTGTAGAAATTCGAAAAGGTCTGACTATCTGGTATAATAAGAGCCTAGTGGTATAACTAGGTAGAACTGTCTCTTGTAAAGATAACCCGACAGGAACTCATTTCTATACCTCATTCAGCATAGCCATTCACTTCATCACTTCAAGTTGTTCTTGAGACATCGGCTATCATCTAGTCTCAATTGGTGTGCGGGGTTTGTTGTGGCTGGCTGTGGATGCGCGACTATTTGTATGAGAATGGTCTGGGCCATGGGCTAGTGGGAGCAGCTGAGCGCACTATCGAGCTATATACGCCGTGTGTCTCTGCATATTTCAGAACAATGATGCGGTAAAACTTCAAAGTTCACTAGGTGCAGTAAGTTATCGATAGTTGGACCGCCGGCGTATGTTTCTCAACAAGTAACATTGACTAGGTAGTTACTGTAGAGTGCATGAATATGGTCAGCTGAGCTCTCCATTAGAAGCCTAAGACTGTTGAGAGAGGCCATGAAAGGTTGGCAGTAACACTATAAAAGGCGTGTGTGTTCCTCTTGTATCGCTTTACCCACCATCACAGCAAACAAGACACAATTGCATAATACCGCAATCCCTTTTCAACGTCTTCCCTTAGTTTTTCCAAAATGCCTGACTATGTTCTTCAAATCAGTATCCAAGGGCCTAGGGCCATGCAGCAACTCTCACAGCAAGGTTACAGGATCTGCTTTGCTTCCGCAATAGCAGATGAGGGATTCAAGGTCATCGCATCAAGCACTGGCAAGTCTACGTGCTTCTATTTACTAACCTAAACTAACAAGTGGAATACAGACTTGGCGCCCAATGCTCAAATCCGGTGGAATGATGAGTTTAGTATTGCTGCTAGTCAATCCAGCTTTATGAACGGAGGTATGAAAACTCCCAATCTAGCAGCTTGGTAGTCATCATATTGATCAGTCTTTTAGTCCAGTTCTCGGCGTCGTCAGATATCGACCGCATTAGGCTCGGCCAGAGCTACACCTTGAACCCAGACTGGCGGGGCAGTGTCGGCGACGAGGGACCTCGAGACGGCATTAGCTTCAGAAATCAGGCCGACCGAGCCTCTACAATTCTCTACAGAGGGATGAATGGCTCCATAGCTCCCATCTACTTCGGTTCTCAGCAGCTCCCACGAGGTGCCACCCAACAGATCAAGCCTATTAACAGGGTTGCAGTCTGGCTCCAGCGCGATGGTCAAACTGGCACCATGATCGATGGACCTGGAGAGCAAAGCATTGAGATTGATATGTCAGGAAGGACCAGCGCACGAGTTGTGTTTAATGACGACATGTCATGGTCGTTGCAATGAGGTTGTACTGGGTTGAGCTCTCAGGCTCGATGGAAGACCAGATTTCGCTACGCGACTAAACGTCAAATAATACAAATGAATCAGAATTTGAAGCTTGCACGAGTCCCAAATGTCTACATGTATTAATCTAGTATAAATTACCACCGCCTCGTCTAGACTCAGCAAAGGCGTTGTTTTGCAAGAACACCACTGGCAATGCTGATTTGACTGCGTGTGATTTTCCATGTTACGGCAAGAGTAGGTGTCGTTGTAGTCTCCGCCATACCTTAAGGCGATAGTTCAAACGAGAGTAAGGCTATAAGTAACTGATAAACTAGTAATCTAGTCGTTCCCATTGGGTTGTTTACCTCAATTAGTGTTATCTCTAGATGTACAGGGGGAAACTCTTCCAACGACCGAGATAGTGTGCAGACCAGGTGTGAGGATTCAACCCCAGTCAATGGTGTATAAGGATAACCGGAATCTGCAAAGTCGACATTGAAGCATAATTGAGTCAGTCTTTACTTCACGTATACGGTATCCACACTAGGAGTACCACGTCTTATTGATTCCACTCTGAAAGACCCAAATCTTTAAAGTTACTCGCTTGACCAAAGTTGAAAACAATATGAATTAATGTACTTGACGACTACAAAACAGACAGACAGAATGACAGGCAAGGAGTCCATTGCGCTTATCAAAGCCGATTTGGTCTATGCATTGCACCCCAGGATCATGGACGGGCGAGGGTTTTATATATGAAATGGGGAGTCTCCTAATCTCTTTGTAAAACTTTTTGAAGACCGAATTCAAGTCCCAGTTGAGACCATGTTGCGCCCGCAGAAACCGACGGACCATGGAATCCGCAGACAGTGACCGGAGTAACGAAAGAAAGTGCCGAGATTAAACCTACGGCATTGCTAGACCCCTTTTTGCGCAAATTGACTTATTCAGGCGCCTTCAAATGCCCAAATAACACAACTCCTAGAACGAATCAAAGTTCTAGCCACATCAATGATAAAAACTGACACGTCTTCAAACCTTAAGATTATCATGCGTGACTGGTTATGGTATAAATCTCCACTTGCTTCCAAGAGTTTAATTTGTAAACGAAAGTATGAATATTTCCCCTCCTTACGACTAGAGGGGGCTCTACCTAAATTGTTCACTGATCTCCCACAATCTTATCGTCATGATAAAACAGCGGACCCTGGAGTTCCCACACGAGGCTGTGATACCTACCCGTGAACCCGTGAACAGCGAGCTAACTACGACTTTACGACTACAAATTCGAAATGATGACACCCGAGGAATCGATAGCGCTCATAAAAGCCAACCTGGCGGAGGTCTTGCACCCCGACATCATCGACGATGTTATTCACAAGGACAAGCGGCCGCTACGAGTCTACTGGGGTACGGCCACAACTGGAAAACCGTACGTCGATCGGGTCGTTGATCGAAATGGGTAGACTGCTTTACTGAAACGTTGATGATTATAGGCACTGCGGCTACTTCGTTCCAATAGCCAAGATTGGTGAGCTCCTCCGAGCAGGATGCCATGTCAAGGTTCTGCTCGCCGACGTCCACGCCTACATGGACAACATGAAGGCACCGTTCGAGCTGATTGCCCACCGATCCGAATACTACAAGTTCTTGATCAAGAGCATGCTTCGAGCTATTGGTGTAGACATTGACACCGCTAAACTCGAATTTGTTACAGGCAGCTCGTACCAATGGGACAAGGACTACATGGACAGCCGAAGACTAGAAGCCATGACCAAAGTTTCCGCCGCCCGAAAGGCAGGCGCCCAAGTGATAAAGCAATCGGATGATCCTTTTCTTGGAGGATTGATCTACCCGATCATGCAGGCTCTGGATGAGCAGTACCTCGACGTGGATGCACAACTTGGTGGAATTGACCAACGCAAGATCTTCACCTTTGCCTTGGAGAATCTTCCCAAGCTTGGCTACAAGAAGCGAGCACACCTGATGAACGCCATGGTGCCGGGTCTTGGGGAGGCGCAGAAGATGAGCTCAAGCGAGCCGAGTTCCGGGATTGGCCTTCTGGATACGCCAGAGGAGGTTGGCAAAAAGATCAAGAAAGCCATGTGCGTCCCTAAAATGGTCGAAGGAAACGGAGTCATTGCCTTCATTGAGCATATCGTCTTTCGAGTCTCCGCCTTCAAGTCTGGCACACCAAGCTTCACAGTTGAGCGACGAGATGGCGAGTGTCTGGTTTACGAAGACGTTTTGAAGCTCAAGGAAGACTATGAGAGGGACATTTTGACGCCGCAGATGATCAAGGCGGCGCTGGTGAAGGTGTTGAATGAGCTCCTAGAGCCTATCCGGAGGGATTTCCATGCATCAGCTGAGTGGCAGCAGGCTGCTGCACTCGGATACCCAGCTGAAGAAGCCGCAAAGCCCCTCGGGTTGAAAGATGGAAAGAAGAAGGCCAAAAAGGTTCCAATCATAACAATCACCCCGTCTGATGATGACTCAAGATTGGAGGGTGCAGAACGCAAAGAATGTTTGGAATAGAATGTTGGTAAGCGGCAGGTGCACTACAGACCGAGTCTTAGCTACCCATCGGTTCACAAGGACTTCCACTGTTTTTACATCCTTCTAGTACTAGAGACAACTTAGCTTACTAGCTATGGATACAGCTTCCTTATATTGACCAAGCCTGGCACGCATGGAATGTCCTGTTCGCCTCACTTAGTGTATACTCTAAGGAACCTGTAACGAAGAACGGCCGGGGAAATTCCCAAGGGTCCTTTCCCACGAATCCATTCCGGACCGCTTTGCAACCTTTTAATTTACGTGTGGATATTCATGTTTAATCGGAGCGTTACTAACGATGGATAAGAGAAGTGAAGGATTAGAATCAGAAACTAGTACTAATAGGCGACTGGAATATCTACCGTGGACGTTAGCCAGGCTTTCTGCGACGACGGCAACAGTTTGCCGTGACTTGGAACCCAGCAGTCAGCAAAAAGGTGCTCAAGACGCGAAACTTCAAATTGTGAAAGAATTAGATTCTGTCTAAATCTTGGACCATAAGATGAACATTTGCTACTACACCGTAAATGGTGGGTGTTTCCAGTATTTGAAGTGAGTTACCAATCAGAAAGTAGTCTCTATACATCATCCATAGCTATTCTCGAAAACTGTCATCGAGAAAACCCCTCTTATAACCTGGCGAGGTGCTTGCTACCACTCGAATTGCGTATCTGCGCGACGGCATCTTTCAATTCATTCAAGCTTTCCAGATAGACCTCATGGGCTTGACCGTCTACAGAAACATTTAGCTTCTCGATCTCGGCCATTATGAGCTCGATGATATGTGGCGTAGCGTTTCTGAAAGCCGCCTGAACGATCTGCAGATAAATTCAGTAGGCTTTCTAAGGAGTAACTAGTTTACATACCTCCTCTTCTGGCTTTATACTGCCAGACGTTGCGCAACTCATGGCGGTTGAGCCACCGATGGCGGTTGAGGATTGATAAGATGCAGAAGAGGTAAAGGACATTTCGAAAGGAGTCTGTTTTGAAAGATGAAATAAGGGCCAAGCTTTGAGTTACGAAAAGGTAAGGTACGTTGGACCAAGGGAGAATTGCAAGTGGGCGCCGTCCCTACATGTCTATATAGTCAGTGATTGTGACTTTACTTGTTGTAGCCTGGCCAAATGTTCATGGTTCGCAAATTGGTCTTTGAAAATCCCGCATTAGTTTATGGCGTTTGTCACCGAATTAGATCTCGCCGCTATATCGTATGTGAGACAAGGCGCAGAGCCAGGCGTAAGACTAGGATTGACGCCAGGCGGCGAGCCAGGAGCACAGCCCAGAGCAACCAAGTAACTTGCCACGTATCAGGCTCTAAGTATACTTATATTGCATGTTGTGCACTTTCGGGGAGTTCTCCATACGTCTGTCAAAACGTCCCTATGGGTCATGTGGAAGGAATATCACAGTTGAAGTGCGTAGTTAACTATTCTGTTCATGACCATTCTTTTTCTCATCTGTATTTTATTTGCCTTTAATTCTGAATATCTATTATTGATTAAAAAGGTTTCCAAAAATCTTAGCTCTTCTGCCTCTGTCACAGTGGAAAGAGGGGTAATCAAATGTGCAGCCAGGGACGAACCCTGGCGCGAAGCCCGCTGCCAAGCCAATTTTCAACCTGGTTTGAGGCCAGCTGCTAAGCCCTGCTTGTGGACCAGAAATGCAATCACAAGGACCCAACAATAAGAAGGACCATATACCCGTTGCTATATCTCGGTAAATCGTCTTTAAATTAGAAAACACAAGGGGAATCTTTTCTTCTTGTGTCAGTATTTTAAACCCCAGCTGCTGCCATTTAACTCGATTTTCACAATCAAATATCATGTCTCAGCTGGACGAGTCCATTTCAAATCCAATCCACCCCACCACTGCTGGAAGTACCGAATGGGATACGAACACTGCTCTACCCATGCGTTCTCTGCAATCAAACACCCTCGAGGAGTCCAATGGCTGGCTCTCGGTCATCGACTCTGCTGCCCCATTTTCTGGAGGAAATGCGGACCTGATGGGCAAAGTTGGTTACCTCAACTATAACGGAGGCCTCAACGATCTCGACTTCAATTTCTCAATGGCTGCTGCTGCTATGAACTCAAATTCCATTCCCGGGGTTGGCGATTACGATCCAGGCTTCATGGCACCTATGAACCCTAACGTCGCTGGGGCGGCCAATCACGCTTCTGCCACCTCCCAAGCTTCACCGTTCATCGGTATTGACGACAACGGTGGCCTTTCAAGTCTTGGTCATGCCGTACCCACTACGTTACCAACTCCGAGTACGTCTCCAGGAAATATCGCCTGGACCAAGCAGGAGGACAAATGTCTCATGAGTCTCAAGGTCCAGGGTCTTAGCTATTCTGATATTCAGGACGAAATGAGGAAGGAATTCGGGTGGACCCGGAACAGGAATGTGTTAGGCAAGCGCTTCGCCGTCTTGAAAAAGCGATCCAAACCACAGATCAAGACGCGTGTGAGTAACCATCACTTACTTCGAGACAGCTACAGGTTGTTGACTCTATTCACAGATTGTCCGTGATATATCGAAAAGGATTACGCCAGAAATTATCAAAGCTGTGGGCAAAGAGCTTGAGGACGTGGTGCAAGTGAAGTTTCCACAGTTTCTCGAGAACTTGGTTGCGGATGTGTGTCTCTCTCTCAGCCAAGCCGACGACGACGATGATCATGAATTAAGTGAATAACTTGGGAGTATTTGGTGATCGGAAAGATGTTTCGGCATCACAAACGTGGCATTTTGCCGCACCAGTCTGGTATGAAAGAAGGCCTAGTTTTATGGATTATTCTTTACCGGACTTTCTTTTCACTGTTTTCAAACCTTTTTTTATTACCTGTTCTCTGACAAATTATATGTTATCATGGTATACTATCGAAAAATATTTCTAGTATAGTAGACATACCTCAAGGTATAGTTATATGCTACTTGAATACTATAATTTATTAACGGAGACCTGAAAGAATTTGACCCACTTAATGAAAAGGTTAAAACATTCATGTTCTGGGCCTAACACACAATATGAAGCGATCTTTGATAATGATCGAGTAAAGACTACGCATATACCCAAGAGATAGATATAAAGGTGTTATTATCTGCATGAAGTTTGAGATCACAGGCTGCTATGTCAGAATATGTTGCTAGGCAAGCCTGAATTCTATTGAATTAATGAATAGAAAATAAGATTGACGGGATTTAGCCTACAATAAGTATTCTGCGATAATAACTTGATGTTAAAGGGGATGTTATGCCCGGAAAGTCTTAGAATAGTAAGAGTAGTGGTATTCCGAATGATTTCTTTGCACAACAGCTTCCAGGTCTGATGAACTATCAGGTGATCTAGCAGAGCTTCTTCCAATATATGGCGTCAACCTTGACTATAGCAAACCGTAAAAAAGGCCACGACTGCATCCTGGTACGCAAAGTTTTTCTCCACGTCGCAAGGAGGTTCTGATCATACGCAGACATCTCGGGTTGTCTCTTTTGCAGACACAGCATGTAACAGAACAACCCAGGATACGCTAGGCAATTGCGCGTAAATGCAGGCCAAAACGCTGACTGATGTCTCGCATCTAACCCGCGTATGAACTTGATAACGGTCTGGATGAGCCCGCGACAGGCTTGTAGTACTGTTTCCACTGACGTCTGTGCATGATCTAATTTTGTATTTGTGTCAATTATGGGTCGTAGGAGGGCACGTAGAATGAGGATGTGTGTGGTGTAGTATGCAACGTAAAGTGATCTGTGGCTCTTGACAGAGTCGTCTGTGTCACCATCACTTGACTCGGGTCTGAGAGACAAAGACTCTGGTAGCTGCTCGAGCCATTGAAGAAGCTGTTGGCGAGGGCCACGAGCTTGATCTAAAAGCGAATCTAGGATTTGTGGACGAGACACAGCACGGAGCGAACTAGGTGACAACATCACCGTTAGTACTAAAAAGTAGTCGACAACAGAGAAGGTTATCTTACAAAAACTTTCGACAAACCTGACTGGCAATCTCAGTCAGTGAGCAGAAGTGGATAAAGTAGTCAGAAGACCGGTCTTGGATATGCTCCGGTACATCGGCTGCCAACTCAGTCACAAAGTCCTCGGGCTTTAGAGGCGATAGGTCCCAATCATCATCAGAGATCATTGACGCACGGCCGTGAGTCACCGACCGCCAGGTATACTCTACGTACACAGCCCACCACAGCCTTCGCCGAAGACGGACTTCCCAAGCTGGCAGCTTCCATCCTGTCGGTTCAACGTTCAAGCCTAGAGACTGTGCCATGGCCAACATGGAAGCAGCCAAAGACCACACGAACGGATTCTCTACACAGACAGCGTCGAAGGGTGTGTGGTTGAGGAGCAGGAGATAAATCTGGATGGTTGAGAGACGAGGAAAGTGTAGTTCCTTTTGTAAACAGGTGTATGATACTTGCCACAGATCGTTGATGTCGGGCTTGGAGTACGCGCTGTCGAGACAGAGTTTCTCATCCCAAGGCGTGAATGGTAGCGCAAGGGCGTAGATTCCAGCAAGAAGGCCGGTAGACGCTTCGGCTACAAAGGCATCCAAGTCTTGGAACACTACTGAACGAGATAAGATAGGCAAAGACTCAAACACAAATCTAAGATATCTAATCCACCGCATCAGGATACAAGATGTTGAATAGGGACCGGCAGTGACTTACAGTTTTACAAGAGCCACGCCTGTGACTCTATCCACCAATTTCTCAAGGTTTTCTCTGTTATCGACTGAGGACATACACCCTTGGACGATGTTTTGCCCTTTGGAAGAGGTTTCTGTGTGGCTTTGAAGGAAGTGAACTGGGGCGTGAGCTTGGCCATAGGCTTGATCCTGTAATGGTTGTTGTTTGCGATAGGTGACACGAAAGAAGTCTACCTCGTTGGTGCCAGCGTAGGGGAAATGGTTGAGAAAGAACGGATCAGACTCATTTGAATAGCCAATGAGTGATGTAGAATAATTCGGCCTTTGGTCAAAGGATAGCCTCTCAAAGGTACTTGTCAGGCCGTCTGGAGGATCAATTGAGGTTATGTTCATGCCACTATCACGATATATGTCTGGCGGTGTCTGGTCCTCTATGGGTTCCAAGCTAGGTAGTTCTTCATCAGCGAAGAAGTCAAATGTTTGGCCGTGGTCATCAACTCCATCTTGGTCTAGGGATAAGTTCCAGTTGATATCAGCTCCGGTTGAGAATATATCTTGAGGCATCAGAGGGGTCAACCCAACTCCGACAGAACTCCGATCATGCTCTGTAAGAGAGTTAGCTAGCTCTTCCCAAAACTATAACGTATTTGATAGTTACCTGACAGATGCGGCGTAGAGCGATCACCATATTCGTCGTTCTGACCAGGGATGTGGGGTATAGAGGGGGGATGGGATGATTCAATGTGAAGTCGGTCGAGAGAAGGGTTTGCCGATGCTGAGGTCTGTCTTGTGAAACCATTGTCCTTTTTCTTTTTGTTAGGAATTCCCACAAATGTGCAGTGACGTCCCGTACGTTCACACAACTGGCAAGGTCGCGTCGGATCAGGGATGTTGCAGAGCACCTTGCGAGCACGGCACAGATCACAAGGTCTTTGCGACTTGGACCGATAGCGTCGTACCCCCGCAACTTGACGCGTATCGTGATGTGCCTGAACAGTTGGATTGTTCTGCTCTTGAAAACGATTCATTTTGGCGCTGACAAGTACAAAGTGCCGCCGTGGGATTGGGATTGTATAGTATTGGGTGGAGAGCCGAGCTTAGCCAGTGGGGTCTTGTAGATAACATGAGAGGTTGAACACGTGATGTAAGATAGCTAAACCGCCTTGGGTTTGACAAATTGGCACTAATATCAAGTTCGTGATAGCTTCGATAGTGAGATTAGCTTTCTAGTACCGTATGGACTCGGAAAGCTCGCCGCGCCCTGTGGGTCCCCTTTCTCACCAGAAAATGACTTCTTCGTCTTTTAAGGTGAATGCCAGGTTTTTACTTGTAAATGAGTCAATCAGAACCTTCAAGTCACAGAAAAAGGATACACAAGACACAAGGTGTGTCGGGTTTTCCAGTCGACACGGTATCACAGGATGTAATTGCCGGAATGGTCTGGCTCATATGGTATGTGTTTCATTTATTGTACAATTTTGATATGCCTATCTGGGCAAAACACCTCTACTTCATTCGCATCTTCAGGTCTACTTTCCATCTCCCTGCTAATTTCGACTAGCCCGTATCTTATCATATCGCAAAACAGCCCCAAGCAAAACACTTGCACCCAGCGCACTACGTAATGTTAGCAACTCGACAAAAACACGAAATGGCTTCATTTAAACTTACCAATCCTCGGGTGAGCAATACTCTGTGGGGTTATGACTGATTCCTGACCGTGTTGGTGTGAAAATCATGCTCGTAGGACACCTTCGGTTGGTGTAACAGCTATCATGGCCCGCTCCGCTAATCATAGGTCTCCAGAGTTTACCTGCAGAGTTCTGGGGTAGAGTTGCACACACATCTGCAGCACTTTCTTCAACTACTGAGATACACTCTTTGCTGAAACTGACTGCGGGACTATCCACGAGAAGCTCCCAGTCAACTTCACAGCCCTTCTCACTGTCGTCTCGGGATATGCGTAGGAACTCTTCTTCACACTCCTGCACCATCTTTGCCAAGATCTCGTCCTTGGTATGGCGCACGTCGAGGGTAAAGGTGACTGTGTGAGCCATGGTGTTGACAGTTCCGGGGTCGGTGGTGAAGATGCCGGTAGTTGCCAAGCCCTCGAACCTTTTGGCGATTGTGTTTGCGGCGACGATCATCTTGCTGGCGCATAGTACAGGGTCCTTGCGTGCGTATAGAGGCGTTGTGCCAGCGTGGCTATCTCGACCTTTGACAGTCATGTTGAACCACTTGAAAGCCTGCACGCCTATGGTGTTATCGTTAGTCAAGTGCCAGAGCATAATTATGATAGGTAACTTACCATGAACTACACCAATCTTCAATCCCTCGTCCTCCAAGATGGGTCCCTGTTCGATGTGTAGCTCGAAATGCGCGGCAAAGGGGTTTGATAGATATGAAGCTGGGTGTTCTCCGCAGTACCCAATGCGGTCGAGTTCTTCCTTCATGGACTTTGGGTTGGCAGCTAGGACCTCTTTGAGATCCCAGGCTGTTTCTAGAGGAATCACGTCGGCCCATACGCCTGAGGAAACAGCCATTTTGGGAAAACGAGCGCCCTCCTCACTAATAAATGTCAGCAAGCAGTCGAGAGGGTGAATATTGTGTCACTTACTTGGTCCAGTTGACCACGCCGATTGGGCCCTCTGTTTCGAAATTGTTGTCATTTAGCGTTCGAAGGACCTCAAGACCAGAGATAACACCCAGGATGCCGTCATATCGACCACCAGTGGGTTGTGTATCCAGATGAGACCCCATCATGACTGGAGGCAGGTCATTGTTCTTTCCCGGCCGTATCGCAAACAGATTTCCCATTTGATCGACGAAACTCTTGCATTTGAGTGACTTGGCATATGTCATGAACCAGTCCCTGACTTGTTTATCAGAGTCATCGAGACTCAGACGGGCCATGCCAGTTTCTGTGGTGGCTCTGAGGTCTCAGGTTAGCAGCCTGATCAAGATGGGGAAAGTTATTTGGAGCTTCTTACTTTCCATAGCGATGCGCAGCACCAAATTGGCAGCTATCGTGTAATGACTCTGCGAGACGGGCTTCGCTGATTCTGAAGGGTGGGAGGTGATCGATGGAACCCATTGTGCCGAGTTTCTGTATCTTGTAGAAGTCGTAATATTCTCTGAAGTAATTATTGAACGATTGTTTTGTTCCGATAATTAATAATAGGAATCTATCTAGTGTACGATTCCATCTAAATATGTCTTGATTTCATGCCTTTTACTTGTCTTCCATCCCGACGGCCGTGATTCGCCAGCGGGGTTGACGGCCGAATGATAAGAGTGGAGTGATTCTTTATCGCCCGTCGGCCGTCGGCGGAGACTATACCTTTCTGGGAAATCCGAATATGTACTCCGTATGTTGGGGAGCAGTTAGTTATGCGATATTACATAGTCAATTTCATAAATGTGATGGATATGCTCCGTAAACCATCCGATATTGCGGGGTATGTAGAGATTTAATTCCCCGAGGGCAACTGTTGATAACCATTGCCAGCGAGTGCGGTCAGAAGCCGAGAGGTAATCCTACTCAAGAGTGATATATGCTGTCTTTTTACATGACTACAGATATGTTTCTTGGAGACAACCAAATGTCTTATCATTGACTATCGCCTCTATCTTGATAATCCTTTGCTGAACAGATAAACAATGGACCATCCCCGGGTATCAGGTTCCACCTGTGGGCCGCTGTAGCACCGCCGACGGGTAACTGTAGATAGGAATGCGGGGGTGGATAAGTCCAACCAAGAGCGAGTCAATTGCCGATAAGTTATAACCCGTTCGTGTTCCCGACACATTAAAATATGTCTTCTGAACCTGTAGATCATTGTTGAACTATTCTTTTCAAGCGTCTACACCTTGAATCTCAACACATCTCGACATCACCAAACCTAGAAACAATGGAGGCCTCGGAGAAGAAGCCAGGCTTAGACGTCCCGTCAGACCACCACACTGGCGAAACGAGCCTTGTCAGCAATGACGCCCAACACAAAGTTCTATCCAAGTTCGACAAGTTCGTCATGCCGCAAATGGCCATTTTGGTTCTTTTCGCATACCTCGACAGGACAAACATAGGTGAGCACTTGTCAAGCCCTAACATACACTTGTAAGAGCTAATCAGTTACCCCAGGAAATGCAAGAGTCTTTGGCTTTGAAGAAGATACGGGGATGGCAGGAACTCAGTTCAACGATGTTTCCATGTATTTCTACATATCCTACGTCATTTTCGAAACACCTTGGGTTCTTGCCGTCAAGAAATTCGGCCCTGGTCGCGTCCTTGCCATTGCGATCATAAGCTGGAGTTGCATCACTATTGGAACTGGCTTCGTTCATAGCTATGGCCAAGTCATCGCCTGTCGAGTTCTCCTTGGATTCTTCGAGGCTGGCTTATTTCCTTCTCTCACGTTTGTCATTTCTCAGATCTACCCGCCAGCGTCACAAGGAAAACGAGTCGCCGTGCTTTACGTCTCGATTGCGCTTTCAGGAGCTCTCGGTGGGCTCATCGCATACGGCATTCAATCTATGGGTGCGCGGCATGGCTTGTCAGCTTGGAGATGGCTTTTCATCATCGAGGGCGTTATCTCAATTGTCATTGGCGCTGCGTGCTGGCTGAGTCTTCCTACATCTCCGGAAACGGCGTGGTTTCTCAGCTCCGAAGAGAAGACCACCATGCTTGCTATCAAGGAGAGCAACCACCCATTTAAAGAAACTGAGAAGTTTTCTTGGAAGCAAATCGCCATGGCTGTCACGGATCCCCTTGTTTGGCTTGCATCCGTCTCATTGTTCTGCTCCTCCATTGCGCTTTTTGGCTTTGGCACGTTTCTTCCCACCCTCTTGAAGGGCCTCGAGTGAGTACAAAATGGCTATTTTACGAAATTATCACTGACCAAGGAATTAGCTTCACTTCCCTTCAAGCCAACTACCTGAGTATTCCCGTCTACGTTTTGGCGTCCATCCTTACAGGTGTCACGACATACGTTTCGGATCGCCTGAATCGACGAGCTGTATGCCTCATTCATTCTCCGCTATTGGTCATTACCGGCTATGCCATTGTGGTTGGTACCGGCCACAAAGCCCTCGGATTCTTCGCCATGTTCCTTGTTGGTGGTGGTGTATACTCTTACAACACTGTTTTGGTCACGTACGTTAAACACAAAACTCTTTTTACTCTGAGAAATGTGCTAATACTTAAAAGCTGGGTATCCAATAATGTGCAGCCCGATTACAAGCGCTCTGTTGCAATCGCCATGCTCTTATCGCTCGCTAACGCTTCTGGAATGGCTGCTTCGCAAATCTATCCAATCAAGGATGCTCCTCGGTACATCAAAGGTAACGCGATTTCACTCGGAGGAGAAGTCATCGCACTCATTTGCATCGGACTCATTTATGCGCTACTCAAGTATCGCATGAGGCAGAAAGAGAAGCTGCTGGCGTCGGGCCACGATAGTAACGGGAAGGAAGGTGATCAAAGCTTGGACTTTAAATATGTTTTCTAGATATCGCTTGAGATATTAAACACCGAGTTTCATCCTAGGCAGATATTATTGAGAAGATGATTTTCAGAATTTGTCAGCTTTATGATCCCGTAGGACAAGATTCTTGAGGGTTGTGACGAAAATAGCTAAAGGTATGGATGACACGGAATTTCGTGTCTTATCTGATGTTGTGCTGTGCGCGTCATGATTGGCGCTTTGTAGTCCAAACCATAATGTCTCAAGCCTAGAATAGCCGCCGATCTTCACAGGATCAATGACCATGACCGCATGGTCCAAACTTCCGCTTTCAACTGGTGAATTAACAAAGTGGCACAGTCTTCTTTTCATGTAGGATTTTAGTGCTTACGCGACACCTGGGCAATAAAGTACGATAAAAGCCAGCTGACGAGCTTCATATAGAACGGGACCGGACTCTGTTCATCTCAACATAATTAAATAAATATTTTTTATAGCCGTCATGTCACAAGCTAAGCCGGTCATCGCCATTGTTCCTGGGGGTTTTTGTGGCCCTCGCATCTACCAGGATGTAGCCAACGCGCTGCGCGACGATGGTTTCACAGTCATCATCCCAACATTGACCACTACCAAGGACTTATCCTCGAAAGACCCCGCGAGTGCAGAGTACAAAGACTTTGCTAGCAAGGGCCTCCCTGATGACGTCAAGGAGATTCATGACAGTCTTGCTTCCGAGTTCGACAAGGGTTCTGAGGTTGTCATCTTTGGCCATAGTTACGGCAGTCTTCCCGCATTGATTGCGTTGGAAGGTCAGACGGTAGAAGAGCGAAAGGCAAAGGGCCTTTCTGGCGGAATAAAGGCCTACGGTTCAGTATCTGGGTTTGCTTACACGATGCGGGGAAAGAATATCATGGGCACTACAGAGGATCTGCCTGCAATGCCTTACCATACACTCGAAGTAAGTCCATACCGCCTTTTATGCGACAATTTACTGACAGCGCGAAAATAGGGGGGCGTTTTACATATGCAAGACACGGCCAAGCCACTATTTTTCAGTGATCTCTCCGCTGAGGACCAAGACAAAGCCTGGGAGAAAGTTTTCAAGGCTCACACCCACGAGAGTTTTCGCCACCTACCAAGTTTCATCATCTCAGACGTCAAGATTCCAAAGATCTATGTTATGTGCGAGAAGGATGAGGTCGTCGCTCCAGCCTGGCAAGAGATGGTCATTCAAATGGGGGGTTTCGACAAGGTGGAGAAATTGCCTTCGGGTCATTTCCCGTTTGTCAGCATGCCAAAGGAGACTGCCAAGCTTTTTGCACAGATTGCTACAGGGTAGGGGTCGTGCCATGGTCAGGGTTATACGCGAACCACAGGAGCGATTCATAGTAAGATAGTGAGGAAGAATAAGTCTAGTCTATATTTGAATTGATTTCAGGCCTACAGTGACCTTCAGTAAACACACTAAGCTATGTAAGGATAATCTTCAGAAATATGAATAACAAGTGTTGATAATAGCTGTAAACAATGCGCAAAGTGAAAGCACACCTTCATACTGTATTCGATATCGTCCAAGTGCAATTATCGCTGATACCAAAGTCCACGCTCCATTGATCTTCTGAATTTGGTTTGCGCCCTAGGAACTTTCCAGTCTTCTCATCTTTGAGCACGAGACGATCTCTGAGTGTTAGGTCTCGTGTTTCTTCACGATGCCGATAACGATCATCAATGTGCAAAACTCTGAAGTTTCTGGGTTCAGTAGGCGAGCCAAATAACCCCCCAAGACTGTTATCTGGACCCACTAGCGAGAGCTGAACAAGCATACCGAAGTGGAGAGTATCATTGCTTTTCTCGGTTGAGCCATCTTGTGGCTCGGCGGAACGAAAGACAAGTCCCGATTGTCCATTTCCATAAGAAGACAGACCAGGTTTGAGAACAGTCTTTGGGGCCTTGTTGTGTTGGGCCACTTTCGTCGCCCAGTAGATGCCAAACCCAATCAAACCACCGCCGAGAAGTGCTGCACTGCCCCAGCCAATCTCTTCAGCGACACTTCCGGTCCCTCTCAATCCAGCAACCGGGACCTCACATAATGCAAGGTACTTGCGTTCGGAGGGAATTCGGAGTTGATATGTTTGGGAGAGTTTGATGGGCGAGAATACCCGCTCTGCAGTGGCCAGGGTTTGTTCATCACACAGATGGAGGAACTTGTGGATAAGCGCCAGTGTTGACCCAGTCGTGGCGTTCTTGAAAGCTGTATCAATCTCTCGATACATCTTGAAGACCTCGATCGCCGTTTCCAAAGAAGCCGAAACGTGAAGGTTCCATGCCCTGGGTGTACTTGCCATGGGGCCTCCGTTGGCTGTTAGAAGATGCTCTGCAAGCCGCTGCGTCGCTTTGGTGAGTTTGTAGAGCCGCTCCTTGAAAAGTATCAAGCTGCAGACCATAAACTCGTCTAGCGCAAGTGGCGTTCCGTCGAGCCGATGTCCTCCTGTGACAGGCGGTGTACCTTGATCGACCTTTGCCCAGAAAGATGAGAAATCTTCTTCTCTAACGCGACTGATAAGTGGTTGCACGAGGTATAATATTTCTCTGGAATCTAGTATCTTTGCCCAGTTGTCTTCATCGAACAGAGACTCCCCGGTTGACTGAATGTGAGTATTTTGCGGTGCATTTAAGTATGCTTGGATAGCAGCACTAGCTGCAGAAGCAGCGGCTTGGAGCACTATTAGTTATAGAAGTTAGCATTGGAGAGATAATAGCGTGTTTGAGGGGGAGGGGGCATTGTCATACATGTCGCTGTTAGGATTGGACCCATGATCCTTTATAGTTTGCTGTTCTTGGGCGAAGTTGGGTATAACTTAGTGGAGAAGATGACCATATGGTAATATAGGTATTGTTGTATCTGGGTTGGGATCTGATTGTGAGTCTGAGGAAATGTCAATAATTGAAACCTTCCGTGCTCGAAATGTTTTTATAACGTTCTCAACCTTCAATCGCGAGGTTTAGCTAACTAGAGCTAAGAGGAAGCTCAGCCCCAGCTTGGTGATGTCACAAAGCAGCTCCGCCCTAACTTGAAAATGCTACAAAGCAGCTTAGCTCTGAACTTACTTATGCCACAATTGTCAATCCCAAAATCTGATAGGACTATTACACCACTAAAAGTGGCTATGTTAGGAAACCATCGTACTAGATCAGTAGGGCTTAATTGCAAACTCTACTCTCGTGTTTCGTTGTGCTTGGTGTGAAAGGAGTACTAGATAAGTGCGATGACATCGTACAGTCACGATGGACAGCCTGAGAGGTGGCGGAGCAGAAGTCATTCAAGTCAATTGTTGTTCAGCCGTAGATGAAGAATATCTCTGAATCAGCACAGCCCCATGACGATATGCTAGAACTTTCGACAAAGCAAATATCAAACCTATTACGCACCATATAAATACCTACATAAATCGTAAAGCTACCGACCGGACCCTGATAACTTAAATGACTATTAAGACTACACCTCATACAATTATCTTACAATGCATTCAGTTCACACCATCACAGACTATCAAACCACATCGACTGGTACAACCCCTATGTTAAGCGGCTTTCCAAGTCTGGATAGCGCACATGACATTATATTCCGCCCTGTCCAGGCCAATGCGACAATGAGGGGATCTTCAGTACAGAGCGCAGAAGAAATATACCATTCTCCATTTCCGGAAGGCCCGAGCAGACTCACTCGTGTAGCCTTGAGTGCCGTTGCCGCTGGAGTGTCTAGTGCTGCCACTACATACTCTCAGGCTGTCATTTATCGAGAAATGTTTACCCATCGCCAGACTCAGCACAGCACTGCTGATGCAACCGAGCAGCCGACACAAACAGCCGAGCCGTCCGCGTCAACCTTCAACGATGCGCTAAATGATCAGCATGGCGCTGCTGTGGAGATGGATGGACCTGAACTTGACGTTCCAGCATCTATCAGCTCGGTTCCCAACAGCAATCCAGACCAAAGGGCTGAGACCACGCAGGGTAACACCAGAAGTCTAGAAGATAGTATCTCGGCAACTACACCCCTGCAGAACAAGGACTTGGCCAAAAGTATGGATGCCAGCCAGCAAAATGTCACTCAGCAAAGCCAGACGACGACTACGACCAGCCCTACAACTTCAAATGCAGGAACACGCCAGAAACCAGTCCCACGAGGCGATATTGAGGTACGAATTCGCAGCAGAGGTACAGACATTGGCTCCGGCGCGACAGAACACTCATCCAGTTATGATCAACAACAGAAACACACCCGGGATTTAGGTGTGCGACTTTTTAATCAGGGACGGCAGTCAAGTTTCATGCCAATAGGATCTGCAGTAAGTGGAGTGTCGTCGAACATCGAGTTATGAAAAGTCCAAACTGACAATTATTAGCAAAGTCTGCTGGACCTAAAACCTGGTGCGGAAAATCGAGGGTTAGCAGCTCTAGAGCACCGACGACTCGGGTTTGGGTCACATGTTCTGTTCGACGTTCGCAACACCGTTAGTGGGCAATCCTTTACTGCTCCTTTGCCAGTACAGCATGGGGTGTGCTTCGACAGTCATTCATGGCTAAGTGTGAGTTCCATTGATCGCCTATGTTGTTTATGTCGTACTAACTGGTGTACTAGTCCGCGCATATTTCCGAAAATATGGCCGGCTTTAGGGACCAGATAATGAAGATTACCCCGCATTAAACAAGTTCGCTATTATGTTATGTGGTTATAAGTATCCGCGGTCTAGGAATGTCTTTTGTACACCCTAACGATCAATCTTAACAGGATCCTTGATAAATAAATTGTTGATTGAGAAACCCTTATAATCTAATATTGGCTGTATCCAAGTATCGAAAGTTGTTTTCAAGATGTGTAATCTGTGCCGTTCGCTATGGTGTCAACTTTTCAGAATTGGTCCTTTAGCTTCTCATGATACCACGGAATATTTCACTTGATATAGGCCTCAGAATGTCATGATTCACTATTTCAAGTTATCTTCTTTGCGGATAAATATCTTACCCAATAGCGAAACAGCTAGCAAGTCATTTGCCCAAGCCGACAGTGACCAACAACACGTTCACAAATCACGATCAGTCATTGCCCGAAATTCGTGAAATTCACATTGAAGCAACTCATCGATACCGACCAAGTCGTAAATTAGTGGTAATTCTTGAATTGCTTAGTTGCTTTAGAAGCCGTTTCCAGATTGAAGGAATGTGGCCAGCCATGGTCACGATAGATCTGCCTCACATATTGGATATCCAGGCCTGTTCCCCATTCTTGCCTTTGACTGTTCACCTCGTCCTCTGTGATTCGTTTTTTGCGCTCGGGAACATTTTCCGCCTCAATCGTAATCCTACGCTCTCCAGGAATGAGCTTCAAGGTTTCTTACTGTCCCTTGAGATTGGCAAAGAATTTTTCGACTGGAATTGCAGATAACACCTCTGCCTCTGATAATACCTCAATTATCTCACAATCTTTAACAAGAAGCCATGACCCGCGGACGTAGCTCCCATAGCCTTCAGCAAAGCAGATAACATCGCTCGGGTCCTGCTCGTCTTCCAATGATCAGAACTCCATACCTTCATGGGTTTCGTTATGCTTCTTGGAATCAATAGGGGTCCAAACAGGAGGATCTAATAGTTTAGATCTATAGCGTATCTGGGCTGTGCTTTTATTATTGAAGTAAGGCAGATGGCGCATAACCTCAAATAAAAGCTAGTAGTAAACATAAAAGATCTAAGCTATCATATCATCGGGGAGTTATATAACATTAAATTAAACTTCTTGGTAGGTTACGCCTCGAATGCATCAAAGAATTCGTCATCGTCTCCAACCTCATCCCCGCCTCTTTGCTCCTCTAAATATTGCGATCTGATAGAGTCCTTCAGCTGGTGGAATGCAATTGCTAACTCATCCGTCATATCATAACGGTTTTCAAACAAGGAGGTCGCCGTTAATCCTTTCGCATCCCTGGCATGAATGTCCAAACCCCGGAGCTTAACACTGGATAACGTTCTAAACGTTACTTCATTACCCCAGTATGCCGCCAAATGGAAAATGGTTCCCCACTTTCCGGTTACAAGGTAATCGGCGCCCAGCTCGAGAAGTGCCAATTGAGTGTCGGGCGTGTTTGCCTGGATTGCTACACCAAGTGGTGAAAGTCCATTATCAGCTAGCACATTGATATCGACGCCTTTCTCGTGTAACAAACGGACTACCTTGTCAGAATTCTCGGAAGCCGCGTAGTGTATTGGGCGATTTCCCCGTGGACCGAAGTATTCTGGACTCACGCCTTCTTGAATGATCCGGTGCACCATTGTTGTATTATCATAGATGGCTGCCGTATGCAGAACACTCCAGCCTGAAGGGAAAGTGGCATGGGCATTGGCACCAGCAGTAAGAAGTAAGTCCACTAGTGTTGCACAAGTGCTCGCTGGTAATGAGCTGGCATAGTATAGCACTGTGTGGCCGAATGGTGTTGTTTTGTGGGCTGAAGCGCCAGCTTTGATCAGAACATCAACTGTTTTCGTATCGCCTAAAACAACAGCATACATAAGTGGAGTCATGCCGAATCGGTCTTGTGCGTCAATTTGGGATACGATATCTGCTCTGCCGGTCTTAAGAACAGAGGCCAAGTCGATTGGACATCGTTTAACAACAATCTCGTGGATGAAGCTTAGGTCCAGGTCCTCTAAGCACTGCCAAACTTGAATGAGACCTTCGACCTCCGGATGAAGCTTGAGGGGTACGGCGTGCTGAAGAAGCAAATGACAAACGTAGTGCCGAAATGTCAGTCCATCTGCATTTAATTGATCCAGATCTGCACCAGCCCGGAGAAGCGCTTTCCATGTCTGCAAGGAGACTTCCCAAGGATTGAATGTTTGAGTAGATACATGCAAAGCGGACTTACCATCATAGCCAACATCCAGCACGGCAGCTGGACTCTCATTTGTGATGCGTTTGATAGCGGTGAGATTCCCTTTTCTGGCTTGGTAGATTATGTTGTCTTTGGATGATGTGTAAGGAATGCATCGTCTTAATGCCAGAGTAAACGTGAGACTGTTGATAGATAACTTCTCTACCAATACATCAATCGCGTATCCAAGACACCACAATGGAAACCCATATCTTAGTGTGAGGCGAGTCGAACGTGTCCTGTAACAAGAACTCAAGTCAAACATTACTCTAGACGCAGTACAGCTAATTGAGCACTGCGACTGCCCTACATTTAGCTTAATGACCAGTGTAGAGTGCTTGAGTGGCGAAGGTATGGCTGCGAAACTCTCTTGGTGAGTACGGTGGCGTGAAGCTGCTGTGTTGCCGCCCTGAGCTTCGAAAAAGCATTGTCCACCAGGATCCATTCGATTTAGAGACGATTGCCTTTCGGCTACTGTTGGAGGTGGGCCCTCAGGAAGACGAGAGTGGAAGCTGTTTATGGTTGTGGCTAATTGGTTGCTGATATTCTCTAGCCAGTCTGGGGGTAATCTTGGTGTGGTAGTCTGCAGGGCTTGTAGTGCTGTGATGATGTCTGCCTGGCTTCGAATCGCAGTGTTACGATCAGCTACAAGCCGGTTCCTTGTATCTAATACACAAGCACCAAGACTGCCTGTAATGTCATGCTGCCGATGTTGTACAATTTGAATGTCCTGCAATACAAGTTCCATACGTGTCAAGCTTGAGCTGGATAGCGGGTAAGCCTTGTTCATCTAATATCTTGTTCAGCTAACCCACTTGCTATATGCCAGTTGTAGCTCGCCGATGCGAATTCTCAGTTCTTTAAGCTCACTTCGCAGCTCTACTCCCTTTGCCCTATCACGAGCCCATTTGAATCTCTGTAAGGCAGGGGTCTCATTTTTAAGGCTGTCGATAAATGAAGCTAGTTGCTTCAGCACAGCCTCACTCTTGGCCAGCTCAACTTCCAGATCGCCGATGATTGCTGCACTGTCTGAGTTGCCAAGCTGAGCCGCTGCGGCCGTTCGAAACGTGCTCTCAACATGTGCGAGAACTAGTCTGATAGCCTCTGTCTCATTTTCTAACGATTGGATGAGGTTAGGAGCTTTTCTGATTTGGAATTGTAGATCATGCAATGCATTAGACAACTTGAGAGCAAGATCGAGTAAGCTAGCAGCAGAAGCTACCAGGCCAATGACTTCTGCCATGCTATGAAGAGAAATACCCGAAATTGAAAATGAAGGAGAAGGTTAAAGATTGGATAATGGCAAAAACCAGCTTCGTCTTAAGAACCCCGCGCTTATATCACGTGGGTTCTAGATTAGCATACACAGCCTACACTTTGTAAAAGTTATGAGGCAGCCTCGAGCTTTTTCACTTGAAAATGATTTTGTGGCTCAGCAGAAAGTACCTTGGTACACAGTAGATCACTATATCGAGGACCTTCCATATTACGAGCCCGGCCAGAATAAACTCATGCGATGTCTCGGCGCGAAAAAGCATAACCTCGTCAAATAGGCTAATACACTCAACATACAGCTAAGAATTATATTCTCTGACTTACACAATCAAATCCTTAGCTTTTTTATAGACGTCACCCTCAACAAAATTAACCGCGGCATCTACCAGAAACTCTTCAATAAAGATGCATAACAATACCGCGCCAAATTCGAGCGTAGTATCGGCATGATGTCTGAAGCCGATCTGCAAAGTGGCAATATCCATGATGAATCTGTGATTTGGTCCACGACGAGTAAAGTGGCGTCGCGAATATTGCAGTATCGTGGAAAAAAGCTGAAGGACGATGGTATTTGGATTCGTGGGGCATTAACCCAGTTGAAAGAGAATCGGACAAGCATGGAGTTGTATTATGGGCTGAGACAGTTACTTGTAATACCAGCCAGTTATTGAGATTCTGTTACCAATTGCCTCCTGCTTTGTTTGTATACTTTTATGAGTTTAGTAGACATGAATACGAAAAGGAGAGGGATAAAAACAATAAATTCACTCGCAAGAGCCAACACCGTGGAATATTCCCCTGCTTCCCGATAGAAAACCTTGACGATACTAAATTGCTCCCTCAGTGGGTTCAAGGACTGTGTCTTCCTGAACCTCCTTGCTCTTGATAATTTCCACGAGATAAGCGCCCAAGTCCCCAAATCCTTCAACCTTGCCGAGCTTGTCGACGAGATGTGTTACATCCGAAAGTATACTGCCCAAACTAGTTAGTAAAAGTCTGTAAGAAATGGCTGAATCGTACCAATCACGACCAGTCTCTGTCTTTGGGTCTACTTCCTTAAACGCCGTCCCCAAGTAGTCCTTATAGCTCGCAAACACCGGCAACATGACCAGCTGCACAGCCTCCTGGGGGAGGCGCTTGCTGAGTGCTTTGTATAGTTTAGTCGTGTCTCTGGCCAGATCCGTCATGTACTTGCGCACGTCACCAGCTCTCTCCTTACTCCAGTTGGTCTCACGGGTCTTCATCGAAAGTAGGGAAGCGCGTGATGACATGATATCGACCAGCTTCTGATAAATACCGTCCTGGTGTTCCTGGAAGGAGTGACTTACCTTGTCAAACTCATTCATGATGTTGACGCTGATGGGGCCTGCAGGCTCGTGGTTCTTAACAAATTGGCGGATGTGAGGGATGATGGCTAATATAAACGACAACGCCTGCGACGTAAGAGCCAATTGCGTTGTTGTGATATTCTTGAGGCCGGCTGAGCGTAGAGCGCCGACACCCAGGATAAGCTGGCGGCATCGGGAGTCGAACAGCTGCAAATACGATACCAGTGATGTGGCGATGATCGTTGTCATGGTTGGGATACTACATATCAAATGAAGAAAGCGTGATATTCCTTCTAAGCAAAGGATAGCAGAGTGGGGGAGCAGGAACGTCTCATCGCCAATGATGGCGCCTCGAACCTTGTCCTTGGCCGTGCTATCGTCTGCGTCGCGTAAATTCTTAGGTTCCCCTTGTGGTAGCGGCGCCCAAATCTGACTCGTCTTGGTCCATGCTGGCGGGTCAGAGGTGCCGCATTCTAGAATCTGCTTGAGAATCTCGTCATCTCGGGCAGTAAAGTCCTTATCTTGCCACGTATCTGCACCCATACCCTGAGCAAGACCTCCGTTTTCGCCGTCGCTGTGCGCCTTGATGAAGTCTTGGTGGTAGGATCTCCAATTGAGCAGGCGATGTCCAAAAGAATAGTGGACTGAGTCTTCAAACGACGGAGCGCCTCCGCCACAGTGATGAAAATGGTGGTGAACATCCTTCCAGCATCCTCTGCATCAAGAGCCCGAAGGTTACGAGCAAGAATACAAGATTTGTCATGATTTGTGCGCGAATCAACACTGGCGGTCGAAACCGAAGTGACAAATTCAGCGTCGTCAATTGAGCTGGGGAGTGTGGCTGCAGGAGACTCGAGATTTCTACAAGGCTTCATTAACAGATAATCGTGCTGCAGAATAATGTGGCCAACAATTTTGATTCAACGCCACCCATACGTCCTCAAGTACATCACGATGATCACCTGGCAATACGGTCAAGCTGACCGTTGAGGTCCCGCTTGACATCAATGCGGAATGATTCAATGTGGCAAGTGGCTGTCAGCAATATCAAGATACTCAAAGTGGCGCAATTCGTATGCTAGGGTAAATAATAGCTTTGTGTTTGCCGTCTGGATAGCACAGATAGCTCCTATTAGCTGGTGCCTTCGGGTTCCCCACGGTTTGTTATGAGAGGAACATGTTAGCCTTCATAGCTCAAGCTCCATGGTTGTCTCCACACCTTAGCCGGCAATTCTCCCATGTCTGTATCAAGCCACGGAGAAGCAAGCCACTGTTGGTCGCTGGCCCATTTCGTGTAAAGACTAGCCTACTGGGAAGAAGACGGAAATGGAATGGACGTGATGTCTTGGCAGGGCCTAGCCATTACAATGAGTCGAGACGCGATGTTTGGAATGTAGTTGCGGGTAGCGGGCCGCCACTTTTCGCTACGGCTGCCCTGAGTATTTAGTGGTAAGACGGATTGAAGGGTCATGACAAATACAAGCGGTCAGTGGTCTAGACCCTGCCTTTTATAGGTACTCCAATTCTGTGCAAAAGTTCCGACAACGAGCAAACGAGAGATGCTTATATTGGGATAGATGGTGTTAGGTACATCGTATTAAGAAGACTTCTTATTATCTTAGACTATAGTTATGTAAAACTATATAAACTAGGAAGAGATTTTATCAATTTGTATGATCTTAAAAAAATCTACAATAAAGGAAATTGTTAGAAGCTTCGCACACCTACTGTAGCTCAACGCGAATAAACTGGTCTAGAACGGTGTAGTTTGGAAAATGAAATGATCTTTGAAATCACTGTTTCTACGGCTTCATGAACGATGAATCAGTGATGATGGCCTCTCTGAATTGAAATTAACAAGAAATATCGTCGTTAAGTATTATGTAGAGTCTATAGTCTTCAACGCTATGTAATGTCGTAATATGGGTATCGTGTCGACTACCTAGAGTAGTCCTATGGCAAAAATGCTAACAAGAGTCGTCATAATGCATGTAAGAATGTTGATCTCGGTAGTATTCGCACTGCTTACAGTGACTGGATCGTTGGATTGGGTACTTCCGTTATCCCCAATAGAGTCCTTGGTCGCTGGATTTCCCTGTGAGGGAATGTTGCTCTGGGGAGAGGCCGAACCGCTGCCAGAAGAGCCAGGGGTGGTGGCACCCGAAGACTGGGGCGTGTTGCCGCCTTCAGACCCAGCTGTGTCATTTGAATCTTCAGCAGGATCACTGGAGGGTGAAGTGTCGGATTTTTGGTCAAAAGATGGTCCTCCTGAAGAAGCACCATTTGATGGGGAGTCGGGTGAGTTATTTGAAGAACCTGGAGATTGACCAGATGAAGGAGCCCGGTTGCCACCAGGGGCAGGTCTGTTGGATGCGGACCAAGGTCTTCTAGCAGCATCTCCTGATTGTGCTTCTGTGTCTCCTGGTGTGACACCTTGGTCACCAGTGTCTTGTGCCTGAGATGATCCGCCGTCTGGGGCGTATACATCGTTGCTTGATTCAGGCTGTTGACCGTGGCTTTTGTCGAAGTCATCTTTGCTCTGGCCGTCTTCTTGGTTGCTTTGGTCCTGGGCAGCCTGAGCAGCCTGAGCACCCTGAGCACCCTGAGCACCTTGAGCACCCTGAGTACCTTGGCTACCTTGGCCACCTTGAGCACTATGGGACGCGGAATCAGAGCTTGTGCCATCTAAAGAGTCCGGTGAGGGTGACTCTTGACCATTTTGACCTTCGACATGGTAACTAGCATCAGGAGAGGCACCATTGTGATACTCTCGATGCGAAGAGCTTTGGCCAGTCTGGTCCAAACCCTGGCCTTGATAAGCACCCTGCGTAGGAACGGCAGAGCTAATAGGCACAACAACATAGCCGGAAGAGGAATATGCCGAAAGAGACTCAGAAGGGAATGTTAATGTAGCAACCTGAGTATCAGGGCTACCACAGTTACTGCATTTCACCACAGCTTGCGTGAAGCCGGGCGGAGGAGCAGTCTCAATTGGTGGAGGTTGGCAGTCGATACTTGAACAAGTTTGTGTAAGGGTATATGTTCTTGTTCTCAAGCCTCGTGAGAAGAACTCCTTATAACACCGTGTATAGGTATTTTCGTAACCGCCCGGACCAGGCCGAACTGTGATGGTAGGGAGAGTAATGCCTGTAGTACAGGGTTGAGAGGGGATTTGAGCATAAACAGGCAATGCCATGCTAAGGCCACTGGCAATAGATGATAGTCTCATATTGAAGGAGTGGAGGTTGTTGGAATAAGGGAGGTGGGTATAGAGCAAAGGAGTGTTTCGGACAATGATCTACCTCCGAGAGGCGTTAGGTAAGATCATCGGTCGGAAGCCAAAAGGAGTGCACGGATATAAAGATGAACATGCTGATGGACAGCGATACACGGGGTACTTATGGCATCACGATGGAAATCAAATTATTCACGCCAAGCATTTCGCAGTATTTTTCGGCCTTTTGCGCGTTGTCCGGAGATCTCATGCTACCCGACACATAAAACGCCGTTGTGCATCTTGTGGCTAAAGAATTGAGCTAGAGTCTTGGAATTCCAGACCTCCATCTAGAATCTCTGATTTTCAGGGCCCTGGGAATTAGATCTTCGGCTAGAGATTTAGCTAGTGCATGTATTGTAAAGGAATCGCCGAAGTCTAGTTCATGATTAAAACTGCTACATAGCGGGGATGGCTGGCCTGGACGCCACTGCCAGTCGGGATATTTTCATCCGATGGGGAATCGTGTGGAATGTTGTGTATATATGGGTAGGCTTGCTGAGATAGTAGTAGGGGCGGGGATCCGGGTGGGCGGTGCACCTACTAGGTATTTAAGCCTGACAAAGGTGTGCCATAAGTTGGGAAATGTAAATCGTAGTGTCTCATTATGTTTTCAACTTGTGTCCAAATACACGTGCAAGACCTGCTTTGGGATTTCTCAAGTCTCGGACTGTTATCGCCAGTCAATGAACCTTGCGACCTCTCCGCCGCATGCACATAGTAGAGTGACAATGGAGTTACCAGTCGACTTAACAGTTGAATTACCATGTCTCAAATGAGTGTACGAGGAAAAGAATGTGTGCTGGCTTGGCGTTTGTTCAATGTTGTGAAGTGGATCAGAGAGCTCTTCCTACAGCTTGACTCTTTTCAGAACGACTTTGCGTCATTTATCGACTCTTTCAGTAACCACATCGTTAGTTACTGGAGCTTGGACTTCAATGCTCGACCTATCTTGCAATTCTCTTTGTCGGAGCTTTGACATGACCGGGAGTTTGTTTGCACGGACTCATCCGTGAAGCCAAACCATACAAGTCCTTCGCGTACCTGCAGCTAAAAAGAGTCATGCCAGCCCCTTATTTTCGACGTGACCTGTCAAGCAAATGCCAGATTCAAACTTTATGTTGAACACTATCTTAGAGCTTTGACGGCTGTCCCTGCACTAGCGCAAGCCTCCATTCCTCAGTCCCAGATCCAGTCCCCTTGCACCACAATACCAATTTTGGAACGGGCCAGACTCGACAAGCTCCATTTATAACACAAAGCACTTAGAACACAGCTGGTGAGCTAACTCCTGCCAGGTCTGTACATTAAATGCTGTCAACAAAGATCTGATCACTCACTCTACTCTCCGCGTTGTTGACATGGCCGCAAAAGGCAAGGCTTCTAATACGTCCAGCATTTAATAATTCCAGTCCAGTATTAGACAACTAATATTCCGCTGCTAAGCGATTGGCTAGGAAATTATGGGCTGCACCAGACCCTAAGGGTCCTGGATCTTGAAATGAGACATCTCACAACAGTCTAGACCAGACTCGTCCAGACGACCTCCGCGACAGGAATGCCGAGCTTCCAATGTCGATCATTGTAGCATACTGCTTCCTGTAAACTCTGCTTGCGGCTGTAGCATTCAATCGTAAATAATAGCGATGTCTTCGTAATACCTACAACTCCCACATAACACTCTCATCTTCCACGATCCCCATGCGCGTCAACATTTCCACGTGATTGATAATCCGTTCATTACTGTTCAGATTTGGCCATCTAGCCGAATTTGTTCAGACATAATTCGTTCATTATGTGGTTTCGCGACGTCACGCAATATGGAGTTCTTTTTGCTGTTGTGGCCGAGGTGACAGCAGGACAAGATTTGACCTGCCCCGATGGACTGCAGGTCGTCCAAACCCAGCCAATCCAGCTTGTCAATGGAACAAACACCTTCTATTCAACTATAACTAAGTATGTAGAGTATCGCGACAATACTGGATATCACTAATCGAACAAGCTCTTTCGTCATTCCTTTCAATGCGTCTTATTTCACAACTACGATATTCGGAGACGGACCCTCGACGACATATACCGTTCCACCGCAAGGAACTTCGCCCATTGTTACAGTAATCGTGAGGTCCCCGCAAACGACCATCACATCGATTATTCCCTCGTTGACGGCCGCTCGAACTCGAACTTTGACACCAGATAACTCGGGAGAGTTCACGACTGTCATTGTTGAACAGCCCGAGTACACAACAGTGGATCAGACGATTGGCCAGACGGTGGATCGAACTGTGGATTGGACTGTAGATCGGACAATAGATCGAACAGAGAGCGTCAGATATCTTGTCACGAGAACCCTGTCAAACGGCGAAACGACTGTGATCCAGGATACACCAGGATACATAACAGTTACCCGTTTGACGAACGCGAGGTACCCGATCACAAGGACTTTACAGCCAGAAAGATCAGGCGATCCGACAACTATTCTCGTGGAACAGCCAAGCGACACGGCCTTCGTCTCTGGACCAGGGCTCACGACTGTCACGTGGACCAAAGACGTTCTGGTTCCTTTTACCTGGACTCGCCAGCCAAACAAGGCAGGCGATCCAACGACCGTCATTATTGAGCAACCGGCGGATTCTACCTTTGTCTCTCCACCAGGTCGTGTCACTATCACCCAAACGAAAGATGTTCAGGTTCCTGTCACCCGTACCTTGCAGCCGGACCGTCCAGGTGATGCAAGTACAGTGATTGTTGAAGTCCCGGTGTCAAACACGCCATACACGACAATTATCCGCACCGGTACCGTTACTGCCCCAGTGACATCTACCCTACCTCCCAGTGATCCGGATAGAACCGGCACTGTCATTATAGTGGTACCATCGAACCCTCCCTTATACGCAACCGTCACTCGCGTCGGCACAGGCACAGCAACAGTCACCTCGACGCAGGCGCCTGGAGGATCTGGTGAGCCTGGTATTGTCTTCATTGACGTACCCCCCAAAGGCGGACGTTTCAACACTGTCACCCGCTATGGCACAGGGACAAGTACGACAACATATACCCAGCCACCAAACAGCCCTGGAGGAACCGGCACAGTGGTGGTTGAAATACCCCAGTCTGGCGCAGAATACGAGACCATCACAAAACCTGGGACTGGTAGTGTACCCGTTACGCGTACGATTCCACCAGGTGGTCCAGGACAGACGGGTATTGTGATAGTCGAAGAGCCTCCCACTGATGCATATGCGACAATGACAAAGACTGGCACTGTTACTGCGCCTTTCACACATACAATACCTCCTGATCATCCAGGGGCGACTGGTACTGTTGTGGTAGAGCTACCTCCACTTAATACTCGCTTTGTGTATAGCACTCACTACGGTGACGTGACTAAAGCGACAACTAGTACAGTATATCCAGAAGGTGGTGGAGAGACTGGTGTGGTCATCGTTAATCTTCCCAATCCTTTGACAACTATCATTAGTGGTGGTGATGTCGACACCCCAACAACGATAACTGGAACCCCTGATGGTCCTGGAGAGACAGGAACTGTCATCATTGTGACTCCCATCAAATACCGGACAACCACGGTCACCGGAACTGGGTCAGAAACAAAGACCACCACTCAGAGGCCCTCCGACCCTAATGAGACCGGGGTGGTAGTCGTTGAGGTACCACCTGGGGCCACACCTTGGAGTACTGTTTCGGATTACTGGACTGGCTCAACGACACGAACAGTCACTATCCCACCTTCTGGCCCAGGTGAGACTGGTACTGTCCGTATTGACTACCCTGATGATGTTCATTACGTCGCAACCAGTAACTATTGGTCAGGATCTACCACACGCACCATCACTGTGCCGCCTACTCGCCCCGGCGAGACAGGCATTATCCGCGTCGAATACCCCAGTGCTGGTGTACGGTACATTGACGTTAGTGACGAATGGACTGGAACAACGGTTCGAACCGTCACGATCACTCCTGCTGGCCCAGGACAAACGGGAACGATTCGTGTGGACATCCCCTTCATAAGGGTTGTCACTGTCACTAACATGGGAACTGGATCAGAGACGCGGACCTTTACCCAGACGCACACCGGCTCAGAACTTACTGATACTGTTGTCGTGGAGATTCCTCACGGCGCTACACCTTATACTACAATTACGAGAACTGGCACTGGGATCTTGACTCGGACATTCACTCAGGCACCGGGTGGGTCAGATGAGACCGGCACAGTCGTGATCGAAGTTCCACCTCGGTCTATCCAGTACGTAACGACGACCACCGCTGGCACTGGTAGCACCACTCGAACTTTCACTCAGCCGCCTGATGGTTCAGATGAGGCTGGCACAGTAGTAATTGAGGTTCCACCTGGCTCTACAAGGTATATCACTACCACCACCACAGGTACCGGCAGTATAACCAGAACGATCACATATTCACCCGATGGCCCTGATGGAACTGGAACCGTTGTGGTTGAAGTCCCTCCTGCTCGATATGTTACTGTAACTAGTACCGGCTCTGGGACCACCACTAGGACTTTCACCCAGACCCCAAGTCAACCTGGCCAAACAGGAACTGTCATCATCGAGCTGCCTCCTGGCGCTACACTGTACACCACAATAACCAGCACAGGGACGGGTACCAGTACGAGCACCATCACTCAAGGCCCAGGTCTACCGGGTCAGACAGGCACAGTAATTGTCATCGTGCCTCCCGCGTATGTGACTACCACAAGAACCGGCACAGGAACAGAGACTGGTACGAAGACCATAACCCAGACTCCCAGCTTTCCTGGCCAGACTGGAACAGTCATTATCGAGGTACCTGCCAGCGCTACGCCATATGTCACAATCACAAGAACAGCCACAGGCACCGGCACTCTGGCTGGTACTACGACAATCACCCAAACCCCGACCTTACCTGGCCAGACTGGAACTGTTATCATTGAGGTTCCCCAGAGCATCACACCGTATATTACGACTACTATCACGGGCACGAACACAGGGACTATCGCAAAAACTGTCACCCAGACTCCAACTCTACCCGGCCAGACCGGGACTGTTATCATCGAGGTACCTGCAAGCATCACGCCGTACACTACTGTTACAAGAACAGCCGCCGGCACTGAGACGGGAACAAGGACTATCACTCAGGTTCCAAACCTCCCAGGACAGACTGGTACCGTAATCATCGAGGTCCCTCCGAGTGTCACTCCTTACGTGACAGTCACAAGAACGGCTACAGGTACCGAAACCGGGACAAAGACTACTACACAGTTTCCAACTCTTGCAGGCCAGACTGGGACTGTTATTGTCGAGGTACCTGCTAGTATCACGCCTTATATAACCGTAACGAGAACTGCTACAGACTCCGGAACTGTGACCAAGACCATAACTCAAAACCCTGGTCTTCCAGGCCAAACTGGGACTGTCATTATTGAACTACCCATCAGTGCCACGCCTTACATCACTCTTACCGTCACCGGCACCGGAACAGGAACTGCAGCCAAGACTACCACCCAAACTCCTAGCTTCCCTGGCCAAACCGGTACCGTCATCGTTGAGCTTCCTCCAGGAGTAACCCCTTATGTCACCACAACCTCCTATGGAACGGCCACGATGGCTTACACCAGCACACTAACACCCACTCTCGCAGGACAAACAGGTACAGTAGTAATCTTCAGACCCCAGCAGTATGTCACAACAACCCGATATGGAAGCGTCTCAGTGTCTACCATGACAACCAAGAGTCCACTTAACCCTGGTGAGACTGCCACTGTTATTGTCGACCTTCCTCAACCGTTCACGACGGTAATCCGTTATGGAAGTGTCACTATGGCAGCTACAACAACGGAGAACCCTCGCAACCCTGGGGAAGTAGGCACAGTGGTCATCAGCCGACCTCAACCTTTCACGACAATCACACGCTATGGAAGTGTAACGGCTGCTTCTACAGTCACACAAAGTATCCAGAACCCTGGCGAGACATATACTGTGATTGTCAACCTTCCTCAGGCCTTCACTACAACAACTCGTTACGGCACTATTCTGACCTCATCTATAACGACCCAAAGTCCTCAGAATCCAGGAGAAACAGCTACTGTTATCGTTGACCTTCCACAACCATATACTACAATTACAAGTTATGGGACTGTTTCAGCTCCTTCAACAACAACGCGGAGTATTTCGCGCCCTGGGGAGACGTATACCGTCGTTGTCAACCTCCCTCAGCCCTTCATTACAACCACACGCTATGGAAGCGTGACGGTTGCTTCTACTGTCACACAGAGTATTCAGAACCCCGGTGAGACGTATACAGTGGTTGTCAACCTTCCTCAGCCTTTTACTACAGTCACCCGCTATGGAAGTGTCACAGCCGCTTCTACGACAACCCAAAGTTCCGGAAACCCAGGATCCACCTACACTGTCTTCGTCGACCTTCCTCAGCCCTTCAAGACAGAGACACACTTCGGAAGTGTTGCTGTGGCTACTACCAGGATTTTGACGCCTCCTGTCCCTGGGCAGACTGGTACCATTGTTGTCGATCTTCCTCAGCCCTACACTACAATATTCCGATACGGAAGTGTCTCAGCAGCAGCTACAACGACACTGAGCATCCAGCGCCCAGGAGATATGTGCACGGTATATATCGACCTACCGCAACCTTACAACACGCAGACTCAATATGGCAGCGTGACCGTGGCTACGACCAGGGTGTTGATGCCGACAGTTCCAGGTCAGACAGGAACTGTTGTTGTTGATCTTCCCCAGCCTTATACCACCGTTACCCACTACGGGGCTTTTACTGCGGCTACTACTGAGACGCTCACTTTGGCTGCTCCAGGGCAGACTGGTACTGTAGTTGTTAATCTGCCCCAGCCTTACACGACTACCACGCGATTCGGTAGCGTCACATTGGCTACGACAAGAACAGTGACACCAACTAGTGAAGGGGCTACTGGGAAGGTTATCATTGACAATCCGCAGCCATTCACGACGACCACACGATACGGTAGCGTTACGATCATCACTACCATCATCTTGTCTCCGTCTATTCCAGGGGAAACCGGCACAATCATCATGGACTCGCCTCAGCCTTTTACTACGATTACTCGTTATGGAGTCGCTTCTGCCAGCGGCATTACAACACAGACACCGGCAGTTCCTGGTCAGACTGGCACAGTTATTGTCGATCTACCTCAGCCTTATGTAACCACAACTCGCTACGGTCTTGTTACCGCCAGTAGTGTCACCACCCAACTACCTGGCACCTTTGGACAGACAGCCACAGTCCTCGTTGATCTTCCCCAACCTTATACAACCATTACAAGATACGGCAGCGTTACAGTCAGCAGTGCTACAACTCAACTACCCGATACAATTGGCCAAGCAGCTACTGTTATCATTGATCTCCCACAACCCTACACCACCATATCAAGATACGGTCAAGATGGCGTGACGGCAATTGGGACGACTACTCAAGAGCCAACTGTTCCCGATCAAACTGGCACGGTTATTGTCGACCTCCCTCAACCTTACACGACGATCACCCACTATGGCAGCGTAACTATCAGCGAGGTAACTACCCAAACACCAACTGCACCTGGAGAGACTGGTACGGTTATCGTTGATCTCCCTCAACCGTACACGACTATTACCCACTATGGGAGTGTTTCGGTCAGTGGTGTCACGACCCAAACTCCTATCGTGCCTGGTGAGACAGGGACAGTTATTGTCAATTTCCCTCAACCTTTTGTCACCATGGAGAGATACGGAAGAGTGTCAACTAGCAGTATCACAACCCTCACGCCATCCAGTGAAGGCGAAACTGCAACTGTTTTGATTGACCTTCCTCAACCCTATGACACTACTACGCGGTACGGAGTTGTAACCGCCAGCACCATGACGACCTTGTCTCCCACTAGCAATGGCCAGGTAGCCACTGTCCTGATAGACCTTCCACAGCCATACGAAACAACAACGAGATATGGAAACGTCGCTGTTAGTAGCATGACAACCATCTCACCCACTAGTGACGGCCAGACGGCAACAGTCATCATTGACCTTCCTCAACCGTATGAGACGACCACACGCTACGGCAGCGTGACTGCGAGCAGCATAACCACCATTCTGCCTACCAGCGACGGCCAGACTGCAACTGTTGTCATCGATCTACCGCAGCCGTACGAAACAACAACCCGGTATGGAAGTGTCAGTGTGAGTACTGTCACAACCATCACACCCACCAGTGATGGCCAGACTGCAACAGTTATTGTTGATCTTCCTCAGCCATATAACACGATTACACGCTACGGCAACGTAGCTACCAGTAGTACAACGACTATCACACCTACCAGCGATGGCCAGACTGCAACTGTCATTATCGATCTGCCACAGCCATACGAAACCACTACCAGATATGGCAGCGTCACAGCCAGTAGCATCACGACTGAACTACCCTCGGGCCCTGGAGAAACGGCAACAGTGATCATCGACCTTCCTCAGTCTATGGTTACTATTACCGAACTTTGGACCGGCACCGATATTCTAACGGAGCCAACGACTATACAAACAATCCCTGCTTCTGGATCAGTCGCAGGTACATTCATCGTCGCAACAGCACCACCTCAACCTGTCACTATCACACGTCCATACACCGGAACGGAGATCCTTACAGGCCCTACAACCGTTACAACCGTTCCTTATTCAGGAACTGTTCCTGGTACAGTTATTGTCGAGACACCTCTTGTTACTATTACTCGATTTTACACAGGCACGGATGTACTGACTGGACCGACTGCGGTTACCACAATTGCTCCGTCAGGCACTGAACCTGGTACTGTCATTATCGAGACACCACCAGTCACGATTACGCGGTTCTATACTGGCACAGACGTTCTTACTGGCCCTACAACTGTGACTACAGTGACGCCTACAGGGACAGAAGCGGGCATGGTTATTATTGAGACACCCCCAGTCACACTTACACGGTTCTATACCGGCACTGACATCCTCACTGGGCCGACCACAGTGACAACTATCACCCCAACAGGAACTGAAGCTGGTACAGTGATTATCGAGACGCCTCCAGTTACAATCCTTCGTTTCTACACAGGTACAGGAGTTCTCACTGGACCTACAACAGTCACAACGATCACACCAACCGGGACAGAGGCTGGTACGGTCATCATCGAGACGCCGGCTGTCATAATTACTCGTTTCTACACAGGCACTGAGATTCTCACCGGGCCAACCACGGTAACAACTATAACGCCTACAGGAACTGAGGCCGAAACAATTATCATCGAGACCCCACCAATTACCAGCACAAGGTTTTATACAGGAACAGATATCCTGACTGGTCCTCGTACAGTTACGACTATCACCCCCACTGGCACAGAGGACGGAGTCGTGATCATCGAAACACCTGCAATTACAAGCACACGATTCTACACTGGAACGGATGTCTTGACAGGCCCTGTCACCGTAACGACCATCACGCCAACAGGCACGGAGGCTGGAGTCGTGGTTGTAGAAACCCCTCCTATCACAAGCACAAGATTCTACACTGGTACAGATGTATTGACAGGGCCCATCACAGTGACCACGATTACACCTACAGGCACCGAGGTTGGTGTTGTCATCGTCGAAACGCCCCCGGTCACGAGCACAAGACAGTACACCGGAACCTCTGTCCTGAACGGGCCAATTACTGTTACAACAATTACACCGACAGGAACGGAAGCAGGAACCGTTATCATCGAAACACCTCCTCCACAAACCGTGACTAGTACCAGGCGATACACTGGCACTTCAATACTCACCGGCCCAGTCACGGTCACAACAGTTACACCCACAGGGACCGAGCCTGCAACCGTCATCGTGGAAACGCCGCCACCAGATACCGTTACTACTACTAGGCGGTACAGCGGCACCTCAATTCTCGCGGGTCCAATTACTACAACGATCACGCCGACTGGCACGGAAGCAGCTACGGTTATTATTGAAACGCCACCTCCAGACACCGTTACCACTACAATGAGGTACAGTGGCACTTCGATTCTCACGGGTCCTATAACTACAACTATTACACCCACTGGCACTGAGGCAGCCACAGTTATCGTCGAGACTCCACCGCCAGATACTGTTACTATAACAAGGCGATATAGTGGCACCTCGGTCCTGGCTGGTCCTGTTACTACAACTGTCACGCCTACTGGCACAGAAGCACCCACTGTTATCATCGAAACGCCTCCTCCGCAAACGGTAACTACTACGAGGAGATACAGTGGAACTTCGGTTCTCAATGGTCCTGTCACAACAACGGTCACACCTACTGGTACTGAGGCAGCTACGGTTATCGTAGAAACACCGCCTCCAAATGCAGTCACTACGACAAGGCGGTATAGTGGCACTTCAACCTTAACTGGTCCGATTACAGCAACCACTATCACACCGACTGGAACTGAGGCAGCGACTGTCATCATCGAAACACCACCCCCAGCGCCTGTGACAAGCACAAGACAGTACACGGGTACTTCCTCGCTGACCGGCCCTATCACAGCTACTACAATTACCCCCACAGGAACTGAGGCAGCAACAGTTGTCATCGAGACACCGCCACCTACAACCGTTACCAGCTACAGACAGTATACTGGCACATCCAGTATAAACGCCGCTACAACAGTTACAACTGTTCCTGCATCAGGAACTACACCTGCAACCGTCATCGTGGAGACTCCTGTACCGCCTCCGGCCTTTGCTTGTGATGAAGGTGGCTACTTGATCCAAGTGAGAACACTCTACAGGCTTAACCTCGTGACCGGTAAAAATGTACAAGTCGGTACCAACATTGGCCCAGGTGGTACCATCAACCCTATCGGCTACAATATCAAGGATGACTTGATCTACGGTATCGTTCAGATCGAAAATGGCGCTAGGAGTCAAGTTATTCGCCTGGGCCAAGGCGGCGCTTACACTCTGATGCCCACATACCTCAACGGAGTTTGGAACAGTGGCGACATCGACACTGACGGTAACTTCTGGGTTGCGCAGTCTGGTAAAGGCTGGGCTAGAATCGACGTGGATCCATCTTCGCCGACCTACGGAAATATTCTACAGACAGGAACCTCAACCCCAGCGAACAACATCGCCGATTGGTGCTCCGTCAAAGGTGGCGGTCGATACCTATACGCTCTCCAGTCGGGCGCAAATACAGTCCTGGCAAGATGGAGCATGGATACCCATACGTGGGAGACTCTTCGGAATCTTGGCAACATCGCCGGCAGTAATCTCTGGGGTGCTGCTTATGCCGTGGGTACTAATCTCATGTACGCGTCGGAGAACAATTCTGGTGTTATCTATCGTTTCAACATCGCAACGGGTGACAACTCATTGGTTATCCAGGGTCCCACAACTTCTCAGAACGATGGTGCTCGTTGTATCAATGCTCCTGCTCCAGGATCTGGGACGTAGGAGGTCTAAGATTTCTTCTGCATGGAGAAGCACAATTAGCTTAGATATGGATGGCGTTGTGTGTTCTTAAGGCTGGTTTTCTGTGTTTAATTGACACTTGATATTTAGCTAGGGAGGAGTTTGTGCAAGTTTTTGTGTTGGAGGATAAGAAAGGGGACCGATATTGGGGTTCCCAGGAACATGATAAGAAGGGCCATTGTATCGATCCAGCGCCCAAGTCATGGACGACCATGAGAGTTTCCTTTGTATCATGATCCCCAATTTGAATTAATGTTCACAAGAAACGCGATGGAGTCTAATGAATGCTAGTTTTACCATCGTGTAATGATTCTTGGATAATTGACCCGTTCTTATACTAGTGTAACCGTTGTCATTTCCTCTTGGCCCCCCTCAGATCTGTCTTTCAGTGCCCAACGTGGAAGTCTGACTCTACCGAATCTCTGATATTCTTCAGTCTCTTGTACTTTGGCAATTATCAGCCCCTTGAGTGGTAACTGTTGCTCTCTGAATTCCACATGGTCCAACAGAAGCAGAGCAAAGACATCCTTTCCTCTCAAGCACTCTAGAATCTTGGCTGCTTCCTGTGAAGAATCTTCTGCAAACTCATCATAGTCAAAGGAGCAACTTATATCTTCATCCTCAATTTGTTCCATACGCAGTTCAAGTCTAATTCGGTCTCTTGGTTTGTCGTCGCCCGACTTCCTGTCATTGTCCGCCAGATAGAGACGTCTCATCGGCGCGCAGATTCTGATCCTACCCTCTAGGATCTCGCCGTATGGGTTTGCACCTTCCAAATCGACTTTCACGTCAATGATCGTTGCCAATGGCGTATATGGAAATTCCGCGGTACAACCAATAATTCCGTCGACAGAGGCCCAGGACCAGGAAGGCGCCCTATATTTGTCTACACGTTTGCAGTGTAGGCCTTCCCAGCTCAGCCCCACGATAAGGTCAGATCTCCAAAGCCCAGCTAGATACTGGTCGTTCAGCCGTTTTGCGAAGATACTGGCGATTCCTGATATAGCAGGAAGCTTGTCTGATGGTTTCGAGAGCTTTCGTTCCCCATATATCCATAGAAGTCTATACCATAGCTTCAGTATTGAGTCTTTGGAAGTTAAAGCCTGGCCTTCACTAGGAATTCCTTCGATATTGATGTCGCTCGCCTTGGTCTTCTGGTGTATAGTGTCGAACCGAGCATTCAAGAATAGGCCATCCTCTCCGTAGTATGCTTTATTACACTCGAAGAACATTTGCTGGTCACTATAGTGTAGAGTTCTGCGAGACAGAACACGCTCTTGTAAAGTCCAGCCCCGTCCTGACAGTGGTTCTTCAGGTAGGGTTATATAGTCCAAGAAGATTGGGAAGCGTGAGCTTTTCTCTTCCCTGTCGGTCTCGATACAGAATGTCTCCCCTTTGAGAGGACAGTTGAAGGCTAAGGCCTGTCCTTGTATACCTTCAAAAGAGTAATCAACCTGTACATAGCTTCGCGATGGGATCTCGGTGAAAAGCCCTTTATGGCTGTCATCGCCGTTTGATGCTGCGATGGTCAGCGATGCATTAGCGTAGACCGAAAGCATATTGGCTGATTCATTTTCCCAGTCCTCTTTATCGTCCTGAATGATACAGATGCTGTCTATCCATATATATCTTATCCCAAGCTCTTGAGTAAGCCGAATAGCATCTTGATGTGTTTTCGGTAGGTGAGATACCGCAATGCGACGTTTTCGGTCTTGGAGCGTAGACCTAGTAGTCGTGACTTGTGGTGTTTGTCCCCAACAATAGCTTCATAATATTAGTCAGACTTATGCTGCCTATTGCAACGATCATTAGGAGCTAGGTACCTTAGTGCAACATACTGTTCGACTGTGTGATCCCTTGTTTCGTGCAGGCTGACGTAAGGACTCCCAACTTGGTTACCGACGTCTATTACTCGGGATGGCAAGACAGGTTCCGTGGATAGACATTCAGGGTGCTTGTCGCATTCATTCAGCCAGTTGCGTACCCTTTTTATTGCGGTTGGTGTTCCTCTTTGTTGCTCAACTGGACGCCCGCGAATAGCCTCCTGCAGCGGGTCATCTACTTTCGTTAACTCTATTCATCTCTGGATGGATTTTATTGTCTTACCATCTCTAACGCATAAACCAACCGCGGCTACTAGCCTTGCCTCGCCTCTCTTGGTTTCATTCGTGAAGGTCATTACCCAGAATCCGTGTCCTCTAGCAGGACGTTTCACAAGCCAGAACTCCCAGAGCGGCCACGCAAATGGATATGACTCATTCAACTCGTTCGCTTGTTCAAGTTCTGCTTGGACCTGAAGAACTTGGTCCAGTACTAGATGGCAAAGACCACACTTCAAATCTGTTGCGGCTCTTTTCAAGGCCTCGAGACTTTGGTGATATAAGAATCCTCTATCCTCTTGACCCCAACTGTAGAATTGCTGGATATGAGGATACCCGGTCAAGTATCCATCTCGAATATGTGGAGGAACTGAAGGGAGCTTATCCAAGGGCAATGCTTTGCAAAGATCACACAAGGTCATCTTTGGGCGTTGTTTCAAGTCGTGTAGTCAGGATGGAGTCCCTGGCTCACTTTCTGGTACATCAAGAACCAGAAATCGACCTTAAATCCTCAATTGCTTTAAGAAATGGTCAAAGTCAGGGCAGAGTAACCAAAATGAAACCATAAGCTGGAGCGTAAGCTGGAGCGTAAGCTGATACTTCAAGCTTGAAATCATTAGTCTGTTGCCTAAATGCCACGTGACAGATGAACATGCAGGCGCGACTACTCTTATTGGTTGACTTGTTCACCAGGGCCGACTCTGCTATGATGTGTCTTTGGTTAAGTGTAATAATTCTAAATAAATTTATTTCTCTTTAATACAATATATTATAACTATTACTCAAGTTTCCTCTAAACTCTTCTTATTTATATAATGTTTACATCATCTTATTATGAGTAGTATTCTAGCCAGAAACTCTAAGATGTAGGAGATCTAGCCCGGCGTCTTGTTTTTCTCCGAGGGAACGCTACACATAGAGATTATGTCAAGGAGCATATATTATCTATTGCGGAGCAAAGGGGACATTCGCGATCGTCCACTTGTGAGGCTGCGCTAAATCGGACGCCGGTGTACTACGCTCAGCTACTGTGAACCGGGCTCGGCAAAACGCCATTTGATTCGCTGCGTCAACAAACTGTGCTTTTTGAATTCAATAGTCCCAGATCCTAGACGCTGTCTTTAAATTGTATCTCATTAGTGAATAGGCCACAAATAGCTAGTTAAAGGGCTTGCCATGATATAACTGAGACTGTCCCTTGTACAAACTTGGTTCTGTCGTCTCCACCATTGTGGGCATCGATACGAAAACTCCGTGTTACTGTTGATTTCCATGATGAAGCCGGCCTTGCTCGCCACATTCCTAGTCGCAGCTGCGTCAGCTACCGAGACTTCAGACTCGTGCATTGCTGTAAGCTCCGTCAATACCCGATTACATACATCATCAATTGACTCAAAAAGGATGCATGCGGTCAAGCAGTTGCTTCTTCTAACTGCAAAGCCAGAAGATGGCCGGCCGGTCATCAAAACGACTGTTCATCATTTCTGAAATACACATCGATCCCTGCACCGACCACCGTGGTGCAGACAGCTACAGAACAATCAACTGTAACATTGGTCGATGTGGTGACGTTGACACCAAAGACCGAAGCGGAAACTGCGACTCAGCCAGATGTGACGTGCGTCTGATTACTTTGACGGACTGAAAGCCGAGAACTGACAAAGCGAAGGAGTACTACCAGTTTCACGCCTGAGCCGGAGACTTTTGTGGTTTCTATTGTCCCAACCAAGATTATCGTCGTTACTGTGGTCAGTGTCATATATGCCTGTCATCTACCCTTGTACTGTTACTAATGACCAGATAGACACAAGATTCTCTGCTTTATACCGAGGTCAATGTAAGTAAACAGTCCAGCAAGTTTGGTATCAGTATGACTAACAGAAACAGACAGTTAAAGTTACGAATACCGACACAGCGTAAGTGGTATACAACCATGAGCAGCTTATGTTTCGTGCCCGCTTTTATCTTCTATCCTAGGCACTTACTTATCCAATCATCCTGGAGTTACACAACCGAGACCACCTATCACAGCAACATGGCGAAACGAGCTGTCGAGACTCAATCACCCGGGACTATCATAAAGCCAACGCGCATCCCCTCTTACGCAAGGTCATGCGTGAATCCATAGCAATACAGCAGTGCTTGCGCTTGCCTTGGCGTCAAGGAAACAACCATCGAAGGGTCTGGTATCACCGTCACTGAAATTTCTGATGGCTCTCCTGCGACAAGGACGCAGATTGACACAGCTACCAGACCAGCTGTGACTATCACCACGACACTTCCAGCCAAGACCAGAACAATAACCGTTACTATTCCTGCTCCACAAGTAACCGAAACCACCACGTTCGACGCCGTAACCATCTCATCATTCTATACCAAGGATCCTGACAAGGTCACCATAACCGACGCAACAACACAAGTCGACAAGACCACTTCCACCGTCACCCAGACACGCTCAGTCGGGCCAGTCTGTTCAACCTACATGCCCAGCGAAAGCACATGCGGCTGCAAATTCGAAGTCGTCTGCAGCAGATCTGTGGTACTGCTTGACGCCGACACGTTCTTCAGTCACTTGGACTTCCTGAACAACGTCGGGAGCTTTGAGGAGTGCATGTCGCGCTGTGACAATAACCCTGCGTGTCAGTTTGGTGATTTTATCGCGTTTCCGGATGGAAGCGGTCTTTGCTCAAGCTATGCGAGAGATCCCGGGCTTGTTAGGACGGAGGATACGGATGGATATAGTTATTTTGAGAAGAACGGAAACGTTGTGTGTTCGGGTTGCTCATCAATCTAGACCTGTGCAGCATTGGAACGAGGATGGCTATTAATAGATCTAAAAGAACCTTCCGAAAATTGTAATATTTACGAACCTGCTTCAGATAAATAGCATGACAACCTTGGAGCATGAAAAGTATTTGATCCTGTCATCTCACTGGGTACTTCAACACGATTGGTCAAACCCATACTTATCATTAATTTTCCTATAATTTAAAATTTATCTACCATATTCATAATGCGATAGCTTACAGGTCAAGATATGTTAATGGTGGCCATCACGTGCGATTTGGCCTTAATATTGAGATAAAGAGAGTGAACTATCAGTAACTACTGTGCTATAGGGTAAGCTACCACACGAGTCGCTTAATCACCCACGCACAGTCATGAATCTAAGATGTCTACCTCCCCTAAGCTCCTCTGAGTCTCTCAGTCATTGATGACCAAATCCGAATAAGCATCTCGGCGAGTAAGATCCAGTCTAGCATCTGAGCAAAAGTCGTCACGGAATAAAAGGGTCCAAGGAGGCTTTGTTGCAAAAGTACTCCAAAACACAGGACTCAAAAGCGCTATGACGCTTTCGGCCTGACCGGAAGCTGCGCCGGGGTGTTAATAAGTGCGCGCCCAATAAGTGATTAACCTTATCATGTATGCCTATAGTATTCGTAAAGCAAGCATATGTATACTAAATCTTTTTTTTTGTTTCGCGGCAGGGCTTGCAGGGGTGACCTTGGAGATCATTGGTCATGGCTGTGCGAAAAGTTTGTTTACCTTATGTTATCAGATATGGGTACGGCACGACCAATGAGGTGTTGTACAACTGAACCTCATCTGTAATGACTGTAGCATCCGTATTTCGGACTATATATCCTCTGCCGATATCCGTATATTATAATTATTTTAAGCGATCTGTCACTATCAATGTGTAGACTTTATGAACTCATTCACTTGAGACGAACCATCATCTCGATTAATAAAATGCTAAGGAGAATCTGAATCAGTCTACGACGAACACTGACGTGTAATTGCCTAATATCCGACCCACAGAGAAATGTCTAGCCAATGACCCCCCATGTGCCAAGCAGCGGGACAATGCTCGGACTGACTCACTAGACCATTTTAGTTTCCAACTGCCGACTGTTAGATTTTGGCCTTCAACCCCAGGAGGCAATATCGTAGATAGAGTTTCTCAGAGTCTGGACCTTATCGTATTACCCCGGCCATGATTTTTCTGTAAGTGTCGATGCAGGCGAGAGCTTATTATAGTCTACCCTTTAGCCATAGGTCAACCAAATTGGGCTGCCTCTGAGTCTGTTTTGGAACAATTCGAATGATGAACAGACCACGGTCGATCCCTTTTCCGTTGTGGGAAATATGGGCCACAAAAGTGAAAGTCTACACAAACCACCCCTGCGATCTGCAGAATATCAACGCGTGGAAATCCGGTAGTGCTTGTTGATCCTACACTAGCAATTTCATATGCCAAGAGCCTGCCGTAGCGAAAATTGTCGGATCTCTATTTGGTACGTCGTAATTCCCAGCTAATTGCCAGCTCGCCATGCCGAAAACATGTCGATAGACACTGCGGAGTAATGTAGTCTAATGTGTTCTCTAAATTTCTCCGATACGCTCAATTCCAAAACTTAGCAATTACCGCTCGAGCCAGATAGTTGAAAATCTCATATCGTTTGGTCCATTGCGGACCACTAGCTTGCGTGTTTTTTCTCCTTATCAAGGCTGTGGCATGCGGGAGGTTTGTGATCGGCAGCGCACAAAGGTCCTCCTCGGTGAGTGGACGTGCACGCGGATGATACGGTTCAGCCTCTAACGGAGCCTCAATCCTGATCAGGGTGGGTAAGCCTGTCCGTGAGCTTCAGCTCTCAGACATCACCATGCTTACAAAGTCCTGACTCGTAACACTTCCACTTGTCAGCGAATCTTGTTCTAGCACCAATGGAGTGGGATAGCAGACATGTACCACTGCCACTCCTTACTAATGATAACCAGTTTCATTAATGCCTGTGTCTTTGAGGATATGAGGCTATACAAGGTTGATTTGACGTACCGTGCTCTACCGTGCTCAACGGGGCCTAATGGGTCTATGGATACGATTTAATTCTCCTTGGCCTATGATAGTAGCTTCGCTTAAAAAATTAGCCAGACTTGCTATCCGTGTCCTTATGGCCCCATGCCCGCTTGTACAGCTTATACTTCATACGGTAGTTATTAGCCAGAACAGGACGTCATAGCCACTATAGCTTCGCTACCGTAGCAAGGAATTGGGTTTTACCAGATCCAAAGAAGATGCCGGTCTATCGGACCGGAAGTCTTGGGATGTCTTACCGGTGCTCCCAAGACGATCTGCCGGTAGATAGGGGAGAGAGAGGGAGAGACCTGCGAGTATATAGATCATCAGATCGACTTCCAGCTAGGAAGAAATGAAATGCAGATTCCAATCAGTCACTCCTACGCTCAGACTATTACCCTCGCTACACACAGATGCATGCAGCAATGGACTCGAGTAGTGTGCCAGCTGTTTTGCAGCAGCTGATCGGTCTGCCTTCAGCAAGGATGGTAGATAGTCAGCAGTTCCAGGTCCTTCGCACAATGGACCTGGATAAGGTTCATCTGCTAGCTTCGATTCCTGTCACTTCAGAGAGCTCTATTCAACCTCTCAATATTCTACATACTCTGTTGCAAGAGATATCCGGCCCGTGGCCTGTGTTTGAGCTCATCAAGTGCTTTACCCGAGTCTACACACAGCTTCCCGAGAGCACAAAGACAGGCACGGACCATAGTTCTTCTGTTTTACTGCAACAAACGTCGGAACTCGTCAAGAAGTTGTACACTTCCTTTGCACAGTTCCTCAGCCACGACGATAAGCCAGCCTTGCGAGCATCTAGCGGTGGCGATGTCATCACCCACCGAGAACTTCAACAGTTTGTCAGCGACTTCCACCTTCCTGTTGACACAACGACGCAAAGACAGAAGCCTATTGTCTCCATTGCCCTCCCCAACGGCCCTCTTCTCGCAGCAACATGCATCGCCGTTGCGACTTACTACACATTATCACCTATCAACCCGGCCGCGGGCCCAGATCAATTCCGAACCGACATCCTGCAGGCAGGAGCGGACTTTATCTTGACGACAAGAGAAGAATACGCCAAGTTACAACTTGATGCTTCGTGGGTCGCCGAGAACAACATCCAGGTCTTCATACTGTCTTGGACAGGTGATGAAGGTCTCGCGCTTAGAAACCTCGATGGGGGGTCGCTCCCTGGTGGGCAGATCGAACGAGTTCCTAACAAAGCTGATGACATCGGTTTGATATTGTTTACAAGCGGGACTTCGGGTACCAAGAAAGTGGTCCCATTGACTATCCACTCCATTATCACCGGTGTCGTCTTCGTGATGGAGTCATGGGGCCTCACTTCTGATGACATCTGTCTAAACATGATGCCCTTATACCACGTGTAAGTTTACTCCCTGTGTGTAATTTTGCAGTATCTAACACAACACAGGGGAGGTCTAGTAAGGAACATCTTCGCACCGATCTTCTCCGGCGGATCCACGGTCTGCTGTCCCTCGTTCGACGCAAACCTCTTCTGGGATGTGACTGAGAATATCCAACCAACTTGGTACTATGCTTCACCTACTATGCACTCCATGATCGTGTCAGAGGCATCTGCACGACCTGAAGCCTTGGCAAAGAGTCGCATACGACTAGCCTGTAACGCAGCTGGTGGCCTGCTGCCTTCGTTGGCATATCAGCTTCGAGATACGTTCAACTGTGTTGTCTTACCCAGCTATGGAATGACAGAGTAAGTCTTTTTAGCAAAGCCAACGCGATGGAACTAACATAAATAGGTGCATGCCCATCTCTACTCCTCCATTGGACTACCGTCTAGACCGTGAAGGCACCTCGGGTATCAGTACCGGGCCCGAACTGACCGTCCTGGACTCCTCCGAGAATGAAGCTGCTAATGGCACCGTCGGACGGATCTGTGTGCGAGGTGAACCTGTCTTCCCCGGCTATCTCAGAAAAGATGGGACTTACGACAAGGCACCCTTCAATAAGGATGGCTGGTTCGACACCGGTGATCTCGGCTACATGGACGGAGACGGATATCTTTACATCACCGGTCGAAGCAAAGAGGTCATCAACCGCGGCGGCGAGTTGATCTCTCCATTCGAAGTCGAGAATGCCATCATGACAGCATCACGATCCAGCGACTCGCCCATCTACGGTAGGGTCTCTCAGACCCTGGCATTTTCAACAAGCCATGATGTTCTCCAGGAGGTTGTTGCAGTCGCTTTGGTTACTCCTCCCGATGTCCCACGTGTGGATCTCAAGACGCTGCAGAGCGCATTGAAGCTTTCTCTCCAGCAGGCTAAATGGCCCGTGTTGATTGCGTATATGAACGACCTCCCCAAGAACAATGGTAAGATTCTGCGGATCAAGCTTGGGCAGCGCTTGGGGCTTCCGTGTTTGACTGATGATACCCCGTATATGGGGAGACATTGGGATGCGACCTGTCCTCCTGCCGATACACCTCTGACGGTTGCTATTAAGTGCACGCCGTGCTCGGTCAACTATCTGGAGCTATCAACCAAGATCCAACCCATTGTCCCCGATCATGTCGATGTCTTCTGTCTCGAGAGTTCTCAGAGCGGCACCCCCGATGCTGTGCTCGCACCGAAGAAGACTGGAGATTCTGTCAACTCCGAGCTGGCCAATGACATTCGGCATCAACTGGGATCGGTCATCGACAACTACATGGTCCCCAACGAGATTCACATCTTGGATCAGCCATTTCGAAGGAACCCCTCTGGTGAAGTCGACGTTGAATGGCTCCAGGCAGAGCTTGAACAGCTTCTGAGCTCCTCAATGAAGCAGCTCGCAGCTTCTACAGCAGGATTGGTCACCAAGGCATTCGCCGAGGTTCTGTCACTACCACCCGCAGACATCCCACGTGACGCCGATTTCTTCAATCTCGGAGGAGACTCGCTCCGAGCTGGGCGCTTACTATCAGCGCTACGTGTAGAGTTCAACATACAGATCCCCATCACAGTTGTATTCAACGGCGGCACGGTTGTTTCTATCGCGACTCATATCGACAAAGTGCTGGAAAACAAGCAACATGAAGGGGAAGAGACGAGCAATGTTGAAGGATGTACCAAAACTTGCAGTTCGACCAATCCTTTCCTCATGCTGCTGCAGCTTGTCCCTATGGTGGTGGTGTATCCGCTCAGACGAGCCTTTCAATGGACCGTGTTCTTTGTGGCCCTCGCTTACAGTCAGAAACTGCCTACGAACCGCTCTATTCCAGGTCGTTTTCTTAACTTGACTGTGTCTCTCCTGATCTCTCGAGTCGTCATCCGTTTCGTCGCTCCAATCGTCGGAATACTCATCAAGTGGTTGATCATCGGTCGCTATCGAGAAGGTGTCTATCCCATGTGGGGAGCATACCACACGAGATGGTGGATGGTGCAGAAGATTGTCGCAATCTGCGGCAAAGGCTTCTTCGACACTAATGAAGCCACTCTGCGTGTCTACTGCAGACTCATGGGAGCCAAGATCGGGAAGAATGTCAAGCTTGAAGGAACTTTGCTTGGAGAGTGGGATCTCCTCGACATTGGTGACGACTCTAACCTTACAGGCTGCATCTGCCGACCTTTCGCTGTTGAGGGAAATACTTCTATGTACCTCGGTCGCATAACTATAGATAGTAACTGTGCCGTTGGCTTCTCCTCCATCATCGCCCCGGGTACCAACATGGCGCCTGATACTTGCCTTGGCTTCAACTCCTCAAGCTGGGAGATGCAGGATGCCAGTGAGGATTACAGGGACCAGCTTCCAAGCGCCAGAAAAAAGCCTCATTGGCTTCTCAATGGCCTCTTCACTATGCCTCTCAGGGTAGTTGCCATGTTCGTGGGCGCCCTGCCTTGGATGGCCGGTCTTGTCGGAATGGTCATAAAAAAGTCGACCAAGTCAGGCTCGCCGCTGAGAAGTAGTGTCAACTGGTTTGCCGAGCCGCAGCGAGTTGGCTGGCACTACCTTGCTCTCACACTTGGATGTCTCTTCGGCCCATTCTTCCTCTTCGGATTCGTCATGATCGTGAAGTGCATCTTGGACATCTTCTTTGGAAAGCTCCAAACGGATATGGGTACGCTGGCTACTTGGCGGGCAAGCCTGATCAAGGCTCTCTATCCTGAGAAAAGGCTCCATGATTTGACTTCCCTGTTTGGTCAGCACTACGAAGCTACATCCGTTTCACTGAGAATGCTGGGTGCCAAGGTCGGACAACGTGTTTACTGGCCTGGTACTGGACCTAGTATCGGAGACTATCATCTCATAGATGTTGGCAGCGATGTCGTGTTTGGATCGCGGTCTCATATGGTGACGTCCGATGGTCTTGGGTCTGAGAAGGTCGTAGTTAAAGACGGCACCATGATCGCTGATCGTGTATGCCTCCTCCCCGGTGTCAATGTCGGAGAGAGGGTTACCATGGGCTCTGGCGCATTGACCAAGAGGGGAGGTGATTACCCCCATGGTGGTACTTATGTCGGCTCCAAGGGAGGCGATGCACTCTGTTTGTCTACAGGCAGCAACACCGAGAAAGGCGGTCTCCGACATCGCGCCCGGGACGTGGGCTCCGACTCTGATGATACCCTCAACGACTCTCGGCAACCGTCAAGGGATGGAGAGAAGGAGAAGCAAGATCAGACAGAATCTGGCATGTTCTCTGGAAGCACGACGGATGTAAGCAGCGACGAGAAAGATTCGACACAGGATCTTTCACCTTTCGGTCGAGCTTTCTACCTCAAATTGGCTCCTTATCACGTTCTTGGTCCTTTTGTCATCTTCTGCTACTCGGCCTTCCTCACAGTCTTCAGTGCTGCCTACTGGGATGCACCCAGCGTCGCTTCCATCCAGATTGTCAACCTCATGCTCAAGCAACGCTTTCTCATTGAGCGTAGTCAATGGGGCGACGTCATTGCTCTGTTCTGCATGATGTTCATCTGCGTTGCCATCATCACCACGATCCAGTCCGTCCTCGCGCTAGCTTTCATCATAGTGTCAAAGTGGGCGTTGATGGGACGTAGAATGCCTGGAAACTACGACTGGGATAGGTCACCCTACTGCCAGCGCTGGCAGATCTTCCTTGCCGTCGAACGTCTCAGGCGAAAGTGTTATAACGGCAATGGCGTCCTCAACCTACTCACTGGCACAAGTTGGATCGTGTACTACTTCAAACTCATGGGTGCAAAGATTGGAAAGGACTGTGCCCTTTTCGCCAACGGTCAGCCAAGCCTCATGTTCACCGAACCAGAGCTGATCACCCTTGGAGACCGAGTCGTTGTCGATGACGCGAGTGTTGTCGCACACATCAACACCCGTGGAAAGTTTGACTTGAACAGGGTCGAGATTGGCGACAGATGCGTGCTTCGAACTGGAAGTAGGCTTCTGAGCGGTGCTCAGATGAAGAATGATAGTTGTCTGCTGGAGCACACGCTGATCATGGGAGGAGATGTGGTAGAGGAAAAGTGGACTATGCAAGGGTGGCCGGCAGAACGATTTACCGCCAAGAGATTGTAAAAGTGTTTTTAGCAGAGAGATAAATTTGTTGATATGGGACAGAAATTATTAGATAAAAAGTTGTTGGAAGGATGGCGGGCTGTTTTGATGGGATACCTGATAGATTATACCACATTTGCATTGCTTCCATTTCTATACCGTATTTCGCTCCGCGTTTGATCGATTATGATACCGCACTCCATGTATCACAACTATGGATCGCGTAGTGGCTCTTCCTTGGTAAAGATGATTGTGTCAAAGTCCCAGGATTCTAAGCTACCTTGGAAGAATATGAACCATTGCACATACATTAGCTATACGGCCTGACTAGTGTGCCCTTGAAATGGCCATACAACACAAATCTTGCCTCCACAACCTACCTATTGAACACAGCAAGTGGAATCCTCTTTACCAGTCTCGCTGGTAAAATTGGATTTTGCACCACTCTCACCATCTTGTGGGAGCCCAGACTCACACGAACAAGTGCAGGAAGTGGAATCTTCTTCACCAGTCTCGTTGGTAAAATTGGATTTTGTACCACTCCGACGATCCTGTGGAAGCCCGGACTCACACGAACAAGTGATCCGTGTTTCCTTTTGGCAACGGCCACATCTATACCCATAGGAACAACTCCCATATTGAATAAAAGCCACCTTCCTCTTCAAGTCCACAGATTGTGGACTTGAAGCGTCTCCACGGGAGAAAGAGCCAGCTACAGAAGGGAAACGTTCTTGCCCATCACCAACCCCTTCTCCATCACTATCCTCACTCTTAGTAGGCCTTTCCTCACTTGACTTTGACTCCTCATTGCATTCAGTCAAGCAGCCTTTGTTTTCTGTCCAGTCCTCGTCAGTCTCGGTCGCCTGAGCGATACTTTTGGTCGAGTTATCATCGCTTGCAGTAGTCTTGTCGTAACTTTCAGTAGTCTGATCTTCGCTACCAGCATGCTCGTTGTCACTTTTGATGGATTCCTCTTCACTTTCAGTGGGCTCTTGGTTGTATCTGAGAAAGTTTAGAAACTGCTGGGCGGAAGATGGTGGAGAGCCAGGTGGCCTCCATTTAGTCATGGCCAATCCGCTCGGTGGTAGACTCTCCATTTTGTTTTTACTATCAATCCAATCCAGGAGTAATGGGCCTTTGGCCTCATCATTTCCTTCATTGCTCTGGATGGGTATGGGACTGAGGCTTCTGGGAATATGGACCCGCCCTCCATCTTGAAAGAAAATCTCCACGTCGCAGGAGTTCGTGCCGTGGGTCTTAGTTGGTATCAACCTTCCTTCATGACTGTTCCGGGGAACTTCATGAGTGTATGGAACCAGTCGAAGATTATCAATATTCTCCATTGCTCTTTCACCAGGTAGGCTTGAGGTGCGTTGGCTTTCACGAGATTCTATTGTTGTGGTATGCTCATCAGGGGATTTCCTTGTGTGTAAATGCGATTCTCCAGTCTCTTGAAGAACAGACTGAGGCAAGTGGTCATAGTCTTGCTCGTCGATATAACGGTGGAGGCTAGAGGTATCTTCTTTTCGCGTCACGTCTGTTGTACCTCGACTCAGGCGACCGATCATGTCAGCCGATTCTAGTATCTGAATACTTGCGCTTTTGAAATGTTGAATATCGTCTTCGTAGTCCTCTTTAAGCCGTTCGAGCTTCGAAGCCATTTCATTCTTCATCTCCTGGATCAAATTTTGGGTGTCAATGTGTCTAGGAAGATCAGCAAGTTTCTTCTTGTTTATTCGTTTCATTCGGAAGTGCCAACGAACCCATAATGTTCCTTTTGTAGAAGTGTGATTGACATGGCCATCTTGAGAGAGCTCTTTGCAGTGACTACTCGGTCCATCAGGTCTTTTACATCATCCTCTACATAAGCCATCTGAGACTTCTTAATGAGACGACGAAGGATTCGCCTGACATGATGTAGAATGTCGTCATCTTTGGTATCTTTGGTATCATATTTATCCAAAAAGCTTTGCGCATCGAGAACAGAGATTTGGATGTTATCCTGACAATAGGTTATAAGACTTGTTTGTCTGCCATTGACGTTGATGGTAAGGCCGTTTGGCCCCTCAATCTCCTTCCACAAGACATCGACAGTTGACACCAGCTGTGAGGATAGTTAGGCTTAGATGTTCATGAAGAGCGTTTTTGTACTTTACTGTTTGAATAAGGATAAGTTCTTGATGATATTGTTTCCACTTTTCTTGTGCGCGGCCGACTTTGTCAAGCAATTTGGCAATCTTCCCAATAACTTGGGCGAGAGCCAGGACATTAGCTGTAGCCCCAAGCGCCTCCATAGCAACTTCTGCCGAGCTCAACGCTTACTCAACGAAGGAATATAGTAGAGTTGGGACTTGGTTACTTATTGAGAGCATGTCATACCCGAATGAGCAAAGATGGGTGCAGCATGAGCTCAAGTTTGGATAGAGGGGGCCCGATGCCTTCCCTTGGTCATCGCAATGCTAGGGATATATGGATGCAATCAACTGATGTTCATAAAGTGCTCTCGTAGAAACCTGTACCAGCCATTTAATAAATGATAGCAGTCTAGAGCCTCATCAAGCAATATGCGAACCACAAGTCAGCCAGGAAGGCACCCGCATTTCAAAAGGCCCTAAGCGTGGGGTTTTACTGATTTTAAGAGGTATACAGCCAGCTGTGCGGAGGCAGTCAGGCAGTGCTCCGACCCTCTAATTGGTTGGGCAACGGCAGATGTATGCGGGCGAGGTCTCGTGGTGAGTGTTGGCTTGAAACTCGATACTGGTGCCGTCAGCGTACAGTATTAGTTGGCGCTTTTTTGGTCCATTTCCTCCCAGATCCTGGGAAATCGCTCTTTGAATGTTATGATACTATTGCAGAACAGTCTGTGAATAGTAGGCGGTAACAATAAGATGCGAGCGCGGTAGCAATACATAGAAGGAGGTTGGCATCGAAAGGGGTCGAGAGGCAGCCCGACGTGGCTCTGGTTGGGCTGCGGCTGAAGGTACTCCAGCACGAGATGAAGGAATTCTACATGTCACTTTTGATCACTTTTGCTCATGTAAATTGTAGTAGATTCCCGATCAGGCTGTGGCGTGGGGAAGTTAGGCAAACGCACGCTTTGGGTGACTTGATGGTTGTTACAGCACATTGCTATCTGTCGGTAAAAAGAGGTGGGCAGGAGATTCAGGAAAGAAGAGGGTCCAAAACGTTATAATACGTTTTCGCTTCGGTAAATACATTACTGTATATTATGGTAAAATCCAAGTTTGTCAATACCTACATAATGCAAGCTAGAGCGGTAAACTCACTACGCCCTTACCCTGGTCGTTGCACCTGCACGTGTAGCCCAGGAAGGATTAGGTTTTTAGTTATGGCCAGTAGAACTGGTATATATCTAGATGTGACTCAGGCGAAGAGTACATGTATGATAAATCGCTCCAAGTTAAAATAAAAGGTTTTTAACCTAAAAGTCCCAAAAGAAAATTAGAAAGGAATAATTAAGTACTAAGAAGAAATTAGAAATTAGCGTATGCTATACCCAAGGAATGGAGATCAGCGGTTATTAGACCTGATTGCTTCGATGTGTTTGGGAATTCCCTTAATGAAATATCATAACTTATTTAGAATTTATCTTAGTTAATAGTACTAACCTGATTTAGATATAATATAATTAACTAAAAATACAGAATATCTTTTCAAGCTAGTATGATTGTTTCTTGCTGGGGCCGTAAGGCTAGGACAATTAAATAACATAGTTATTTATATACTTGGTCCTCTAGATACGTCAGTACAAGTCGCATTTACTTCACTATTTACATTTATTCATTCAATATGAGAAATCTTAAAGCACAAAGAAGAGGGTCAGTGTAGTAGAGAGAAGTTACTACTAAGAAGTGTTTGACCTACCCGCCTCAGTGGGACCCAACGACAAACAACGACAACTTGCTCAAAATCTCTCAATTATGTATCCAGGTATATGATCCTAAGCCCTTACATCTCTCCACTAGTGAACCAAAGAAGGTATTGTGCAACTGTTAGGCAATAGATATACTTTAGTAGTCGGATTTAAAACCCTGACTCAGAGACAGGCACCCACTAGTCGTGGGTGCACTGCCTAAATTTAAACTTCCAGTCATCCTGGTTCTAGCAATGCTGATAACATCAAGGTGTCTCACCCTCGCTCAGAGAGAAAATAGGGTCATGAATGACACTGTGTTAAAGCTAAGCTGGATTCGAAATTTGGGCCTGGTTCGCTGAAGTCTTCTTTTATATTATTGTTAGACACATAAGGAAAAGCTGGAATCTGTAGTTATGAACTCTCAGTTACGTCCGTAACTCGAACGTTCAGGAAAGAGTAAATTACTTGTCATTCAAACCTCTCCCTTTCTACGGCGTTTGCTCATACGCGTCCCCGAGGTTGGCCATTGCAATGATGCCGTGTTATTCCTGATTGTCAACAGTAGGAAATCATTCATGGCGATTACCTCAGATAGCTGAATTGTGATTATGGTATGTCTTAAACTTTCCTCAGTGGAATGTCAAACAAGTTTATTGTTAAAGTATGCTTTATTCCTCGGGGCTTAGACGAGATATAATGGCTAAGAAAGGCATAACTCCTGGCTCAGAACAGCCCCTCTAGAAATTGAAAATAGCCTCAATACCGACCCGGGTATGCTTGGTGACTATCTAACACTTCACGTTTTCAGATCCAGTACTGCAGCCTGTATTCATGTTCTTCCCAGGATCAGAACTAGGCACGATTAGCAAAAAGTCACCCTCATTAAATGGAATTAGACATACCCATCCGATGGAGCTTTAACAAAACCGCGTTCAACCCAGTCACCAATGCAACTTTGACCAGAGATACCACAGGACTGACAGATCATGCTCCACATATTTGCTACCTGGGTTAGCAGGGTATAGGGTTATAGAAAGAGAACACAATTACCTTCTCCCATGTATTTCTGTGCCCAGATCTGGCCAACGGAACCAGCAGGGATCGTACAATCTATCCTGCCACCATCCGTCCATGTATTGGTGACGGAAACGCCTGCCGAAATTCCTAGGACATCTTTGATAACGTTGAAATCAAGTCCAGCGTTAACCTCGACAGCAACTGACTTTGACCATGAGATGCCACGGACACCACTGCCCTCACTCAAGTCGGTATATGTGCAGCTAGAAGCCGTTTCCCATGGTCCCCACCAGGACTTGGCATCACGAGCTTCCCATTTGTTATAACCATAACAGGGAGCGGCGAACTGACGCTTTGGCTTGCTATCTTTTGCACCAACCTTGTCCTCTGATGCATCGAGTAAAGACACGTCAGTCATAGGCACATAAACGTGCTCATCTTGAAGATACACAATGACATCCGAGCCATTATTATTTTCCATGAAATCATGCAGGTCCGCAGAATCCATAACAAGATCCTTAGGATGGTTGGCGAGCGCGCGAGCGTGCATTTCATCAACATGGAGCTTTCTGGGATCAAGATCCACGGACGTGGATAGAAGGCTGAGCGGTGAGGCAATAGTAAGACTTGCAAGGGATACCGAAAAGAGGATAGAAAGCATATTGTATGTAGTTGGATGATATTGATAAGTGGAATATGATGACTTGGAACACAGTTATGGATTGGTAAAGGTCAAGGTTGGTGAGTATTGAGTCGAAAGGAGTTGCCCAGGTCACTATTTATACTTGAAATGGGGCAGTACTCGAACGGCCACTTTCCCAATTGATCGTCTCCAAGTCTGCCATAACATCTAAGAGTTTGCGGTGTCCTGGGTAGAATTGGGTATGGCGGAGTTGGAGGCGGCCGCCCGACGGGTCACGGACGCCATAGAAAGACTGCTGGCTAGTATGATGGTCTATTCGTAGTTGAATGATCAACATTCCGTAATTGGCAATTCGTGTTTGTTGCCCCTTGTGTATTCCACTGCAGGGTCCAGGGATATGCATGGCCGAAAGCCTGTGTCCCCAAAAGACTGCCACCGAACCAAACTACAGCCTGGGAACTTTTTCAAAGGATTCCATAGCATAGACGTTTTTCGGCGAACGTCAGGTTCCCAAAAGGCAAGGACCACCAGCCTGAAGGAATGACTCGGGAGCTTCGGGCTAGTGTTCCCGATTATTGAAATCCCACCGTCAGCGCTTCTATGACAGTCGCAAGCGAAGAAATGGTCTTGATAATCACACATTGTGAACTAATTCTGGAGCTTGAGGACTAGCTAGAATGAGGAGCGGAGAATATGGATGACATACACTGATCCTTTCGAAGCAAAAGCTAATACTTTCATAAGAGGATCATTGACATTAAGAGGTGTAACGCCCAATGACTTAGTTCTGATCCCTAGGGAAAGTAGCAGCTACTTAATGCATGTCGATGGGTAGGGCAGCATCGACAGTGAGTTCAGTTTGTCAGCCGGGAATGAAACACAAGTCATGGGAAACGATTCGTATAAAATAGCTACCTAATCTTTGTGAGTACAGCGGTCAAAAAGACACTTTGCGGCAATTTTATTCGTATTCACGGCAGTTGCTATTACAGCGTTCTGATTTAGCCTTGGGAATATGTAAATGCAGGCAGATATATTAACAGAGTTTTTTAGTGGCAACTAGTCGAATCCTCCTGTCGTTAGTGCATCGAGGAGCATGAAAGTGATCAAGAACAGGATTATTCTGTATCCTTAGTGTATTAGGGTAATTCCTACAAGGTCCAGTCTGACGCTTGAAAAAGAAGTCCTGGCCCTTATCTACATATGTAAATGAGTTTCAAGTGAACGTCTAGAACACCCAGTTACAGAGAGCTTCTAAGCCCGGAGCTTTTAAGAACAAGATGGCCAATTTCCTGCTTCGACGTTGACCACGGAACTTCTCTGAAGAGCCCAGGATCTACTGAGGTTATGGACACAATCGTTACCGGCTAGCCAAAGGTAACTAGTGCGCTGCGAGCGATCCAAGAAGGCCAGCAGGAGAGGTAGATACGTAGACCAGAAAAGTGAAATTCGTGACTATATCAGCATTACCGTTTACAAGTTTATAATAACGCTATACATTAACCGTTAACTTCATTACTAGTCTCAGTCTATATGAACCTTTACAAGCCGTTGTAACTGATGGAAGATACTTGTTCAAGGGGCCTGCCTACTGTGTGAAGGTAAGAACAGGAAACGTACAAGAGTTCATATTTGAGAGATTTAAGCCTTTGAGGTATGCATTTGAGTATGAGCAATGCATCTATTTTGCAGTGCAAGTCCCAATATATCTGTTGGTTTAATACCCGTCCTACAACCCACCCCTGCTAGAATTGATTCATACTTGTAACGCTCAAGCGTCAGGATTCTCTTGTAACCATTGGGAAAATCCAGTGGGAGTAACAATTTCAGCCCATCTCTCGCAGTCACTTGGGTCGGCAAGACCCACCCCGCGTAACATCGCAACGCCATAGACCAAGTCAATATACTTGTTTAGTTCCAAGGGACTAATCGTCGTCCTAGCACCTGCAAGCATGGCTTCGAGATCAGCCTTACCTCCGAGACGCTGCGTTGTGATCTCTGTTCCCCTCGCCTTGCCATATATATCCGCTAATTCGGTCATCGTGCATCGGAAAGATTCTGTATAGTAGATGCCACGTTCAAGAATCAATGGATCGGAAATTGCAGCCAAAGTGAACTTAGACAAGTCATTGACACTGATGAATGAAAGCTGCTCATTACCCGTGCCAAAATAGACAAGACTCTGAGTGGCGCTATTGATGAGAGCCGGCCGACTGTCTCTTTTGCAATCAATAAAGCTGTACTCAAGGATCGCACCCACAAAACCGTAAATGGGCTTGAGTGCACTGGAGAGCTCAGCAAGGCGCTTGAAAGAGAGGTAGGCATCGTATGTTTCGTGGTCTCCCATATTTAGCTTTGTCCAATCAAAGTTCCAAGAGGCAGCGTGAAAAACCTGCAGTCAGATGAGTTAAATTATACGGGAGTCAAGTATCATCTCGGCATACCTTAACACCAGCCTTCTCGGATTCGAGTAAGAGAGCTAGCTGACCTGCCCCGATTACACTAGCCACAGGAGGCAGGGCAGAAATGACAGCATCGACACCCTCGACTGCCTCTGCAAAAGACGCAGTATCAAAATAATCTCTGCAAGTGACAAACTTGTCAATTTTCGAGACGATAGCGGGGTCAAGCTTATCCGAGTTTCTGCTCAGGCCCCGTACTTGATGACCTTGAGCTAGTGCAACACGAGCAAGCTCTTGGCCTACCATACCAGTAATGCCCGCGATTAAAATAAACATGGTAATAAAACGAGACAATATGACCGCTGGTAGAATAAAGGCAGTTTTTGAAATCGCTTTGACAAAAGGGAAGTATGGCCCTATATAGGCATATGTGCTACATAAACCTGTTTTCACATGCCAAGCTTAGTGACACTTTGGGATATGACATATCTGATGTAACGTACCCTTTTGGACTCGAACGAAACGAATTCAGCAATTAATATTAGCTAAGGTTCGATTAAAACAGGCGAAGGATGAGGTGTATTCCCATACGTACAAGTTAATGCTAGCGGTTGAACTTACTAGGGCTATCTATATACTTTACCAATAATTCGCACACAATTTGTTGGCTATTCAGTCATATTTGCAAACTATCCTAACATGCTTTAAAGGTGTCGAGTATCTAAAGTAGGGAAAAATCCTCAGACAAAACAAAAACCCCTCAGCCTTGCAGTACATGTATTGATAATCTCATTGGGAGATTTGGAAAGCTTTGGCTTGATAAAGTTGAAGTTCAAAGCAAAAAAGAATGCATTGATAATCAATTCCTCACTTAAAGTGGACAATTGTAGGTCTTGTAACATCTAGGCCCTATAAAGAGTTACCTTGCAGATTAACTACTGCAGGGACTAAGGGGTAAAACTTACTGCAGGGTGCTGTGCAAGCGGCTGACCCAATCGGGTGAAGACCGCAGGCAACCATACAGATTGTTATGCATTTTTCCCTCTCTACTATATTGCATTTGCATTTATTGCGGAATGACCAGATGTGGTCATTAAGAAAGGAAGGAACAGTGGACGCATCACCTTCATTCTCCCACTGATCTCCCTTACAATCACGCTCCCTACTGTTGTGTGAGCAGATAGTCTCTTCATAAAGGTATAGTGAATCCTCACCTATAGAAGGTAGTACATCCTTTACCCTTTACAGAGCTCGCCTTATCGCCCTTGCCATTCATATTCCTTATGATATCATTAGCTATTGGGTACTTGCATTTAATGATAGACATTGGTTACGCACAGCAAGCGTCATCATCATTACGCGTCTCTCTATGAGTAGCACCTTTGTGGTTCGCATGGTCGTACAAGGTAAAGTCTCGAGCACCTACCAGCGAGGCGAGGATTGTGATAGTAAAAAGGCTAAGCTGCATGATAGGCAGGTATAAAAGTAGAAGAGTGTGTATGGAAATGTTAAGAGACTTGTTGCAACTAAGAAAACGTAGGCGATGAAACAGGCTCTATATATACCTTGGGTTTTCTAAAGAGCTGCCTTTCCAAGACATCGTATGATCTAATAGGAAAGAGATTTGTGAGGGAATTCTTTTCAAAGAGTAAGGTTTACCTGGCGTGCATGAATCCCAGTATGTCCCAGTATATCCCATTGGGTTTCGGTGGGGGAGGATTGACTTACTGTGCCGCCTCAAACTCGTATCGATATATTGTCTGCAGGTGATATAGCAAGATTAAATATGATGTTGCTTCTCGGATAGCTGCCACTATATTAGATTCAGGGCCAAATATTACCTGTCTAGTATTGATGATCTATATTAAAGATCTAGAGCCTTGTTTTAGGAGGTGGAGGGTTGAGTTTATTATCAAACTTAGACATCTTGGAAGACAACAAAGATATATCGCAGTCTTTAGAATTGACAGTGGTAAGAAGGGCAATTTGGTAAGGCGCAGCAAGCTACGCCTCCAGGATATAATGTGAGTTGGATTTGTTAAGTTAGCCTGCCAAGTCTGCCAAGTCTGTCGAGGAAGTTAAAATAGTCAGGCTAGTACTGTAACGCGTCCGGGCCCGGTACGCGCATGATTCGCCTATAGTAGAGCTCATCTAAGTAAAAGGCCTTCTATAGACCCTGGAAAACATTATGTAGGACAGTAGTTAGGAAGGAGTAGACAACACATGCTGTCAAAAGTAACAGGCAAGAAATTTAAGCTTAACTAGGAAAGAGCCGAGATGTCACATTGTATTCAGTGCAAAACCGTCATTATAAGTCTACTAAAGTATTCAACATAGAAACAGCGACTAAAAAAGATCGCGATTTCCTGTGTTGAGGTTGAGTGAGTGTCCATTCGTCGGCCTCAGCTCCATTAGGTCTGCCGCCTCAGCTTGAACACCTGGTCGCATTGGAATAGGCTACGCCATGGCAATGTTTTTTTTTAATTACCTTGGCTCACCGGTTACAGTTGATTTACTTTGTTTTAGCCTAGTTACCCTCTTGTCTGTGAGCAGAGGAAATACTAATCGAGACATGAGATTAGTCAACCTAATAGGCGGATAATCAGAAGATGTTCTAGACCCCACGAAGCCCCCAACGTCAAGCCAGTTTCTCTCTTCTTTCACCGTCACTTTCACAGGTAAGGGAATGTAGACTCTCCAAGTAGTAAATAAGTCACATTACCTAACAAAACGCAACTTTAATGACAGTAATCCTGAAAACCAAAACCTTCAGACCCTAGTCTTGACCGAGAAGTCGACCTTTCTGCCATCAACAGTGACAGTAATGTCAATCTCAATCTCCAAACCATTCTTCTTCGTCTTGATCGCAGTAACAGCATCTTCGTGCTTCGTCTCGACTGCTGTCCCATCCTCCTTGGCTATCGCCGCCTCCTCCTTGTCTGTCTGCACTGCTACGTCTGACCGTTGCGTTGCACACGTGGTCGGTTTGTGTTTGTCGCGGCGATCAGAACCCTTCTTTCATTCAGACTTGAAAGTGTCGTGGAAACATGCAATTCCCACGCCTCCCTTCTTGATTCCATAGGGAACGATGCCGCTTGCGTTGGGGAGAAGTGCCAAAGATGAACGACGATTAAGCTTGGCCCTTTGCTCAAGGTCCTTTGGGCTACTGAACCGGGAATCGCCCTTGACTTTCTCACCCGAAGACCAGAAGATGCTCCCACCCTATCCCCGGAAGTTAATGTAGACTAGCCTCTTGCCATCCTTGCAGGCTGTCTTGGAGCTCTAGGTCTCACTCCTGTATAAGTTATATATGAGTTTAGTTTCTCCAAATTGTAACATCATGAACAAACATACTTCTACATATAGAGCCAGCTCTGGCCTCTACCTTATGTACATCTACCGACCTTGCCAGTGAGGCTTGGGTCAACCTCGGCAGCCTTAAGAGGCTGGTAGATAGGGCTCAGCAGGCAAAGAGAAATTAGTTTGTGCACTGACAGCATAAATATGGACCTCAAGCGTGAAAGTTTTAGCAAATGGCAAGAGGATCGAGACTAGAGGCTTAACTCACAGTATTGCCAATGATCATGGACACAATGTTGGAGCCGAATTTGATGACAGGACTGAGTGGAGATGGCTCGTCATAGCTGCCAACTACTCCTTGGCCGTGTCTACAGAACTTGACATCGTGATTAGAGATTAAAGGTAGCCTGCTCGTGGCCGAGTGTTTCATTTGCAGCCAGAGACTGGAAGAGGGGGACCTTACTAGGGCTAGCAGGGCGCGTAGTAATTGTGACTCCCCCTCGTCTACCCAGTTTGCATATCGTGGGCTATTAAAGGTCCAAGAATGCAGTCTTTAATAGAAAGGAAGGAAATTAAGACTTAATAGTCAATTAGTAATATCCCTATCTTCCTATAGTGAACCTCTAGCTATCTTACAGTAACCTTACGGCGACTATATCACTCCTTTTAGTAGAAGGAAATTAAGCCGTTATCAGAGCAACACAATAAACCGTTCTGAGCATTCAAAAGGCTTGTTACTCCCTCATGGATCTGAGTCGTGATCTCCGACCAATGCGTTATTGCCCTCCAATCCTGTCCTCCTAGAAGAATAGGATTCCTCTCTGTGTTCATCATTACCAGTCGCTGCATCTGTTCTCGCAGGCGGGCTGAGGCTTTGGATTGTTGGGCGCTCATCAGGCCTTCGTGACCTAGGGGGGCCTGGTTGGAGGGTATTGGTCTCGAGGAAACATTGTTCGGTGGCGTTGGCGGTAACGGTGGTAGTGGTGTAGACGGTTACGTTGGAAATAGGAATGACCTCCTCGACAGCAACAACATTGATATCGACTTTCACCGTGACGATATCACCATCTAGTGTGACAGTATCACGGCAGTGACCTTTAGAAGAGATGCTGATTAGCAATTGCACTCGCATTCATAATATCTGACAGGCTTTGGGAATTGAACAAACCTTGCGTCTTGTTGTTGATTGTCTCTACCTTGACCTCAGTGATGTAGTTAATTTGGGGCGGAAGGGTCTGGTTCCTGGATCAGTATATGACCCCTAGGTAAGAGACACTTGTGAAAGAACTTACCGTGATCGATGTCGTAACAATTTCATTCGTAACGGTTACGGTACTGATAGGGATGTAGATAATCTTGGCTTTATCATGAACTCCGCATTCACTGATATGGCCACCGCAAGCAGCCATTACTTTGTCATCGGGACGTGCGGAGGGGTTTTCGTTCGGCCTTCTCGTTGTGATGGAAGTTGACTCTGTGGTCCGAGTAGAGGCAGACGCTACAGATTTCATGTTAGTAAATGATTCATTCGTGGCTTCGGCTTCGGATCGAAGCAGATACGTACGGATTGCCGCAATTGCGAGGTTTGCAAGGCATAATGCCGCAATGGCAGTAGCTCGTGACAGAGATTGAGTTAACATGGTGGATCGCTGAAGAGAGTATGACAACGAGGGGTGGAACAAGCTGCGATAGTCTGGGAGAGAGCAGGGTATAAGAGATGAGCAGCGGGTGAAAGGGAGATGTTACGGATGAGATAAGGTGGCCACGCATCTCTGGTGAATTCTTGACTAATATTGTGGTGGCGTAGACGGGCCATCGAGCTTCGCTAGGGTTCAGCTGCTCAAGCGTCTGGCTATGGGACACGGGGTCAGGAATCCAGAGTTTAGAACTGATACTATTGATCGTCCTTTCTCATTCAGGAGATCAGCTTATTGAGACGCGCCATGGTGAGTTCTAGCTATCCCAAATCTGGACGCATTATCGAAATGTGATATAACGCAGGGAGATAAACGGAATGCAGTGTGATCAAGATCCTCGGATTCAGACACTTTGATGCAAATCGCAGTGCCTTATTAGTCAATCAGAAAAACTCAATTGCGTTGCCTATGCTGTCTTCTTTTTACAGTTAGTGCAATTTGTAGATGGCTGGCTGAGGCTGGCGGTGGAATCTCTGTTGATGGTGGTCTAGACTCGATAAGGCCAAGCCACAACGGGCATTGAGAACTGATATGATATACTCCATTCACAACACTAGCAATCATTCTCAGTCATATTCTGCTTAAATTGGTCAAGATTGGCGTTTAATCCAGCTGGTACACAGCTGAGTTCACAAGGTTTGGGATGGGATCATCGTGTACTCACACGTAAGCACACACGGGTGGCGCCCCAGGATTGTTGATCCCGGACGTACTAGGCCTGCCTCTCGTGTCTTCCTAGGTTTGATACATGCACCCACAGGTCTCTCCTCTCTCCATAGCTTCGCTTCTTTGATTTAGGTTTTGTCAGGGGCTGGTTTTCGGAGTGGCTAGCTAGATGGACACATTTCATGGAGTGAAAGATAATCACGTTCGGCTTGCAACCCAAGCTTGACGGTGGACTCAGGGGCAACGCGGAACATCTAAAGCACCATAAGTGTCGTGATACATGTAGGAATTCTGCATTGAGCCGTAGTGGAACGTTGCTCAAGAGCATGTCGCTCACTCGCATCAAAAGCCACGATGTAAAGCCAAGCCGAACAACGACAGACTAGATTATACTATTTGACACTGTAGCCCTTATAGGTGAGCTTTTGATACTGCGAGGCACAAATCCTGAATCAAATATTTATAAAAGCCAACAAGCTCCCAGCTTTGTAGTAACGTCGACCACGTATTCCACAACTCTCTGCTAGAATAGCACTCTCATTTGATCACCTTTACACGGGCATTTTCTTTTATTAGCCATGGTTTCTGAAGTAAGATTTCTTCCACTGAAATCAGTCAAATCGTCTCTGCTAAACATCATATAGCCGACTAGAAATATCGCCGCTGTCGCAAGCGGGGGCAAAAGCTATGTGTTCTATGTTAACTCTGATCACAAGCCTTGCCATCTCCTTTCACCGGTCGGACGAAACACCAGTGATTTCGATCAACAGACCATCACGATCCCTAATTTCGACTTGAAAGTCAAGTGTGGCAGTGAACAGATCGCTGCTGTCGCTTGGGAGAACAAGGGTGGTAGGGAGGTAAGTCCACTACTTCTCATGAGATGCCCAGACTGATTTATGAGATCCGCGTGTACTGCGTACTTGAAGACAAGTCAGACCCTGAAAAGAGGGGCTATGTTCAGGAGATCTGCTTTAGTAGCAGCAACGCGAACGGTTGGGAACTAGGTCTTCTTGGCTACTCTGCCCCGCGGTCTTATGTGGCTGAGGGCACGTCTCTGTCTGCCTCAGTCCAGGTTTTACCTGACAGGGCAGAAATCAAGCTGTTCGCGTTCGAGAAGGGCAAGGACGGCGCTAAGAAGATCAACCTCTACTCTTACAGTTACACGACGCAAGACTGGGTTGTCAAGACTGTCAGTAGCAAGGTTGTCGCCTGGTAGGTGTGTATTTGAGTCGAAATTAGATGAGGTCAGAGACAAAATGAACATGATATCTTCAAATGACCACAATCCTTTGCAAATTGTCATTTGCTTAATCATGGTGTCAAACTTGGGTACTCTTATCATCTAAACCTGACTGATGATTGATGTAGAGTCAACTGGAGTACAGGGTAATTCCACGCTAAAGGAGCGTCCTATTTGTTACCAGATTCTGGATACTATAACCTACGAGACCTTGTGTGAGAATCTTGACTCTGAGCGATGCTTTGCAAGTATGCTGTAACATTAGCAAGAAAAGAGATCCCAGACCTTTACTTCAGAAAATGTATCAGTGTAGATTGTAGTGCTGTTGAGATTGGTCATGAACAATGGAATAGGTCACAATGTGAGGAAACTGGTGACGAGGTCATTACGCCCTGACCCTAGTCCACGCATACTGCATACTTAACCCAGGAAGGATTAGACTCAGCCATCCGGCACTATCTCCGTTTTCCCTTAGCATTTCATTTCAGCTCGCCACATTGATATAAAGGTTTGTAAAGCCGCCAAATCATTTAGTGTCTCATGAATCTGTCTCACTTAAAGCCTTGCACATACGTGCTTGAGCCTGTTTTGCTTCCTATATCTTTTTTGACGTCAGAGGTGGTCCAATCTGCAGGGTTTCACTTTCCAGCCAGCCCTGTGATGTCCACCAAGGTGAAACCTGTGTTTATCACCTCATTGTCTTGAATCTAGATGAATTCCGGGAACCATCGTGACACATATCGGTTGTGGGTAGACTCTAAACCATTGCGTCAATGCAGCGAACACGTAGTACATCTTAGGCAGAGATGCATCATCCTAGCCAGATGCATTCGAAAACCCTCCTGTGTCAAAGGAGATCAGGGCATACTCCATCAAGGTCTAACCGCCGTGGTAAATCAGTTGCCTTTGGCCAAGCGATTGCGCAATAATTGTGATACCGCACGGCACCTGCTCCAAACATCGCCCTAGATGATGGGCGAGGATCTAGATCTGTCCTTAGTCACAGCGTGTTTCACATCAGCTTGTCGGTTCAAGCCAATTTTCCGAAGTTTCCCAATTGCAGAAATATCATGAGGGGTAGATTGACTTCATGGTTTATCAAGTATACCATGTGGCTTATTCGTCACTGGCAGGGGATCGACGTATACCCTGGTGGCGCAACATGGTCGACCAGGGTCTGTAGTCGATAGTGGCTACTAACGGCGGTTTCCTCCCATCATTGAGCAATTATTGGTAGAAGAAGATCTCCTAGCAACTCGCTCAGTGTTGAGGGTAGTATTTCACCGTTTGTGGCTGTTTTGTGGCGTGCTGACATCCCGAGAATAGTCAAAACGTGGGGCAACGCCTCATTCTCTTATGCACAGCCAAAATGGGATTAGTCGCCGCCATCGGCTGGTGATCCGGGATCTTATTGGGTCTTCCTCTACCAAAAGAAGACGCGTCCTTGACAGAACTAGGAAATGCAGTTGATATCACAGCTATTGATGCAACCATCGGGCCAGATTTCTTAAGGTTTGTGGTAGTGACTGATGAATCACGAACTTTGACAGTGTTTTCCAGTATTCAGTTAGCCTCTTTCGTTACTTTCAGAGATTTGTGTGAATAGTGCAGTCATACTAATTCCAGTATGAGACCCCAACGTAGGTTGTTTAATTGGTATGTATTATAGAACCTGCTATTACTCTCTTGACCACTTGCGACCAATCAAGTTATGGCCACGCTAGGTCAGCTGCAGCTATCTCGACAGCCGAGCAGGCACAGCATCGCACGAGCAGTGTTCTCTTCACTAAACTACATACGATCAGCGGCTATGCAATGAAGAACTCTAGATTTGTCTCGATCCATTCTCTCCATACCGGAATTGCCCGACTCCAACTGTTTCATTCATTTCTCATATCGTCTGAGGCTGGCTGATATGCAGTGATCAAGGTCCAATATGTGTTTGGTGCTTTGGACACGCTAGCTACTTGGGTTCCTAGACCTTTTTAGCTTTTTGATGGGCTCGTTTGGTCCCTGATCGGTGATCTCTGACGTAACTGGCTCTTTATCAATATCACATACTAAGCAGCGTGCAGTCTGTTCGAAATCAGTCATAGCACTAATGATAGATCTTTCATTCATAGTCCGAAATGCCTTGGCGAGCACGGCGATAGGTCTGGCTTGGCCCTGAGTGATTCATATCAGCTAAAGCTTCCCAAGCCTTCTATGTCCTTTAATCCACATTCGTCTAATCTGTAACCTGTGCCGCAGACGACTAAAGACAATTGAGGCCTGTGGCTGGCTATCATCGACCTTCTAGTGTAAGTGCAGATGTGATTGATCCCTTGTTTTATGTGACAGACATAGAAGCTCCTCAAGACGTTTACACGGCTGGCTGAAAGACAGACATGCATTGCAGATTTTGCCTCCTGCCAGGCTGGCATCACAAGTGGTGTATCTCTGAGGTCTAATTCGTCAAAGGTCACTATCAAACTCCTTCTGAGCCTCCCCACCGTCGCTTTCACGACTTCTCACCGAATTTATGGCTGACACTACCTTGCTGATCCTTAGTACACACGCCTTTGACACAGAATGGGTCCTCAAGAATACGTCGAGACCACGTCAACAGTCCTTAGTGCAAACTCGTCGTAAATGTTATTTTTTCACGAGTTGAATGAGTCGGCGGCAACAGCAATGCAAGTTCCAAGTCTAGACCCCGACCTCGTCCCGATTCTCATGTTCATTTGCCTCATCCTAGTTTGCATACTTTGCCTCAGCTGTCTGATCCTGGTCATTGTGGTGATCAGGCTTTGCGTTCACACCCAGCAGAGCCCACCAGTCAAGGTCGAGGAGAAGAAGAGGGAGATCAAGGAGGAGTTTAAGGAAGAGGTCAAGGAAAGGGTCGAAAAAACTATAAAGAAGCTGAGCGAGCCCGCCCAAGAATTTCTTCATTCTGCACAAGATCTTCTCAAGCATCCAAAGCACTCAAAGCAACAGCAACACTTCACTCAACAATCAATCGATTCTTTTTGCCATCCCTCTTCCACAATGTCTGCCGCTCATACCAAGGTAAATTTCTACCCTTTGTCATAATTCCAGCCATCCTCTGATGCATCATACCTAGCATCTCGTAGCTGTCGCTACACCTGAGGCCTACACGGTTCTCTTCCAAGTCAACAAGGAATTCGAACTGTGCACCTACGAGAGTTCAACTACCGATGAGGTTGCGAGCGATGGTTACACCAGCAAGACCATCAGGGTCGACGGCGATGCCATCCAGGTCAACACCAAGCTACCTGTAATCGCTGCCGTCGCTTTTTCGATCCAGCAGTACTGCAATGGTGAGGCCAATGTAAGTATCGTATCCTATCTCGCATTGACGCATCAAGTTGCTAAATCTGTGATCTATAGGTACGACTTTACTACGTTTCGCGCAATGGAAACGTCCTCCGTGAGCTCCAGCGTGTTGGAGGACCCACCGGAAAGTGGAAGCACGGGGAAAGGTTTAACAAGAAGAACTACCCCATTGCTGAGGGCAGTGGTCTTACCGCCAACGTATTCCAGCTCAACAAAGACAACCAGTTTGCCATCAAGATCTATTACCAGAAGAACAATGATGATGATTACCCGGATGTTATCTACAACACTGTGGGCACCGACACCTGGAACGATCAAATCAACGTCACCAAGACTTAAGCGGTGCGAGAACCCATTGTTCCTCTCACACTTGACTGGGTGACAGAGTACGCTTTGTATGGCAATAGCAACACCTGTAGCTAGGATTCTGATGGTTCTGATGGACGTGTGACGATGGCATCACGCTTTTAACTACAATAATTCAACCTATACGCTCCTTGACTCTATCCCATTGACTTCATACATCGAATGATAAGATTGACATGAAGTGAGCTGTAAGAACATTTTATCTTGCTGTGACCAGTGTTAACTTCTAAAGCTGCCTTGTTGTAATCTGATTCCGGGAATCTATATGATGAGGTAAACTGCCATACTGCCATGATGAGCGCTTGGGTGACAGGCTTAGGGCTATTGAGTACAATATATTCAACTGTTAGGTCAGCAGCTCCTCACAAGACAGGTGTTTTGCCATATTCTATAGCAATGCTTTTACATGCACCTGCAAGGACTTTAATTCATAGCCTGTGGCTTCTGTGAGAATAAGAGCGGATTATTGTACGGCTCTTGGTGGCTCGTTAAATCCCAGTTTGAAGTACGGGATACCACTCGCGCTTAAGTCCTGTACTACTATTTAATTAGACCTCTTAATAATGTCAGGCGCATAAGCAAGGTAAAGATAACACTCACCTATTTTGCAATATCTGGAGGTTATGTTTTGACGGTTGTATAATTACTGCATCAATTTTCTATCACATGCTCAGACCAGTCGCTTCAATTGACAAAGACTTTTGAGTTCTAGCCACGTTCTCGGCATAAAATCGATTGCCTTGCAAGCTTCGCTATGAGCCCTTTGGCACTAATACAGGAAATACCCCCCTGCAGGGAGAAATCGAGGATGGTACAGTACACTTCTGTCTATGCTGCAGAAAATATGAAGCTCTATTGAACGGGTGTCCAAGTGGCCAGTGCATAGTTCATTGTTTAGGGCTGGTGACCGCATTTGTGAAGTCCGTTCTCGATGCAAAATAATGAACCAAGGCTACTAAATGTCCTACAGATAGCATTTTGGCGTTAGAATAACGGTAGTTGGTCCATCAGAAGTCTGCAGTAAGAGAAGTGTTGACAGCAACCAGTGTGGGCAATCTCAGTCAATACAAATAACGCAGATCGGGAGGAGTGCATGCGTCAGATTGACGGAAATCTCGGACCCCGGAAATTTCGGACTCCGGAAATCTCGGACCATGGAAGTCCGCAAGCTCGCCCGACAGTCATGAAGTCTCTCCGATCTATCCCCTGGTAAGTTACAAAGCACAAGTCAGTAATGAAGCGTAACAAATGATTTTAATTATTTGAATGGATATTAGGACTGTATGACATCTCGCCATATTTATTATCTTTAACTCTATAATACTTCACATAGTGCCGTCGAGAGGTCTAGCATTAGATAGCCACAATTCATATCTTAGTGAGTGGGCGAGGCAGATTAATATTGCATAAGTAAAAAAAGATTTTCTTTATACAATTAGGGATCGAGATATTTCCAAGACATTATATGGTAAAGGCTAAACTTTACTTCCCTAAACAGAAAGGAAGGAAGTCTCCAATACATTAATAAACCCAGCTCTCAGCCCATCTCAATACAAAAGACACTGTTCGATATCGTTCATACAATAGTAGATATAGTACAAGGCCGGAATAAATAATTTTTGGCAGCTTTGTCAGCTAGATTGAAGAGTAACTAGTGAGAGCGCTAGTTATAGTGTTGTTAAGACTGAAAGTCCAAGCTATTTGCAATAATAGTTCAGGGAGTTACCTTATACGAACTGGGTGAGATGCTAGAGTAATCTTTAAAAATTATTATAAACTGTAAATATACCTAGTCTACTATGTTATAGAGTCACTAAGGGTTTTCACTTTACTGCTTACTTCCAACCTCTGTTCACCAAGTTTCTATTTCATCGCCTTGTTTTATAGTAAGTTGAGAATACCCCTGACTTTATTTATAGCTAATTCACCTTGAGATATTTTAGGGTTAGTCGGCCCGTAAATATAGAATTGGGAAGCCTTAACTACGGAGCAGGGTGTCTATAATTAGATAAACGACTTTAGCCGCGACCCACAAGTGGATGGATTGTTTCCGTCTAATATTGCAAACCCCCACCACCTTTATTTTTATGCCCCTTGGTTGACAGGGAGCTACACGGATGTACTGGGGGTTTCACCAGGTCTTTACGACTTGGGGATGTGGCTAATGCCCACCGAAAAGAAGGTATGAAAGACATGCAGGTGATGTTAATTATATTAGTGCAGGGACCAGAAGCGGGCTGAAAGATCAGATAACATTTTAATACAGCCGTCTTGTTTCCTGACTGGCAAAGGGATGGACTGTGAGGTCTCCAATTTGCACAGCCTGCCTGAGAAGTTGAATTTGCACAGCCTGAGATTTCTAGATCTCGTATTCCGCATTTCTAAATCATGCTGTCTACTTCACCCTCCCTCTAGGCCTCCTTTATCTATATTTACAATAAGCTTACTTAAAGTTTAACTTCTGATTAATACCGTTTTATTGTAAACTGCCCATACTGTTCTTCACTCAACTGTAAAGTTAGTATGTTTGACGTTCCTTTCGTATTTGACCCATACTTACAGCAAAACTTAACAGTTACCCGCACATTTTTTCCTTAGGGAAGATCCTGCAAATCTTGCCAGGTAGCTAGTCTATTATCAGGTAAGTGTCTCTAATAAACTTAAGGTTTTAAACTGACCTAAGTTCATTCTATAGTAACTGTTTTGAGTTTGTAGCTGAGAAAGACAGCTCACGATAATACTGCAACAGAGAAGCCAACTGTGATTATCTATATTACGATATTCGTTCACTTTGGTGTCCAGAGATCATCGTTAAATACATAATTCTAAATTGCGCTTACTACAAATACGCTTTGCTACACTACACACAACGTAAGACCCTCAATATTTAGCCCACTAGGTTTGTTGTGCCTATATGCCCCCCAGCCATAGGTACTCAGTCAAATGTCTAATCTACTGCTATACAGAATCAATCCTTAACTATCGACCGTAATGTCTCGTCAAGACGTGATGGACAAGTTTCGTCGAGCTATCAATGCAAGCAAATCCCGGTTAAAGCCTGACTACCCTCGAGAAGGCCAGCTTCTTCTCGACAGTGAGGAGCAGGCATCTGCCTTTTGTCAACACAATCCAGAACAACACCAGGAGAGTCAACCTACTCATGCGCCAGAAGAACAGGAAGCCGATTGCGCTCAGTGCAGGGACTTGCAAACTGCCCTGCAGATCGCACAGAATCATATACGCTTCATCCAGGAGGATATCGATCATATTGCTAGCGACATCGGGGCGGTGGTGAAGGCAGTCGGGAAGTCTCAGAGAAATCCATCTACAGCGAACAATGAGAATGCTATAGAGGAAGTAAAGCATATTGGCAAGAGGCTTAGGGACCTTCAAGATGATATCAAGCACCGAACCAAGGAGGTTACAAGACCGGAGTAAGATGTCACTAAAAAATACGGAGTCATTACGTTTATTTATGAATGGGATCTGTGTTTTACTGTATACGACGAGCGTAAAAGTTCTAATATTCAACCCTCAGAAGAACGGTGAAAAAGTCGTATTTTATAGCGAAATGGGGGTTTCAAGTCTTTCTGGGTTACCATCATGTTGTCAGGCCGCTTTCGGATTAGAATTCTGAATACAGGTCAACAAATATTTTCAATATAGGCTCTCGGTAACGACTGTATTTCTTGTAATATAGGTAACGACTGAACGAAATATTTCTTTGACCATTTAGATCGTAATTCCCATTCGATCACAACTTCTTCTTCATCTGGTCGTTTCACACTCTGTCAACCTTGGGCAGCCAATTCTTCGGAGAAGAAGCGGGTGCAATGTAGTCAGCCAGGCAGTTTAACTCTAGAAACGGAAGTTAGCACAGGTCCAAAAAGCTTGGGGCTCACCACTTACACAGCGCGCACTGGGGGCACTGGGGTATCGCTTGGCACATTTCTTCTGTAGCGTAAGATGTCAGCGCACACTCAAGAGGTATTTATCAAGCATTTCATGTTTCCAGCCTGCCATATGAGGAAGGGGGTACGGATTACAGTCCACATACCGAGCAACACTCGCTATCCTTGCTGCAGTGCCCGTCGCGGAGCTTGCAAGCGCGTGCCTCATTAGCCTCGAAGACGTCGTTGACGCCACGGACTTCGTTGCCCTCAGCGGCTGGGCCAGTAGGGCTGGCAATGGCAATGGCAGCGAAAAGGGCAGATAGAACGACGGAGAGCTTCATCTTGATGGTTTTGGAAAGGTAGCTTTGTCTTTGTTTTCTTCGTTGTTGTGTTTGTTAGTGTTGGGTGATGAGAGCCGTTATCAATGGGGAAAAGTCCTTCTTATACTTGGTTTCTCGACCTGGGGAGACGTAAGATTTAGATTGTTCATGCTGCTTGTACCTCAATACGAGTTACTTAGAAAGGCTTTTGGTCATAGAAACTGCTGTTCATCCTCAGAAGCTGTTTGTACATGTAGTCTCCTTCTAAAATGGGAAATCGCCGTTGGGAAGATGAAGACCGTGCAGATATAAGCTTATGTCACAGTGGAGTTGGTGGATGAACATGGATAATGAAGATATCTTCCTGTCCTCATATCTACTCAATCACTATCTAATCAAGAAGCAGTATGGCACTGTTCATATGTATTCATCGTGTGAATATTAGCATTGTCTGTAGGCAAGTGAAGACTTCTGATCTTACTCCGTACCAGATCGGAGGTTTCTCAATAGGTTCAAAGTGGAGTTCCTTGGCAAGACAAGTCGAGACCGTAAGATTGCGGCTACGTTACACAATGATTCGAGACTCCATGCTCCTTGGGCTTTTTATTTAATACAAGTGGGTAACGATATCCCAAAATGCCTTTATGTTGCATATAGCCTCATTTAAAAAATCGGACACTTCCGAAAGGTTCTAACATTCAATTATTTAATGTGATTGAATTTAGTATAAGATCAACCATCGATGAGCAAATCATGTAAAGCTATTGCAAGTATGGCTCATCAGCAAGAAGCCAAATGTAAGAGCTAATGACTACACTCCATCAAACATCCCAGAGAACCTTGGCATTGTCTCGAAAGAGCTTCCGTACAAGATCCTTGTCCCCATCGCACCACTCTATGACTTTATCCATGAATGGCTTCGCATCGTACCCCCATGATTTCGTATGCGGCCAGTCAGACCCAAACACAACCCCATTTCCATTTCGCATACTGAAAAGTGCCTTTGCCAGTGATTCAAAATCCTTGAATTCAGGATCGTTCGAGAATAAATAAGGAGCAGAGATTTTGACGTAGACTAGAGGATCCTCCATCATTATTTTCATAGCATTCCAGCCTGGTTGCTCCGCTGGATTCAGTGGTAGGATGGATGGAGACCCGAAATGCTCGAGTACAAGCTTAACTCCCAGTTCGGGGACCAAGGGTTGGACGTGGTTCAGTACGTCCATATCAGCATATAATCCAATTGACCACGTCTTCATTGGCCGCAGCTTCTCAGCGTACTTTCGTAAGGCGGTTTGGATCTGATCCTCGCTCAGGGGAGTTTTGGTCGACCTCAAGTTAAGCCGTACACCTCTGACGCCCAAACGGTGCCATTGACGAAGGGTTTCCATGTCGATATTGTCTGGGTCGAAGGCAACCACGCCACGCGCTTTGATTGGACCTAGTTCTTTCAAACCCTCGAGTATCCAGGTATTGTCGTTTTTGTATGTAGATATCTGTACGAGAACCATGTTTGGCAATCCAAGCCGCTCGGAGTTCGAGACGGCTTGGTCCATGGTCGCTTCCTGAGGAGGTTTTGTACCAGTAGGAAGCGGGTACTTGGTGGGTTCAATGATATGGACGTGACTGTCCCATAACCCATCAGGAAGCGTGGGACGGGACGAAAAGGTTCGATACGCATATGAATCACACGTCATGCTTGATATGGCCGAGAAATTGTGCTGGATTTGACACCTGATGCCACCAGAGTTTAACAAGAAGCCTCGAGTGCGGAGCCCACCGAACTTCGTGAGCATCATGATTACGACTGGAGTGAAGAAGTTACTTAAAGGTGGTTCGATGGCTCGAAGTTTAACGGAATGTAATTCCAATGATGTTGAAAAATGGGAGGCCTTGAAGTAGTGGCTGGCGGTCTGACATGAACCTCTGGGCTGTCTTATCGTTATCGGCGAAAGCGGGGCTCGGAAGACCGGGGTCTCTAGCTTCTTAACTTTGGGTTCATGATGTGTCATGTGAACATCACATCACCTACCAGGGAAGGCGGAACGAGACGAAATTGACGAATTCCGTATCCATATACGTCAGAAAGCGACCTATTGACCACAAGGTTACGTTGGGGTCGCGGTGTGAATAACACAGGGACACTTCAAGTACGTCGTCAGCCAACTTTGAGTTAGACTGAAAAGCTCGAATGATGTAAGTTCAAAGGAGAAAAGTTTCAATGATTGACTCATGATAAGATATGAGTCGATGTGCTGTTTGCCACTGTGGCAGCTATCAGGAAAATGAAAGAAACCGAGAGCTTTTCATGACGGTCTTAACCTACATATAAAAGAACAGGCAGGCAAGAAAAGTCGGCGAATAAGAGATAGCATAGGCTGCCCCAAGCAACTCACTACGTGATATTATATGATATACCAGTGCAATATACTTTGCCGGGTTCTGGCCAATGATTGACTTGAATTCACGATGCCAGCAGCCCACATGCTGAAGCAATCTCAAGTTGTCCATGATATAAATGGAAACTCCAAATGCAGTTGTTCCGGCTCAGATTATCATGGGAAATGGTGAAATATCCAACTTGCGCAAAATATGGTGTATTTATTGTTGATGTCTGAGAAACGAAAGCTCGCGACTGCATTTTTGGCTTAGACATATTTGCACATGTGGAAAACTGCGTTGAATACTTTTGTGAGTGCAGTAACAAATTCCCGTTCATTCAAAAGTATGAGTGGGCTTGTTAGGTTTAGATCTGGCTTACTCGGGTGAGTAATAAGGCTTGAAAATGAAGAAGTTGTGTACGATCGAATATTCTTATTACTCCGTTATGCTCCGAGTGGCTACCGAAAAAGTCCAGGGGGTTTTTGGAATCCAATTATCATAGCACACGCGGACTTGGCTATGACATCCATAGCTGGCGATGTGCTTGGAAACCTGTCAAGTGTTATAGTGGCGTCTTTTTGGGTTGTTAGGTAGGATGGAAAGGGGGGAGATCTATGAGGAGAATTAGAATATCTAGTCAATTCTATAGGGAAATGGTGTGTTTAACTTTCGGTCATAACCTTTTTCAAAAGAACACTTCAGCAAAGAAGAAAGCATGGAGGTGATGACGGGATCTGGTACGGACAGCACCTATCCATCTGGCTAACGAGTTCGTAGAAGCGTCTAGATCACAAGGTTGGTGCATTCTTCAGTAGAGAGCTTTCAACAAATATAAACTTCTCCTGCCACTGTAGTTCCACCTTTGGATTACCGACAACATGGTACGAGAAAAGGAATCTTCCTGGAGCGCGGCCACTGGAGCGCCTTCTAGGCTTGGTTCAGGCGGTACCAGGGGGGCACCGTCGGCAGTTCTCGCTGGGGGTCTACAGCTGCTTCTCACCAGCAGCGTATAGAATCACGTCCAAGTGGTACTTCCAATTACACCCCTACTACAGCTAGTAGTAGTTACAGCTACACCCCTACTTCTACAGCTAGTAGTGGTTTCAATTACACCACCACTACTGCAGCTGGTCGTGGAAGCACTACTGCAACTAGTGGGAGCAATGCTGCAACTCCTAGGAGCAGGATTGGAAGTCTTTTGAGCACTATTGCTCAAGGTGTCACCTATACAACCCCTGGACGCCCCACTACAACTTCTAGCAGCACCACTTCTACCACCCCAAGGGCATCCTCTACTTCTACTACTCGTGGAAGCTATGGTTCTTCTACACCTTCATCCTCTACTTCTACTACTCGTTCATTCTCTGCTTCTACTACTCGTGGAGGCTCTACTTCTACCACTCGTGGAGGTTCCACTACCAGTAGTACTAGCAGCCGAAGTCGTCCTTCTTGGCCTTAAAACGGTAGGGGATATAACCATACGTATCTAAAACAGTTGCTGACTTTCTCTAGACGCTTGCTTCTTTTCCAAAGAACGCACCTAGGCTCTAAAGACTGTTCCACACAAAGAGTTTAAAGTTTATGGTAATGGGTATTCGTTTAAATGCCCAAAGAGTGGAGGTTTGCCTAAGGAGCTAGAGGTTTACTAAGTAGGACATTGAGGACTAATAATATGCTGTTAAAGCAGTGATATTCAAGCTTCAGACGTGTTTCTTATTGTAATGTTGTCGGGTATTGTGAGTGTGACATACGTTGAGGTTCCGGTTATGCTATCTAACGCAGCACCACTAAGTGGCGCGCTATCTCAAGAGGTACAATATAGAATACACTAACTTGCTCTGCAATACTAGTTATACTTATGGCCATACTCATTGTTAAAGTCCGTCTAATTTCTTTACAGATATTATGCATTTGAGGATTAACTAAGAAACCATACTTGATTTCTGTTCTTTGATCTGCTTAGGTTTAATCAATCGCGGTGAAGTATCAAGCAAAATATTGAATCACCCTTGTATCAGGGACTGTTGGGTTTGGCAGTGCGTGTCAATGATAGCATTTAAACTTAACTGTAGTAATGAAAACGAACGTACGATGATGGTTGCCCGGAGCTTCGAAGTCTGTTCAAGGGCATTCATGCCCTAAAATAAAGGAAACTTTATTATGTTTGTCTATTTACATTTGAACACGCAGTGCACATCCCTTTTTTTCCCTTCTCCCATCTTCTCCTCACACTCTCTACCCACACTTTTCAACACAAACTACATTCAACCACTGCAATAATGGAAGCTCAAAAGTACCACCAGGATGAGGCTGCAACGCGTGCCGACGAGGATATCACATATCGTCAAGAGGACGATTCATTTGCGGCTCCGCCAACGCTGGAAATCATTGACGGTGCTGAGGAGTGTCAACTTTTAGGCGAAGGCGAAGAATCCAGTTGGGAGATTGTCGGTGTTCGGGTCGTTGTTCAAATCAGCACAGGGCACCTTTTTGTCGCCGTCACCAAAGTACCGCTCAGAGTCCCCGATGTCCGCGGCCTTGATATGGGACTGATCGACTTGACCTCTGTGGCCCTAGAGGACATTCCCAACGAATTTGCCTCATTTCTCGCTGCCGAGTTTAACTTTGGGATGGACCTGGTGGAGATAATTCTGGTTCATGGTGATACCATCTGGCCAGAACTTCCACCTTCGCTCACTATCGCCCCCGAGCAGATGTCGAAAGTTTACTACATCAAACGCGTAAGCCTCATCTCTTATTCAGCCGATCCAGAACAGAACAACTTCAAAGAACTCGTTCTGGCAGAAGCGAATGCCTGCGAGATCTTATGCAAGAATCCTCACCCACACATTGCCAAGTACTGGGGGTGTCAAGTTGTTGATGGGACAATCCGTGGACTTTGTTTCGGCAGATACACCATGACTTTAGCGGAACGCATGGCAACAGGTGTTCCCATCGATACACAGCTTTGCCTGCAAGGTATCAAAGCTGGTGTTGCGCACTTACACAGTCTGGGTCTCATCCATAACGACATTAATCCATCCAATATTATAATGGATGCCGGGGATAACCCTGTTGTTATCGATTTCGATTCATGTACTCGTGAAGGAGAGGAGCTTCTCAAGAGTGGAACTCCAGACTGGTTCCCTGAGTCCGCTCTGACAGGGTCCCAGGAGAATGACTTTTATGCGCTTAGGAAGATGGAGGAATATCTATCTCAATCGCAGGAGCAGTGGGGTCAGGAGGAGGAAGGGCAGTTGATGGATCCAGATGGAGAGGCCGAAATTGGGTAAAAACAGCAGGATCGGCATGTTTCTATTTTCAGTCCTGGGGAGACCACAAAGACTTTATTCATGGCTTGTTGGACCGGATGCAGCCACTACAGCCCTCGCAGGCGAAAGGGCTGAAAATGAGAAGCAAGGTGGACGAGAACATGTTTGGGCTGGTCGCGGAGTACAATAAAAACAATTCCTCTCCGGCACAAATACATTTGGTTCACCCGAATTGCAATGGACTGATGACCTGTACTGGTTGAAACTGAAGATAGCTACAGTGAACGTATAAAATTTACAATAATTAAATACAACTGTTAAAAAATTGCTAACTAGCGGCAGAGTCAAAGAAGCAAACTTTCTTCTTAGATCTTTCCAAAGCCAGCATTGCCAGGAACCTTGGCCTGTGCCACAGTCGCCTGCGTAGATCTAGCAATAGGAAGACCCTTGAACTCAGACATGAAGCCAGTATCCTTGCGGCTGAAAGCCCCAGACGAAGTGAAAATATTTCCCTGGCAAACACGGCCTAGGTATTGCTGGGTAGCACTAGCAGCGGTGCTGTCGGGGCAGCTGTTGAGCTGACCCTTGAAGTCGGGGACGACCACCTGCTTGACGTTCTGGAAAACGTTTCCTTCGAAAAGACCCTTGCCGGCTGTGTCGCCTTCGATGGCGTGGCCGTTGATGTCGCGCCAGACGTTGTTCACGGCGTGGAGGAAGGTGGTGGCAGAGAGGGCAGGGCCACGGCCAGCAGTGTGCTCAATCAGGTTGCCTGCTTATGTTAGCGTGGCTTGAGGGAGCATAAAAATGAAACATACCTTGCATAGTGATCTGATCGCCTTGACCAACCATCTCAATGGTCCAGTAGTGGTAGCCATCACAACCAGCCGACCATTGAGTGAGGCCGTTAATGTGGTTGTTGGACAGTGTGATACCGGTGCTCTTATCACGGCCGAAGACGTAATGCTGGCGGCCGAGCAGAGATGTCTTGATATGTTAGTAACTACTCAACTACTCAGACTTTGGTTCTTACTGTGCAGTGGTCAACCCAGATCTTGCTGGTTCCTGAGAAAGTAAATGCGTCGCCACCCCAGACGTATTGAGGGTTCAATTCGGTGACATCTGTTGAAGTTAGTCGCTGGAAGTCATGCAAACGATCTGCTGGCGGTTGACTTACGGATGTTCTGGACGATAATGTTCTTCACATTCACAAACCGCAGACCCTTGCCCTTGATAATACCCTTGTTTCCAACACCAACGATAGTCTTATCAGAAGCCACATTGATTCCGGATGTTCCAGCCTTGGAGTACGTAACGTCGACAGGCGGGTTGCTACCACACCAATTATTGGCAGCGTTGATAGCCAACTGACAACCCGGGCCAGTCTTCCAAGGCGCACATCCCTTCTCCTTAACAGTACCCTCCGACCCAATGAAGTTGTAAGTTCGATCGAGGACAATAACGCGAGGAGTCTTGTCGGTCAGGTAAGTCACCAGCTCATTAATGTTCTTAGGCGTAACGGGAGTAGCAGAGCCGCCGCCTGTGACACCTTGTGCGAAACCTTGAGCTGAGCCCGAGACCTTCTGTGCGGTAGCTGAGGCCAAGAGTGCTGTGAAAGCACTGAGACAGAGAGTGAACTTCATATTGAAAAATGAGTGGATGGTGTAGAGGGTCAAGACGATTAGAATCTGAAAGGACGGCACTCCTTTATGAGATGTGATAATTCAGGGTGAGAGCTTAGACCATCGTTGACACTTTCGTACCGGAACTTTGTTCGGAAGCTTGTCCCAAAATGAAATTGAGCATCTCCTTGTTTCAGCTGGATTAGCGCCAGATTTGGAAGGTTGACATTGTGGGGAGAATTGTTCCGTCAATGAAAGTTCGGCTCCGAGAAATAGGGATGAAAGTGACGGGCCGGGAATAGGTCAATTGGTTCGGTATACGGTGGCTCGGTAGAGCTATCCGCGTATTACTCGCTTTCATATTAAAGAGCGAGATGATTCCCATTTAGGGACCGGAGCTTGCAACACGTGGATAGAATACGGGTTGAGCTCTCAATGAAGAATAGGTGAAAGCACTCCGTAAATTATAGCCTTGTCTACGTGAAGATATGGATTCATCTTTGATGGATATTTGAGTGATCACCAGTGCAATGTCTGAAACTCAACTAGTACTATAGTAGACTAGCGTCAATACATGTACGAAGGATTAACAAGTGCAGATAAAAACCACCACTCAGAAGAAGACAATGACAATGATTAAGGCATCATACACACTTCTAGGGTGAGATAAATCAAGTTTATAAAGACGTTAAGAGTGAAAGACATAGAACGAGAAAATGCAAAAAATGAGGTTCTGCCCGGGCTCGAACCGGGGACCTTCTCGGTGTTAACGAGATGTCATAACCAACTAGACCACAGTACCAACTGTTTTTGATAGAAACTGCAGGCACAAAACAGATTATATTGACAACACATCACAAGCGAGAGAAGAAGTGCGTAANGCACTGGCCGTTGTAGCACTCGTAGATAGCAGTGATGGTCTGGGTCTCAGTGGTGGATGGGCCGGTGATGGTGGTGGTGAAGACAGTGGTGATGGTGGACTGGTCGGTCTCAGTAGCGGTGATGATATCGGTCAGGGTAACATCGGCGCCACCAACAGAGACGTAGACAGTGAGGAGGAAGTTGTTGGGGATGGCATCCTGGCGGGGGCTGATCTGGTTACGGCGAGAGAGAAGAAGGTTACCACCACAGAACTCAGAGTCATCACCAGGGCACTCAATGTCACACTCATCAGTGTTAACACGGGTGGTGTTGTCGTCGTTGATCTCGTCACCACAGTAGCAGTTCCTAGAACATCAGTTAGTATGCATCGTTGGATGATGGAGAATTAGACTTACTCGTCGTGAACACCGAAGTAAGAGCGGCCCTCACACTGGCTGGCGCAAAGCTCAAGGTCCATGGCACCGTCAGAGAGAGAGAAGTCGAAGGTAGGGAAGCCAGCTGTGGATCGGACACAGCCGAAGAGGAAGAAGTCGCCAACAGTGCCGGGGAAGCCAGCAGCGGAGGTAGCAGTGGAGGTAGCAGCGGTGGTGGTGCCAGTAGCAGTGACGGTCTCACCCTCAGAGTTGGTGGTAGCACCCTCGCTGTTGGTGTTGGTCTCAGTGGGGATGATGGTCTCGCCCTCAGAGTTGGTGGTGGCTCCCTCAGAGTTGGTGTCGGTCTCAGTAGCAATAACGGTAGCGCCGGTAGCATCGGTGGTAGCACCGTCGCTGTTGGTCTCGGTAGCAGGGTTACCGCCGCCGTTGCCACCATCACCAGAGCCGGCGGCGACCTTGACGTTGGAGATCTGGGCCTCAACAGGGTTGTCGCCGCAGGTCTGGACAAACTCGAGACGAGGGGCGTCAGCTCCAGCGGGAGTACCCTGGGTGGAAGGGCTTGAAGAGCCGGTCATGAGCTGATCGTTGAAGACAGATACTCCGTCGATAGTGACAGCGAGGGAGCAGTCGGTGGTGGCACGCTTCTGGTTCTCAATGAGACTGACGAGGAGGTCAAAGAGGATCTGGATCAAGTCTCCAATGTTGATACCGTCGGGGAAAGATCCACCAACAGCGAAAGAAGCGACGCCGTTGGGGCCGGCACGCAGAGCGCTGAGAAGCATTAGAGACGGTGCTGAGAACAAGATGTTGAGAGAGACTTACACGGCAACGCTGCCATCAGCAAGAGTGACGAACGAGGCGCCAGGGCCAAGCTCGGCATTGCCAAGATCGACAGGCTGGGGAGCACCAGCCGAAGCGCTTGGCTCGAGAGAGGTAGTGGTTTCAGTAGCGGTACCAGTGGCAGGGACACTGGAGTTAGTGAACCGCTGGCCCATGACGCTCGTGGCCAAAGCCAGGAGCACACCGGAAGAGAAACGCATCTTGAATTAGGTTGTTGGGTTGCTGAAAAGCGAGTGAATGTAAAGAGTGAATGAATGTGGTTGCAATGTTTAAACGAGTGACCTGAGCCTCAATGGGATGGTTGGATGAGGATGAGATGGTAAGACTTGAGGACGAACATAGGTCTCTATATATACAGATTTCCGCCCTCTATCTTCCTCTATGTCTTTCAACTCCCCTGTGCTCCGTCTCCGACTCTGTTGCTGGTGAATTCCCCCCCTCAATCTGCGTCTCCTGCATGCAAACATTCCTACTGCTGGTGATGGATCCGAAAGCATGCAAGGGCGGGCATTTCCCACCCACTTCCATCGAGCTAAGGCTGATGGTAGGGTGGAATGTCTCACCATCTCAGGCACGACAGAACCCCTCGAAAGACAGTCTAGATTTTGGTGGGAGGAGAATGTCTCCCTCGGTAGAAACTAGTTGCTGTTAACGGAGCCTATACTGCTTGCAGTCTGGTTATCGGGAGTGCACTTCCGCTTCAAGGGACGGTCATGAAAGCGGATTCGATACGCTTTGATAGTCCAATTCGACGAAACCAGTCTCTGAATTCCAATAGCACATTTCAAGTGTCTTTTCGCTAAAATTAGAATCACGCGTTGCGAGTGTTAGTGTTAGGCTTTCCACTGCCAAGCCAAGAGGCGTTGTCCCGCCCAGTAAGTGGATAATTACAGTTAGATCCCCATAACGACAATGGAGATAATTTAAGAACTACCTTACATTCCCGAGGCCATAGCCAAGTAATGCATAGTGCCTTAGTCCAATTTACGCTCAACGTCTATCTCATACCACACCAATAGCTCGGAGTAAATCCCCACAGAATGCCTATGACAACGCATGCTCAAATATGGCATCCGAATTCCCTCTCGCATCAATTAATCCGGTGGCTGTCCTACGCTTTGACAACAATGGCCAGAGGGCATGCAAATGATGGGAATGGAAATAACTCAGACATGCTGAGAGCAACACGTTCCTCCAAGTCTGCTCAGATTCATTATGGGACTGGTAGCGGAAAATCGAAACCGTCGATTTGTGCTTTCCAAGAATCCAGCTACACACGTTTTAACACTGACCACTCAACTTGCTGTGCCTTGCATGCATGCGGCTGAGGTTGACGCGTAAATCATAATTACACTGTTTCACGGGTGAGGTTTTAGCGTGCGTCTCGAAGGATGGCTGAAAATGCTTGGTCGCGGTTGTTCGTGGTTGCACGCTCGAATGTTCGACTTTGGTCGTTACGGAGTGTCGGCACCAAATTACTGGGGAGGGACATACACTTGACGTAGGAAAATAGAGGGAACATCGAGCCGTACCTGTTATTTCTGGGTTGTATGCCAATGTAGGGTAAAATGAGGAGAATGGACATGTTATCACGTATTGAATAACTTGACACAGCACATTTTCGTTATTGGCGATGCAACAACCGAAGAACAAACAGATACTACATATAGAACTGAATACGTAGATACATAGAACTCCCACCGACAGAAAAATCTACCTAAATTATTGCTCAACTTCCTTAATGTACCATAAAGCTAAGCTCCTCTTGATAAGGCGTTGTGTGACTTTACCCTACACAGATTACCCCAGGAAAACCAGAAGCTTAACAGTATTGCAGTGGTTATTAATAGAATGTTTGCAGATCAACCTGACAGCTGACCGGTAGAAAGCGTTATTTGTCCCTTGAGATTAAGATTACTTTCTTTTCTCATATTATCCATCGCACTAGTTATTACAGACGCTCCCAACTTTAGCGTTGCTAGTTACGATAGCACAGGTCTTCAATCGTACATGCACAGCGAAATGATCTCTCTACGTCATACCACACATATATTTAGGTTAATTGTATGCTATCCGCGTTGAAGTCACCCGGTGGTGATATTAATTTAAACCATTATCGAAATGACCACTCACCAATCCTCCTCAGATCTAAGGTATTCAATCGCCCTACCGATTCACATTTCTAACACGCGACACAAATCCCCCGCCTGGAATGCACCGCCCGTCTCGCAATCTGCAAAACAAGCTTTTCGAGTCCCAACCAATGGGCTGGAAGCACTATTGGCCGAACTGTGTGAGACAATGTGAGGGGCTACAATATGTTGCCCGCGCTACCCCCTTTGTTCAAACATGAGCAAGAGGGAAAAGAAAAGAAAAAAACAGGCTATGGAATGCCCTGCGTTGAAGGGGAACACAGGCGCCGATTTACCGGTCTGTGGAATGGGTGGTTGAGGCGGGAGTTGGGAGAATGACGATAGAATTACGACTGCATATTGATATGGTACTGTGAGAAATTGGTGATTGAGAAATTATTGGGCTCATTACGCAGTAAGACACACTTTAGCCTGGAAAGTGGAATAGTTCTGATTGATAGCTCGGACCTGTGTTGGGTGTTGCCAGGAAATGTTATCCGTGGAACGTTGCCCCTTCAATATCTCTTGGTGTTTGTATGCTCTTCAAAAACTTCGAACCCAGACAACTCCCACTTATGAACGATCCCATAGCTTCGCCGCTCTACGGGATTGTTGTCGGCGTGTGGGTAGATGTCAGGAACATGCATCTCTACTACTGAAATGCATCTAAAGCTAATGCTGCGAAGTTGAGAAAGCGACCTTAGAGAACTTTACGCCCTTTGTTTTGGATCGTGGGGTAACGACTGGTCAAAGATGCCGCCCCATCATCCCCACCGCGAGTGTTGGCGAAATGCACATTGTTGAAGCTTTGGGCATGCGACAGGCCCGTCGCTTGTCTCGATAAGCGACCGTCGCTTCAGTTCACCGCGTTTACAGAGCTGGGGCTTGGTGGAGGTTTACTGCACAAGCCATTCGAAGCTGCAGGGCATCGAATGACGCCGCATTGAATCACATCGCGTTACGTGAAGTCAGCTACAGCAGGGCTATCAGAGCGTCGACCACGAACATACAGCGATACGCTTCGTCGATAGGGCATAGGTCACAATGGGAACAAACAAGAACTTGGGGGTATTTATAACATAATCTGCTAATTAACTATACATTGTCATGCCTAACATGTGGCCCATTATGATATCCAACTGTATTTTATGCACCGCCCAAAAGATAGATGCACCCAAACGTTATAGACCTTTCCAAATTATTTGACAGGAGAGAAGACGACCGAAACAAAAACGCAAGCTCCATGCGTTGCTTAGAGCTGGAAGGCACCAGCAGCGATGGAGGAGAAGAGCAGAGCACCGATGGCGAGACCGACAGTGTTGAAGGTAGACTTGGGAGCGACGCCAGCAGCAGCATTGCCAGTCTCGCTCGAGGTCTCAGAGGCGGATGAACTGGAGCTGGTCTCGGTGCTGGTGCCGGTGATAGAAGCGGTCTCGTCGTCGTCATCCTTGCCATCGTCGTCGGGGTTGATCACGCTGGCCTGGGCGGAGGCGGGGACCTTGGCGTCCTCGGTCTTGGTGGTTGCCGTGTCGTTGCCGCTGCAGAAGACGTTGGCGTCGGGGGCGCCGTGGGCGTAGAGGCAGTCGGAGAGCTCGGCGGTGGTCTGGTCGATGGCGACACAGTAGACGCCGCAGTTGTTCTGGTAGGCGACGAGCTGGGCGTCACCGCAGCACTTGGACATGATGTCCGTGGCGTTGCCCTTGTAGATCATGGCGCAGACATTGTCCTGGTTGGGGGTGTTGTAAACACCGGTGCAGGACGAGCTCAGGGGAGCGAGGGAGGTGGTGGTTGTGGTGGACATATTGACGGAGGTTTTGTTTGTGGAGGTTTACTAGAAACGATTGTGTCGAAGAATTAGGATTAACGAGAGTATTGATGAGGGATATGAGGAGCAAAAATGGTTGCGCGTCGTGTTGAGGCGAGTGCAGTTTTTGTTCGTTTGAGCTACAGGTAGGGGTACAGGTGCTACAGGGACGTAAGCCTGGTTAACCCGGCACGATTTGCGCATTAAGGGGTTAGTCCGGGGGTACCGACCTATCAACGTCGCTGAAAGAAAAGTCCAAATTTAGTAACCCTGGCTAGTCCCTCGTATCACTCCAGGATGTGGGAACGCGCCAAGGGACCAGGTTGCTAGGCAACTTGGCTAAGGATAAGAGACATGCGATTTGGGTAGGGTACAACAATGTGGGAATGGTATTCTTGCGTGACTTTTGAGAGTCTGGATAATGTTATTGAGAGAGATTTTAGTATGAAGCCGATGTCTGTGATATTGATATCTAATTTTGAGCATTGGCAATGATATCTTATGACATCGGTGGGACCCATTGGCCCGCTCTTGGCACACGGAGATCAGACGAGGAGGGAAATTGCCTGCACAGACGTTGAAAAGTTAAAACCTTGACGCAAAGTGGAAACAAAATGGATGCTGTGTGACGCCATTCACGTGGAGTGGACAGGATTGAGAAAGATCAACAATTATCGAGAAAAAGGGCAATTACGGACATGTTACTCAAGGAACTGTCAATAATAGACAGACCTAGGTGATGACCGTGATGTATTGTTGTTGAGATTGCGATCGTCGAATCCACAAACCCTGAAACTTATAGGATTTGATACGTCGCGCAATGACACAGATGGGGAATTTATCGAAATTATCCCAAAAGAATAATAGAGTTTTGGTAGTTACCAGTCTTATATATGACTTTAATTGAGAAGATCCAAGGTCTCCCAGACGGACGACCTATACAGATCATATTCCAAACTCAGTCGCTTCTGTTCAAGCGGCTCCTCCAAAACAACGAAATTGCAAGTATACATCATCACCTAGACTTATTGCTTGCACTTCGAATATAAGGCTCCAAGGGCAAGATCTGATTTTCCGGCTTCACTCCTTCAAACAGCTCCGCCCATCGGTCAGTCAAATGCAATGGTGTCTCCCAAGCATTCTCAGGGTCTCTCAACCAAAGACGAACAAGATGACGCCTAAGCCGAAATAATCATCAATACATGTCCACGCTCAAAATTACAGGGATGACTTACTTCTGCGTCGGAGAGTCAGTAAAGCCGTCCCGCGCGTGGAAAACTGCGAGGTTGTTGATGTACTGCATATCGCCCTTTGCGAAATTCGTCGAAACACTCAGTTTATCACCGAGGAAGTGAAGTGCATCTAGGGCTTCGGCTTGGGCTTCTGAGATAGGTGGGATATCGTGGCTTCGGGGGAGTGCGCCGAAGCCAACAAAGTAGCGACGGGCATATTGGAGGGCGACTCGCTCGGGTTGTGAATCGGTGGCTTTTTGGTGATAGAGAAGTGGTCGCGTTGTATATTTTTTGCTGCTTGAGTTGGCGAAACTATACGGGTCAGTGAATGCATCCACGGAGAATGTGCTTGTGTTCTTACTTTTCAACGTCCCAGTTCTGCGATAGAGTATGGATCAGATCAGGCCTGTTCTTCGCCAGCTCATTGTACACACGCCACGTGCTTGCAATCCTACTCGCACCACCCTCCGACGCCGTCTGCAGACAAAACAACGACACGATATCGCCCGTGTCCGTGTGGAAGACCTGTCTGTCGGTGGTATAAGCCGGACTGCCGATCACACCGTTCTGCTGTCCGGAGCTGAGGTCCTTGACGTGGCTAAGGACGACGTCGGCGGGGTTACCGTCGAATTTACTGTCTTGACGACCCCTCTTCCCCGCGATGTGTGCGGAGACGCCAACATAGATGACGATGTTCTCTTCGCGCGTGTACTTGTCCACATCTACCCCGCGGATGACGAAGAATCCGTGGCCTTTGTGGAGTTCATCGGATAGCTTGCGTAGCTCTGGATGGAGGTTTGGCAGAGGAAATGTTTCTGCGGTGGTTTGTCCAAGTGGGAGACCAAGACCTGGGGGTGTTAGATGAGCCATATAAAATATTGAAAGTAGGTACTTTTGAAATGTTGCAACGCTTGGTCAATCTCGTCAAGCTGTTCTGGAGATAGTTTGTACGTCCAGTCGTAAGTGTTGCCGACTAAATCACCCTCCCAGACGAGATCACCTGTTAGTTGCGCGGGAAATCCATCTGGTACAGAGGTGGGCAAGTTGCCATCTTTGAGTCGTTTGGCTGTCCTTTCTTTGTATTTTTCATAGTTTGGAGCGTATACAATGTCTGGTTGTCCGGGCGGAGGTGCAGCAGTAACCGTTGTTGTGAACGACATTATGGTGGCAGTACTGAGATCAATTATATTTTATGAAACACTGAGATAAGTGGCAGTAGAAATGCTTTTTAGCTATTCTTATGAGTAAAAATACTAGATTGGTGGTGGGATCTGCGCTATGAGGTGACAGCTGACAGCGATTGCATCATCCAATTCATCCCCAAGGAAATCCTACCTACATAACGACGTTACACTACCTCCACCTTGGCACGCAACAGCAAAGGAACAGAGAAACACAAAAGGACTCAACAAACACAACACAGCCAAAGCCTGGACTACTCTCTGAAAGGCTCTAGCTTCGTCTTTCCATTATGCAAAGTCCAAGCCCAGAGAGAATCAACAACCACAATAGTACCGAAACTGAATACAAGACTCCCTCCGAAAACGAACTTATAGTACCACCATGCATTATCCTCATTCAGGTCATTCACTTGACACGCAATAGCCCATGGCAAAACATAGAGCAGATTGCTTGCGAGACTTTGATACAGATACCATCGCGGCCGCGTTGCGAGAAGAATGGTAGCAAGCTGCGTAGACATGGCGTAAAAGACATAGCACCAGTCGAGACTTTCCCACATATACGCTGTGACGTCTGCCACTTCGCCAGAACCGCTGATATATGACGCAAAGGGCTTTGCTCCGAACAGAGTAAGGAAAATTGCTATGGGGACTTCAAAAATAATCGCAAGCGCCAGTGACCTCAACGCTGGTCGCGCAATTTCGCGTAAATCTTTCCATGATGCTCTTGGCTTTCGTGTACTGACATCCACGCGCCTTCTCCAATCTCCCCAGTTGTGGCCGATGAATTGTGAAGCGGTGGCTTCCAGTGCTTGCACAGGTACCATGATCAGTCCCCAGCGGATGGTGTTGAAAACTCCCCACGCTGTGGCATAGACCGCACCCAAAGCAACGATTGTGCTCACCAGCCATAGATAGAGTGCATTTCTGACCGCTGACTCGATGAAGAAGATGATACCAGGTCGGAGAAGGACCTTGAATGAAGAAAAGCTAGGGCGTAGGCTTTCCTGGGAAGCGTGTGGTGTGTGTCTCATGAAAGACCAGGTGTTCGACCAGAGGAAGTAAGCAAGTCCAGTAAAAGCTGCTACAAGATTGCAGACCAGCTGGATCGTGCCCTGTATGTTGACAGTAGGTGTAAAAGAGCCGACGTGGAATCGAGAGATGAGGAGAAAGTCGAGTATGATATTGACGGCGAACTTGACGCTACTGATTGCCAGTGGAATATCCGGTTTATCCAAAGCTCTTGTCGCTGTAGCCACTGCTGTTTCCAATGCTCCGCTGAATACAGTGAATGATGTGATTCGCACATACGTTAGGCTTACACCGCGTACTTCAGATGGAACAAAGCTTCTAGCAAAAGCCGATGCAGCTGCAAGAAACACAATACTCAGTATCAGTCCGATAACAGACTGAAATGCAATTAGGGTATGTGTCAATTGCAAGCGCTTTGCTAGTGATCGCGAAGCCTTGTCTCCGATGATAACCCACGCTGCTCGCGGTAGGCCTTCGTTGACTGCCTCGGAAGCTGTGTTCATGTAGGTGTATGCATCGGTCAGGACGACCATGGACGAGTCAATGTTGGCAACCCAGAGTTTGGATAGCGTTCCATAGAGGGCGGGGAGGATGAATGAGGCGAGGTTGAAGAGGAGGGAGCCTGTGTAGTGTGTGCGATGCAGGGCTGATGGCGAACATGCGGACGGTATTCGGCGGATGCGACGTGTGATGCTGTTGATGATCTTCATTGTATTCGTTCTACTTTTATAATGTGGAAAACAGGGGTATGCTTCCTTTTGGTTGATGAATGGAGGGAGATATACGGGAGGGGAAATCTTGCTGTGCTACTACATGATGAGGCAATCACATGAACTCAGCCCCTCCAACGGTCGGCCTCCCGCGTCAGTAGCGACACAGTGTAATGAAACTAAAACCAATTGATTTGAAGTTGGAAATGTTGACTGGAGCAATGACGATATATTCAGTGAGATGTTATGTTACCGGGCGACTTAAAAGCAACATTTGAGAGAGTCTAAAACTATGCTTGCTTTCTGATCTCAAGCCAGTAACTTGGCTATAATGCCGACGATATTATGCTCTTCCTATTCCCAGGCCAAAATGTCTTAATATCAATTTACACTCACTCCGTAAACAGTGACATGATTATATCCTGAAATCCCTTGCGCCCCGGACTTTCCATCGCCTGACGAACACGGTTCCCTTGGCGAGTACCAGGTTCCAAAGGATCGTTTGCCGCCTCTGTCGTATTTATTTTATACTCAACGTGCATTCCCTTAGTCCACTGCCCTACACTCTCGACGCGGAGATCTTTGGGCGACGATATGTTCCAGGACTTTCTATCGAGCGCATACCAGATTGGCACGGGATCATGCAGTCTGATGCATTCTTCGCCGGTGTCTTTTAGAGTAATGCAATCGCTGCCACAATCATTGTGGATACCTTGCATGAAGTTGTAGGCTAATGTGGAAAGCGGACTGCCAGAATCAGCAAGGGGTTTGACTGTGTCGATGAAGCTTTCGTAGGTGATGCAGTGCCGGTTTGTCAGATCCATGGGAAAGATAGTCACGTTTAATTGCTTTGAAAGTCGTTCTGGGTATGCGGGAATCGGGATCTTGGCAAAGTCTGTTGTCGGGAATGTGGAAGCCAGATCCGCACTGGTCAGGGCGTAAGTTCGCGCTGCTGCTGCGGCATCGTTGTAGGAGTTGGCTTCTGAGACGGGTGAGATGTTACCAGGAACAGCCACGGCGCCGCCCATGATGAGAAGCTCTTTAGCGCGGAGGAAGGTCTCGGGATCTTCAGCAGCAGCTAGAGCCATGTTGGTGAGGGGGCCGAGAGCGATCAGAGTGATGGTGTTAGCGGGTTCTTCGCGTAGGATGCGGAGGATATCAAGATGTGATGGGGTTTTGGAGGTGTTGAAGTATTGGTAGTACTCGGGGCGAGTCTTGGGAGGCGGAACACTGTTGTCGAAGAGGGATTTCCAGGAGTTGTCTGGTGTGAACTCGGGGTACTTTGCACATGTCAGCGAATGGAGAATATGAATCGGGTGAAGAGGGAGGCTTACCTTTGCATGGAAGTTCCATACGCCATCTTGTCCGTCTACAAGTTGCGATTAAAATCAGCATATCTTCTGGAAAATATCCATTGGATCGTAGCGGTAACAGAATACTTACATGGTCGACCATTTGTCACAAGCACAATTGGCTCTCCGAGTGCGTGGCCCGATCCAAGCGTAACCATCGGACGAGAGTTCTCAAAGACTCCATAGCCGAAGTCTTTGCCTTTGCTCTTACGCCAACCCATCTCCTGCCAAAGGATGTAGAACATGGCGATCACGTTTCGTAGAGACTTTTCCACGTTTACGTTGCCGAACACAGTCGTGATGGCCACCACTTGCATTACTGCTGGGGCCGCGGCCATGGCCATCAACAACCCTACCATGTCATCGCCACCTGTACTGAGTAAGTAAACGAGCAAGTATTGAGGTTTTGGATAAATGGATCTTACCGACGTCGGTGTCTATGATGACCTTTGTAACAGCCTGGGTAATGTTGGAAGTCATGGTGAAGCTACCTCCTTGCTACAGGCTGACTGCCTTGAAACCTCTGATTTATATAAGGAAATTATAAGGAAAGGTTATGCACTGACCAAACCTTACATACCACATGAAAATGCACAATAAACTCGGAAGACTCGACAGCAAAAAATTTAATTAGGTAAAAAGTCGGAAGTTGTAGAGGCTGGAACGTTGGGTGGCGGCGGCTTCCGCCCGTCAATACGGGCCGTGCTTGATCTGCAGATGCAGATCTGAGGTCTTAGACTATGGATGCTATCCTATTAGATAATCTTTGGTCATGAAAATCCTCTGATTTGCTCGGATGTCGGGTGAGGCACTTTTAGAGGATCACGATGGAAATGAAAAGTCAATTTCAGATCAATGTGGGGTCAAATTTGGCATGGTAGATCATCCAACCATATCTAGCATGTGAAAAAGGAGTTTTGATCCCGAAGAAACATCATGGATATTTTTTCAATTATCTTTAATGGGTATAGGGTATTGTAAAAGAGGACGTTAGCGACGAAACATTACCGCTCTATAGATGGTAGCACATATTTTGTTATGGGCCTCCGAGGCCTAGTACGATAAACACCACCTCATGATCCTGCAACTCTTTGCGAAAAGCATGCAAGTTACGGGCAAGATCTCCATTGCAAACTCAAAGAGCATTAGCCTGCCAACTCATTTCATAGTTGTACACTGTGATCCTCGGCTTGGTTACGACCTGTGGAAGCATGTCTTCATCTTTCGGCCAGTTCACTGACGGACTACGCCGAGCCTTACCTTGCCAGGTCCATGACCAGTCAATATTCGAGTCAAGCCCGTGTACGGAGCCGACAATGCAATTAAGTCTTCATTCACCACTGCCGCATTCGACCGAGGGCTATCAATGGTGTGTTCCGGGAGACACAAAACTTACGCAGTTGGGAACCAATATCGGTGCCAGAGGTGGACTAGAAATGTGTGGATAGAGTATCCGTTGGAAATATGTATCTTGCCCCATGATGGGGAAGAAATTGATCGAGTTTAGTGGGACTACATAAAGTATCTGAAAGGCCTGGAACATGTAAAGGAACTTTATGGGTTTTGTCTTCACTGCCTCCTATGCTCCCATCTCTATAGCTTTACAGCAATGATCTTTGCCGGCTCAGGGACACTGCCATTGACCGGTGCTCCAAGTCCACCATTAGTAGTGGCATACAAGATTTTATCGAACCCCTTTGACCGCGCCAAACGTACAGCGGTACAACCCATAGCATCCAGGGAATTCGCAGCACCCGCGACAGTGACATTGCTTCCGTCTGGGTCTACCCGAATAATCTGGCCCGTTCCAACAGCTGCGATGTATGCTGTGCCATCTCGAGCCAAAGAGAAGTCATCCATAGACAGGCCACGAAAGATAGCTTCCGGCGACCCCGTGATATCGAAATTGGTGTTAACAGAAACGCGGAAGAATGTTTGGTTGTTGTTAATGATGTAGTATAAGAACCCATCTCGCACTCCGATACCATTGATCCCTGCAAAGTCCTCACTCGAGAGCACTTTTGTAACAGCACCTCTGCTAACGTTGATCTGGTATACCGCTCCTAGAACAGTATCGGACACCAGGACCTCTGTAATGCTCCAAGGGGTTATGCCATTGATGAACATGGCATCTGGTAAGGCCGTGACGAGCTTGACACTGGGAGTCCCTCGCTTGAAATCGAGCAGAAAAACTTGCATCGATCCAGCCTCGAAATTGAACGGATCGGCAGTTACATTGCCAGCGCCCACAACGTATGTATCGTATGTCAGCTGGGTTATGCCGATAGCACCAGTAACACCGGGGATGGTAACGAGGCTGCGACCTTCTCTGGTAACTGGGTCAATCAACCAAAGCTCGGGAACTTCCATTCGTGTTGCAATAATATCTCCATCAGGGCGAAGAGCAAGATTCTCAAACCAAGTTCCAGTATTATCGAGTTGGAAGACAGTGGATACTCCTCTGGGCTGCTGCTTAGCTTGACAACCCCAGATGGGCGCTAAGTAGGATATCAGAGGGAGGAATGTAGTGAAGAGCTTCATTTGGTCCAGAAGAAATGATGATGATGTTTAGAGATGCGTTGGAGTGATGCTGCAAGAACAAAAGTTATCAGACTTCCAGGACGTTGATATAAATGCAAGACCTACACTAGCTATGGCGTTCAAGTTGGATCAACTCAGACGCCCAATCAGAGATAAAGGATTTAGCAAACCTGGTGGACTACAGGATTAACAGTAGGCCGCGTAACTAACACAGCCATAATCTTTATGCAACTAGATTTAAGGTTATGCGGAAATTGGATGCGGAAGATTCCCAGCGGAAGTTTGGGAGCGGGGATTCACAGCCTATAACTACAAAGAGATAAGCTTAGTCTTCGACATGCAGGCCATCACGGCGGAAAATCTCAGTTATCTTTGTGTGATCGGCATATTCTCAAGCCGTTCCATCAAGGATGCCAACTTTGTTAAAAGTAAGCTAGAGGTTACAGGGGAATGAAGAAATACAGTCCATTCTAGACATGATCCATCTAAAGATTGACTGCAAACCAAACGTTAGTCGAATCAAGGTCACTTCAATATCAAACAGCAATACAGCCCAGCTTCAACATACTATTCTAGAAGGAAGCATCGCTGTCTCCTTTGAATTGCATGGAACATATGTCGCAAATGGTGATAAGCATCGGATACTGCCAGCCTCATAATGGCGGGGATGGAGAAACACACATGTGAGCGGCAACCTTAGTCTAATCGCCGGAATATAAATCTCGGAGTTAAGTAAGTAGTATGTTGCATCCTGCGGCTGTGAGCTTTGAAGCTGATGAAGAAGTTTGACGTCTAAAGGGCCTAGGTCCTTGGAGAAGACTGGGAGAGCCCGAACTAAACTGTTACGGAGTTAAGTGACTATAAAGCCGCTGGTACCGTTGGATCAATAGCTCCCCGGGTTAATCTATTGCTACTAGGAACCCCCAAGTAGTTGCTTCAAGCGGCTGCCCTTTGTGTCGGAAGCACAGCGTCATGTGTTCGGTATTTGGCCAATGCCCCGAAAATCCGTGGCCTTTTACTACCAGGATGAAAGCATTAAGCTTTGCTTTAAGCATAATATACGACTGAATCTAGCCATGGCTTACAAAAGAGGGCCGCGCGTCACTATCTAGCCATGCTTCACTAGTCTTGGGCAACAATGGATATATAAGACAGATAGTAGAAACCATATTTGAATGAATCAAGCTACTTCCAAGTCAGATTCCAAGCCAATCAACACCCTCAACAACAACTTTCTTCATTCACTACTACCATGTCGCTCAACGGCTCTATGCAAGCCGTCCTTTGGGGAGGCGTGCCATTCCAGATGAACGTGACCTCAGTTCCAGTTCCAACCGTTCGAGAGCCAACTGATGCTCTCGTCCGTATCTCAGCCTCGGCTCTTTGCGGGACTGACCTGCACACCTATCATGGCTTGTTCGGAAGTCCCAATGTTCCCTGGATCATGGGTCATGAGGGCATGGGCTACGTTCAGGAGATTGGAGACTCAGTCAATTTCCTCTCTGTTGGAGATCTCGTCGTTGTCCCGAGTCAAGCCGATGTTGGTCATCTCCCTGTTCTAGGACCAGCCTCGCCTGAGGGGTTTGGTTTGGGTACTACGTACGGTGATGGAGGTGGCTGTCAATGTAAGAGACCCAACCACAGCCTCAAGTTTGCCAGATCAACTAATTCAACGTGTTGTTGTTTGCAGCGGAGTACGTCCGTGTACCCTTCGCCGACGATAGTCTTATCCCTGTCCCCGGTCGCACCAATGCGACCAGTGGAACCAACAGCACTGTCGATGACATGGAATACCTCTTTCTCTCGGATATCTTTCCCACGGGCTGGGCAGCTCTTGACTTTTCCAACTTTGAGCCTGGTGATACTGTTGCAGTTTTCGGAGCCGGCCCTGTCGGTCTATTAGCTGCCTACTCTGCCGTCCTTCGCGGCGCAAACAAGGTCTACGTCGTTGACTATGTCCAAGAACGTCTCGATCTCGCCGCATCCATCGGAGCTATCCCCATTAACTTCCGCGAAACAGACCCCGTCGAGCAGATCATGGCCAGTGAGCCTAATGGTGTTGATCGATCTCTTGACTGCGTGGGGGCAGAAGCCGTGAATACCAGACTCGAGAGGCAACAGAATGTCATCCTTAACCAGATGATTGAGGTGACAAGAGTCCGCGGTGGCATCGGTATTGTTGGTGAACACTCAACTATGAGCAGTGATAGTGCTGGCGCACCTCTTGGAAGCACCTTGCAGCCTATCTACGAGCTCCCATTCTCTCAGCTATACATGAAGAGTCTGTCTCTTCGGGGTGGCTCAGTCGATCCTAAGCTTTACGCTGCCCAACTCATCGATCTTATCGCCAGTGGAAAGGCCCGCCCTAGTTTTATCATCAGTGCACTGATCGACATGGAGGAGGTCCCTGAGTATTACGAGCGTTTCGATAGGCGAGAGGAGGTAAAGGTGGTTATTCGCTTTTAATCACCCGGGGCAGTAGGTCTTTCAAGGGACGCGTCACTTGAAAGTGCTGGGGGTATCTAAGAGAGGGGCAGGAGGGGAGGTGGTAAACGTTGAGAATCGAGAGAATGCCTGTTGCTGGATGTCTTCTGCTTGTAGCTACCTAGTTAGTAGAAAATTTGAAGCTTTTCACCTTTTCCATCATCAGTATAAAGCCCTCGGTGAACACGTCTTGTACAAATTCTACGGAACAACAATTTCTGGGACAAAATACTAACTCTAGAGATGACTGCTATGTATCGAGCCACGCAAACCTAGGTATTTGTGTCGTTGAGACCCTCCCTCTTGTGAGCCTCAACGAGCTTCGGGGAAGAATACTTGGAAATATTGATTAAACATGTGATGGTGTAGATCATATCTCTTATAGGGGAACTGGATAGGTTATTTGTTTATGGTTTACAGAACTGGGGTCATGCTTCGTCCCTGAATCACAATCGGCTAAAGAAATCAGTAAATGTTGCGTGATGTCATACGGTCTTGAAGGACATGGTTGAGGAATGCGTAGCGTGCGTTTCTGACAGAGCTGGGTTAACACTTTGGGGTTGGCTGTTTCAAAATTGAGCGAGTTACCCAATCAAACTCTACAAACTGACTCTTCAAGGTTAAAAGGAACTGGAAGTCTATTTCTAATTCTTGTCGCCTAATGCGAATATTGTGGGAATCTTTGTATCTATGTGGCTGTGGGTAAATACAGATACATCAGTCTCTCAAATGCATACCAGCATTACCTGCACCACTATTATCAGACGTGCTCTAACAAAGCAAAGCAATTAGTCTAGATACGTAAATACAATATACAGGTTTAATAGCTGAACTCCTGGCCAACAAGCTTCTCACTGAGCTTCCACAGCATCTCCGCCGAAGCTTTATCAGTCACCCACGGGAAGACCTCCTGTGCGAAGGGGTCAGCCAGGCGAGAATGGTTCAGGAAAGCCCCGTTGTTCTTCGCAATTCCACTTCGTGCTTATAAATCTCCCGTTCATTGATAGGAAAGCCATCCATTTCACGCATCCACATAAATATATTTCGCGTAACTTGTTCTGAAATATCCCTCTCTGGATCCAGTCCACTGTAATTTACAGGACTAGCAGCTGCGGGATGGGTTGACTTCAATGGAGGGCGAATGGTTGTGGTCAAGCTGGCAGCTTCTTTCACCTCCTTCTTCCTTCCTGCACAGTTCCAGGTGATCTTGGAGAACTTGAGTCCATGTCCACCGGGGCATGCCATGTGAAGACGAACATCAAGGTCTAGATCTTCAACAGCCGTTGAGCCAAAAGGCAGATATGGGTAGATTGGTGGAAATTTGTATCTAGCTATCCCCTGGGTAAGGAAAGATAGTGTGAACTCATGCCTGCGTGAGATCGACGTAGTGTTTTCTGGCTGTTGAGGGACGTGATCCTGAATGAAGGAGATCAGAGTACCAGTCCAAGCCGCTTCATGGATATCGATCCTGTTGAGTCCGAGGAGTCCTCCGGGGCCTTTCAAAAAATCTCTGTATAGGCCAGCAATGATGGCACCAAGCCACAGCAAACTCAGGTGAGGGCTTCGGAGGGAGAACATCCGAGCAAGAATATCTAGGTCTTGTATCAACCCTGACTGTAGGAAAGTGGCAGCACCTTGCAACCATGGACCACAGTCATTGCAGAATAGGCTAGGCTCGTAGAAAATACTGCCAAGAATGGACTTCACTCCGTGAGGGTTGCAGGATAAGGTGAGGAGTCTATCGAACTGCCGGATGTCTCGTCCATAGATTGGTTCCTCTGTCGATTCTGCGCTTGATCTGGTTCTTGGAGGTGCAGTGCACATTCGTGGCACCGGAAGTAGAACGCTTGTCCGGTCATACTTGGCCAACGGGAGCATGAGGGCTGTCGCAAAAGCAACACGGCTTTGATCGTGAGCGGAATGGAGTGTACAGTAGTCCGAAATATACTAAACGGCCGTCTCAAGGCTCGGGCAGCGTTGATGACTTGGTGTTTTACTCCTCGAGGCGCTGAACAATCGTATAGTTGGAAGTGATTCCAGTGTTGTGGACCAAGGAGGCATGAATTCATGGCGGCCACACGATATGGAACCCTTCCAACCTTGACCCGGCGAGATTATAGCTGCCCACCATCGTGCAGCGTCGTCACTGACGTTTCCAACATGGACGATTGCTTCTGTGTTGTCGCAAGTAAACGTGGCTAACCACTCGGCTTGACTGCCAGTGTACTCCAGTGGCGATGCTTGAGGGAAAATCTCGGCCCATCGCGCTGATAAAGCATACGCCCATGCGAGAACAAGTACTGTGAGATGATTGTCGTTTTACTGAAACCAGCCAGATGGTGGGAGAGACAATTTGGTTGAGGTAAACAATTTGGTAGGCGTACCAACATATGGGAACATTGAAACAGGCTGCTCGAAGGGTGGTAGATCGCAAGATCCTGTCCCAGGAACCCACGTTGATGTGGCTGCCAGCAAACCAGTATCACCGAGTTCGACTCCGATCGGAAAATAAGGGTGCTGAGGGAAGAGATGCTCGACCTCTGAGCTGGTTAATGGAATTTGAGGATCTTCGGATACCTGCTTCAATAAGGCTGACCAGGCACTGTAGCCTTTCTTATAGAAAATACCAAAAAGGAAGTCATCGAGTCGCAGAGGGTCACTCACCATTATGGGAGGTAAACAAGACATTATCGTTAAGTGATGCGGAGGTGGATGAATGACTAGGCAGACACAGTTGTTGGTTTGACATGTTTGGACATTAAGGTGAAACACGGTTAGTAGAGTCAGTCATACATATGCAATCAAAATGTGTGCGACTAACGGTTATGTGTTATCGGGGAGACACAACCAACAACCAACAGCCAACATCAGGCCAGGTGTTGGTTCTCGTCGCCTGGAGCATTTTTGCACTCACCCAGACGACCTTTTCGACTTCTCGCTGAAGAATATCTTTAAGTAGAATAATAGAATCATGGTCTATCCAACTCCAATTGAAGATGGACTTTTGCCGTCAAGATGACATGCATAACTTGATGAATTGGACGTTGGCCCGACTTTGCTCTTTGATAGGCACTTACCGAATAAAAGGACGGCAGTCACTCGACATGAACTTGATCATATATATAAAAGGCACGAGTAGAACTGTAGAAGTGAGAGGGTATACTTTTCAAATCATCATGAGCCTAGACTTGAACTGCATTGGATTGTGTTGCCTGAGTGGAATGGTTGTGACTTGGCAAAGGAGTATTCCAGCAAAACACGGGACGCCAGCAGATATAAACTAATGGGGGTTACATAGACCATATTTTAATCACAAGACCTAGCTATGCTGTAGAAATTTTATACTTAAAATTTGACGTGTCCGAGCTACTTGTTGATATTGTAGTGATGTTAAACTCGAACTATAGACTAGAGTCTCATATATCCCCGACATATGTATACTTTTAAAGAACATTTAATCATTGACTAATATTGTTTCAACCTCACTTTGACTGAGAAAATTCTGTCTTGCGTAAAGCATAGCGCTACTTGCGACATCGACAAAACCTGATCATTCTTACACAATGATCATCAAACATGGACGTCGGAATACACCCGCTACCAAATTCGGATGAGGTTTGTAATGCAAGCTATTAATCATAAGTGGCTGCATAGTATAGACAAGTCGGGTTGTGTGAAAGTTGCCTATTTTGGCGATATATCGCGCGATTAGGCCGCTCTCATGAGACTCTGAAAGGTGGTGCAAAGATCTACATACCCGATACCAATAGGATCACTCCATTATTCGAGGTTGTGTGGTGATGAGACATTTGCGTAGGAAACGCTACCTGTGTACAATAGGCGTGCAAAAGTTCTGACAATTTCTACAATTATATATTTTATAAAAATTATAAAAATTGATAAAAGCTCTTTTTAATTTAGATAATTCTATATGATATAATTCTAAGATTATATTTAGAGTTTTTTTAAATTTAATATGTTTAGTATAATCTTTTCTAATCTAACTATCTCTTGCTAGCTCGTTGTCGGAACTTTTACACGGAAGTGTATAACACTGAGCAGAGCATATTGCTAGTACTAATTTCACCAGCCATATTGTCAGTATAAAAAGAGAACAATAATGGGACAACTTATGCTCATAACCTACAGGCACTTTAAATCACAAAATCGATTAATAGTAATCTACCCGGCTTCCGTCAGAAACACAAAATCTTAGCGTTGATAACAATATAAGCTTAACCTCCTAGCATCATGCCGCATCGGGCCTTGTCCGACGGAAACTACCCACTTGGGTAAAATCTTCATGTCGTTCTTTCAGCGGCAAATCACGCGAGAATTGCAGAACATCCCTCATGGGTGGAAGTCCGATAATCGACCCGCAAAATGCCTTTCTGGAGTGTCTACTTCCATGTCAGTGCGGGAACCTGGCATTTTTAGACGAAAACTGTACTGCAGGGTCGTGGTGCCTGATATATAACTCCTGTTTCATCGTTGATATGGTTTTTTCATATTCGTATTCAGCTCGATATTGAATTCGGCACGGTTGATATTGAGAATGGCTGTGACTATGACGACTGTCACTGCTGAACCGCAGACTGATGCGCCTGCTGAAGCTGTGGAATCTCATCCTCCGCAGACGGGACTATTCAAGCACATCTCGAAAGTGTTTCCTTACTTTCGCAATCCCAGACATGTTTTGATACTTAAGCTTGACTGTCTTCTTCTCACATGGACGTTCATCGCTGGTATTATGAAGGAGATGGATCAGTCTGCAACTACACAAGCCTATGTCTCTGGAATGAGAGAGGCGTTGGGTCTATACGGCAATGAGTTGGTTATGTTCAATACGTATTTTTCTATTGGATATGCCATTGGACTTGTCCCTGGGCAATTGGCTCAAACGAGGGTAAGTACAAAGCTAATTATATCATTCCCTGGTAAATGCTAACCAAATGACAGGTCCGGCCGTCTCTGTTTCTTCCAACCTGTGAGATCATCTGGGGACTCTTTGTGATAGTGTAAGTCTTCGCTCACAGCCTCACCACCTATACTTCACTTACACCAAATTACAGCACCTGCAAAGCTCCGAACGCAACAACCATCTACGCCCTTCGATTCTTCCTCGGTCTCTTCTCGGCCGTCTTCTGGCCCAGTGTCGTCTCTCTCATCTTCAACTGGTACACCCCCAAAGAACTCGCCTTCCGAATCGCCTGCTTCAACGTCTCCGACGTCGCCGGAGCCATGTTCCTCGGTGCCCTGCAAGCAGCGCTCTATCGCAATCTCAACGGCGCCCACGGAATAGCCGGCTGGCAATGGCTTTTTATCGTCTCGGGCGTTATCACCATCGCTCAGGGAATTGTGGGCTTCTTCATCATCCCTGATACACCAGCGTATACACGTGCCAAGTGGCTGACAGAGTATGAAAAGAAATTGTCACGGGAACGCATGGGAAGCTTTGGCGCTAATACGTCCAAGCTGATTCCTGCTTCTGTCTTGAAGCAGAAACTTCGCAAGTTGATTATTCATCCGATTACCTACTTCTTTCTGCTTGCTTTTGCCATGGATGCCTGGGCGCACCGAGCCAACTCTTACTTTGTGCTTTATATCGAAAGTCTCAAGGACAGTGCTGGAAACCGTCTTTTTAGCACGTACCAAGTCAACATTATACCACTGGGTGGCTACGCTCTGCAGATCTGTACCAATCTGATTCTCAACGGCCTTTCTGACTGGAAGCACTGGAGATGGCAGATCAGTTCTGGCTGTGCCTTCTTCTTCGGCGTCATGCTGACAGTTCTCTGCGCATGGCCATCGGATCACAAGGTCGTCATGGGCTTCTACTTCATGACATATGCTGCCAATGCCGGAGGTCCAGCTCTTATGGCATGGTTTGCCGAACTCATGAGAAAGGAGCCTGAAGCAAGAGCAATTGTCGTTGCGCTTACAGTCATGATTGTTTATATCGGCCACGCCACCATCCCTCTTCGCGCTTTTAGAGTCGCCGATGCACCACGATATCCAATTGGATTTCCACTTACCACTGCCTTCTCCTTTGGGTCGGTCTTTGTACAGCTTGGTATGCTGTGGTGGTCGCGTAGGAATACTCAACTTATCGATAATGGGTATGAAGGTACCAAGGATGAGTCGAGGGTGTCTGACGAGGAAAGTTCTAGAAGTGTAGAAGGAGATGGAGTAAGTGTTGGTCAAGAGGAAGATTCTTCGACCAAGGAAAAAAGTACCAACCCAGTAGTTTCAAAGGTTGATGGATGAGTTGCAATTATATTTTGCAACATTAAAGCCTGACATTTATAGTCTAGTTCATGATCAGTGGAATATAGCGGATTTTAAGAGCTCAACCCGAGTAGACAATCGTTGTTGCAAAAGATAGCTAACTTGGGTCCAAGGATTTAAAGTGAGAGGAGCATATTTAGCAACCTTCCCAAAGAAGCAATCCTGCATGCAGCTAGGGATTATTGGATAAGTAGATGAAGGATACCTGGCTAGCATATAACTTTATTTTAACCAGCAATGGCGATCACAGGTTGAGTCAAGCACGGTTACACTCGGCTGCTTTGTTATGGAAACCAACATTATTATGTCTCCAAGAATCATTATTCTGGTAATTATAGCTATCGTGATGATGTCCCGTCCGGTATCTCCCCCTCCACTATATGCCCATCGCAGCATTGGACAGTTGACGGGCACCTTATCGCTATGGCAAATATCACGACCTCCATATACGGCGTCTTTGGCGGCAGCTGGATCAACTGCCCTATGTCGCCGTCCAAGGACCTTCTACTTGAGTATGGTCCTATAACTTCATAATCATATTCTCCTCGATCAAATTACAACGCCATAGGTTGAGCGCCGGTTGATCACTCCTCAGTGGTACCTTGACGCAGTTCTGAAGTAATATTCAATGACAAAAGAGTGTTGCGTCAAGATGATGATGTGAAACAAGACATGTCTGCGGCCCTCAATACAAGGGATGGCTAGGAGTCATATCGAAGGTAAGACAAGACAATGGAAGCCTGCCGGATAAGAAGATAAAAAATAGGGCTCAGGGCCACTGCCGAAAATTATCGATCAACTGCCGTGTCATCTCGTCTCGGTTCGAACTATCAACTTCAGAGATTTCTGGAATTGAAACAGACAAAATATCAGGCATATTGAAGTTTTAACATATATTGAATTATGGATATTACCTAGCTAATACCAAAATTATTGAAGATCCTGATCCAAGCCAGGTGGGTATCAAGCACAGGCACGACTACTGTCCTCGCACATATATACTGATATGCTATGAAATGTCAAACGGAGTAACTGTTAAGCATACAAATTCTGCCTGCTTAAAGAGCTTGGTCCTCGTGGGTAGGAGGACCAGCATAGTTCTTGTGGCCCCAGGCCCAGTACCAGATACCGGAAACCAGGCAAGCAAACACGAACACAACGGGGGCGTAGTTCACGGTCTCGGGGAGAACGGGGATGGCGGAGGGCATGCAGAAGAGAGGCATGGCAAGCGCAGACCAAGCTGGGAGATGTAAGTAAAGGATTTCACAATGGAGATGAGCAGAAGACTTACCAATAGCAATAACATTGGCGACTGTTCCGAACTTGCCGAGGTAGAACTTTCCGGTCTTGACCTGCTTGCGACCAGTGGCGAGACTGATGGCAATAGGGGTAGCGTAGGAAGCAGTGAGGCAGATGACACCGACACCGGAGAAAGCGTTGAAGGCAGCGGAAGAACCGAAGTAGATGACACCAAGGATGATCTCGATGACCATGCTAAGCATCATAGCGTTAAGGGGAACGTCGAGCTTGGTGTTAACCTTGGCCCACCACTTAGCACCGGGGATGGCACCGTCACGAGCGAAAGCCCAGACACATCGAGAAGTGGCAGTTGTACAGCCGATACCACAGATGATGGCCAAGATGATGAGGGGGAAGAGAAGACCGAAAGCACCGCCGGAGCTGCCAACTGCACTCTTGAGGATCAGAGGCACGGGCTGAGCTGAGAGGATAACCTCCTGGAGATCGGGGAGAACGAACATCAAGGGGATGATGAACAGGAGACCGGCCAGGGTGTTGATGAAGATGGTGGCGACCATGGCCTTGGGGACCTGGACAGCGGGGTTCTGGACTTCCTCACACATGCTACATCAGGGGTCAGTACGCAATTTTTAAGAAACGATTGGGCACCGCAATTGGCGGGCTTGTAACACTCACGAGATGATCATGCCAGTGGAAGAAGTAGCATAGGCGGCGTGGAGAAGACCAACACAGAATGACCAGCCCTTGGGCCAGCCAGAGTTGGCCTCGAAATGTCCAAAGACCCAGCCAGCATCACGGCGTCCGTTCTTGGCAAGGGCCAGAACAGAAACGACAATAGCAATAACACCGGCAAAAGTCCAGAAGACAGCGGCGGTCTTTTGAGAAGGGTATCAGCAACTATTTTACGTTTCACACACAGGGAGGGGAGGTTCAAGCATACATCAATCCAAGGGAGGTACTTGTTGCCAAGCGAAGAGATAGCATTGCACAGGAAAGTCAGGGCGAGGAAGACCAGGAAGACCTGGTAGGCCTCTCCGGACATGACGCCAACGCCGGGGCTCGACTCAAAGACATTGACACACGAGACGATGAAGAGGGCGGTTCCGAAGTTCACGGCGAGAGTGATTGTGATGTTTCCAACGAGGTACAGCCAGCCACAGATCCAGCTTGCAATGCGGCGCCATCGAGGGGGGGAAAGCATGAAAGCTTGGTAGTAGACGCCTATCACGAGTGATCAGTCACATGTTTTTTTTATTATCTTTCACTTGGGAGAGACGAGGAGAGCACGCAGCAGGAAGTGTGTGTGTGTGAGAGAGAGAGCAATTGGTAAGTACCTCCAGCAGTGGGATAGACACTGGTGATTTCACCAAGAGAAGCAGCAACACAGACAATGATCATGGAGACAGCGAGCCATCCCCAGATGACGTTGACGGGGCCGCCGCCAATCAGAGGGTAGGCCAAGGTTGTAGCGAGACCGTAGGGGATGGAAGCGAGGACGAAGGACATGAAGGCGACCTGGAACACGCGAAACCCGTTCGTATCGGGTGGGAAGGTGAGGGGATTTAAGAGGAAAAAGAAAATCGAAAATCAGAAGCTAGCCAAGGCAAGGCAAATGGAACAAATCTGGGGAAGAAGGGAACCTTTCTTGGAAAAGAGATTTGGAGTAGACGAGACTTTGGGCGACATGGGGACATGGGATGTGGGACATGGGACTGGGACGGGGGGGGGTCGGGACCAATTATCACTGTTGCGTCAATAGTGGGCAATGTACATACGCTAAGACATGGACCTAAAAGGCGATTGATGGGCAAGGTTATGGTGAAGATAAAGAGGCGAGGGTTCTTGTCTAGAGCATGGATTGGAAGAGTACGAGTACCGATACCTGAGTAGGCATCAGGCGATAATACACGCTTGTCTCTAAACTCATCACCGAAGAAAACGCTTTGTTGACGTTAATCAGTAATAATAAAATGAAACTCGAACCAAACGTTACAGCAACTGGTTACTGGTTACTGGTTACTGGTTACTGGTATCAGCTCCCTCCCACGTCTGATAGGCCTTTTGTTCTCTTCTGGTCTAGCTCGTGGTTCCTCGGCGTGGAGCCCCCAGCCAAGTCCACACGATTCAGGACCCAGCTGGAGGGATACGATAGGCTGCTAGGCTGCTTTGTACGTCATTTGCTGGGCTTGAGTGGAAGGGCGAGGGCTAGAAAGAAGTGGGCGGACACCAAGACCAAGACCGGGCAGGCCGACACAAGGTTTTCGGTCGACAGCTCGAACCGGAAGGAGATATCAGGTATCAGGCTTAGCCTAGGTAAATACCGCGCTTCTAACATTGACATACATTTCCATGGGCTCACTAACTGAGCACGCTGACACGCTCTTTTCTCTCGGCTTAAGCACTAAGCCAAGCTTTCAGCCGCGGTAGGGAACGAGAACGAGACAAAAAAGAGAGGTCTTTTTTAATTAATTACAACGAGAACCCTCTTTTTCTTCCAGTCTAGGTTTCAGCCGAGGCCAATCGTGAGACTACAGGCTACAGCTAAAAAGCTCAGATACTCGAAGTGGTTGCTTGTGAAACAACCTGTCAACATTGTCGATCATGCACATGCGACACATCACATCAATCAATTCAACACACTCACTCACAAGCACAATGCTTGGGTTAGATCATCTCCAACTTTACCTATTTTGGTGAATATCCAGTATGTGATCGTCAGGGTATCAACCACCCCTGGGCCTGCATAGCCAGAAATCCTGTTGATATTATCCAAAGATAATATCCTGGGCTGTAGCTGAAGCCGGGCTGAGTTTGAGTTGAGTCTATTAATCGGCGGTTGCGATTCCGTATCGTCAATCTTGCATGGCATCCTTCATCCTGGCTTTATTCCTATCTAAGAAGTCCGGCGACAACTCCGCGATAACGTCTATTTCCCCAAACACGTGACCGGTTTTGATCATCCCCCCGTTTCGCGATAACGCTTGTTCGACGGGCCGTTCCTTGCGTTTGCGTGTCGTGTGCGTGTATGTATGTATCTGTCTGTCTGTCTGCGTATCTATGTATGTAGTAGGTATCGGTATTGTATCGGTATCCCGGAATATGTAGGTATCTAGGTGTAATTCGTATGGGCCTGGCCTGGCCCTTCTCAACTTAACCACGTCCTCCGTTGTAGTCGGCACCGCCAGCCTTCCTCAATGTGACCACAATATCCTTCTCCTTCAGCTCGGCCCTATCCCCCGTGGTGACGGCAATGCTGTGATGCGACAGCTGGCGCTTCACGTCGCCGCTCTCGATGCTGACGCGGGCCTTGCGCATGACCTTTGTGCCCTCGCCGATCCAGACCACCAGGATGAACTTGACCCGCGTGCTCTCCTTGTCGTTGGCGTACTCGACGCGCACGTAGCCGTACTGCACCTGCCCGTCGTCGAGCTCGCCCACCATCTCGCTCAGACCGCCCGTGCCCGTCTTGGTGAGCGACAGCTTGTTTCCCACCGCGCTGGCGTACGAGATAAGGAGCCAGTTGGTCTCATCCTTGTCTGACCGGACGGCGTCGTAGGCCGCAGCCACCTCGGGAGCATCAAGACCCGACATATTTTCCCGTATATGATATGTATATATAAATATAGAGATTGAGAGAGCGAGGGTATATTCGTAGCTTTTGTTGCAGATTGATACAACGGGGAAATGTCGGTCGGTGCGGGCGGTCTCGAGATCGAATCAGATTGTCTGCCGAGCAGGGAGGAATAAACTGGGCCTACCTACAACTAACACACAAGGATCGTATCAGCAAGAGAATAAAATAAAATAAAAAGGGTTCATACTTGGTCAAGGCTTACTCAGGGCTATGCTCTACTTTGCTACACTGAGCTGAAGGAGAACGAGACGTTTCTTTCGCACTTCAGGAGTTTGACTGACTCCTCACCCAACTCCAATTCAGGGGCCCCTCTAGTCCCTCTCCCCTCGCCAATCAGACACTGTCGTCTACTCCATGGCCCCTTGCGCCTCTGGGAAAAGCTCGGTTATGAACGGAACGCGCTCTAGAAGCCTGACGATCCATATTTTCGTCCAAGACGCTAGAAGCGAAACGGAGAGACTCCGTCTTGTGTTGGTTGTCTCGCCTCCTTCTAAATGGATGTTCGTAAATACCCTAGACGGCCCTAGGTCTTGGCCTGGTCTGTTCTCAAGACTCACCCCAGCAATCAACATTCGAGAACAATATCGTGATTGTATGTATGCTTCAGCTCAGGGGCTGATCCGGCTCCAGTTACCCGAGTCCCGCACGTCCTGACCTCCGCGATTCAGGGGAGGGATATGGCTTCATTGTTGATTTCCGAGTACGTAAAAACGCGGGTTGCGAAACCGATTAACTATCATGTTCCCCTCCCCCATGGGACACTAGAAAGTCGGGGGATTTAGAGACCGTAGGGCTTGGTGTCTGCGGAGGTGAAATGACATATGGGCTGTCGTGATAATATGCATATCGAGAAGAAAATAAGAAGCCTCCCTCCCTCTTGCATATCAACCACGTGTTGCATATCCCTTTTAGGTCGCACATTTAATTATAGCCCCTGCAAAGAAATTCGATCTGCAGTGCCATCCAGCAACCAATAGCCGTCAGCTCAGCAATTGTTCCGTGCATTGAATATGAGACATAATTATAACCTACGGATATGCCCATACAAAACTCCCCCTTGACAACCAAGCCAACAAGTTACAACCAACAAACAAAAGTCACTGACCACCCACAAATCGGGCCGAGAAGCAAACGGCGCTATGGGCATTATTACGGGTTGCCTTGCCCAGAAAAGTCCACCGTCGCCCGCCGTTTCACTCGGATGCCTTCTTGTTTAAACCCAGTAACTTACCTTGTGAGAGTGGATAGGGCTGCCCAGGGACCCCCTTGGCCCAGTGAGATTTGTAGGGACCGGAAAAAAACAATGGAAATCTGAGGTCGATCAATTTGGTAATCGCGAAAATTCTTTCATTTCTGAGGGTTTTAATAGGCCTTTGCTATGTGCTGCTTTTATTTCCGTGCGTCACATTGAGGTTACTACTCCGATGCTATTGGGACACCCGAAATTGAATCTCAAATCAGATAGACATTCCGTCCGTTTTCTCAATGTTCAATTTTAACAACCGGATACCATTCTCCAATCGGTGAATTTGTTTTCAGCGAATTGTTCAATTTTAATAATTAAATCTCAGCATCAAGTATTTCCATGTGAGCATTAAATCATTCTTTCGAGGCTTTTGCGATCGTTAAAAGAACTGTAATAAATCATTCATAAACGACGGAGAGTTATTTCTCATGTTGCCTGTATGTTAGGCTGGGAATTGTCTCGATGTCTAAATCGCTCTAGGGTGGCAGATTATCGCAATAACTATGTAACTTTTCATGTCTAGATCGCCGTTTACTGTAATTCAATGCGTTTAATTACAAGTACACGGTCGATTCTACCAGAATGCATGGGAATGGATCAACTTCAACTTCGGATTTAAAAGCTATTTAAATAGAATATTCAGCATTCGTTCGGACTATTCTTATTTGTGTCTCGTTTGTGGCTGTTAGTGCGTTCTTTCAGTCAGGCACCGAATTCCAACTTAGGCCGTAACTTTCTATTCAAGTGACTATAGTCTAGAGGAAGCTCAAGGCCATTGTATAACTTGCAAGACATCATTTGCCCGAACTTGGAAGTCTTGACTATCGGTCGGTTAGTGCCTTTCCAGCAGTAGAGATGGTTCGAGCCTCATACAAACTGTATCGATAAAGAGACCTCTACTCTTGCTATATGGCCAGCAGCCTATGTTTGCTCAACCCTGATACTCAGACGTAGTCAACCTTGGTCGCCGCCAGTGGGAACCATGGAGTCAACGCCGCAACCAAATGATACCTCTGCAGCAACTTGTCCCAGCTACACATGTGTCTTTGGATATTATCGGAACTTTATAGCTGTGCTATCACACTCGAAAACCCTAGAATGTATCCATCTGCAACCACAAAGCACAATAACACACGACTGTTGAGACACGTAAAAATAGACCGGCGTTTGCTGTTCAAGCCCTTGAGGGCCGCAAGTGGCTCGAATCTGTTTGCTGCCTGGGAGCGGTCGAACCGCTGGAAAAGTGTTGAAGTCTCTGGGAGGAAACGAGTATTGAAGCCAGAATATGATAGCAGTCGAGAACTAAAGTCTGTGGGGATATAGGACAGTAAGAGAATGGGTCATACTTCGTGATATATCCAAATCCTTCTCACAGGTGGATATCCAAATTTATAAACCTTTGACTCTCTGATGTTGGTTCATATCTGTAATTGGTTCTGTTTATCGACAATTTGCCTAAATCGTTGTTAGGTATCAGATCACCTGCGAGATGCAAATCCGTCTGAAAGTCATAACTTTGAAGCACTCTCCAGTCTGGCTAGGATGCCGAATTGGTTTCTCGACTACACCAGAGGTTCAGCTGACTATTACTGCACATACAACTGCGGCTGGTAGTATCGGAATGGCTACATTGGTATCTTGGAAGGACATTGTCGATGGAGAGGTTGTCACTGAAGATAATCGAACCAGAAGGCTTTGAGGTCGCCATGAGCTATTGATTTCAGATTTGACCGTCTATTATGTACCATGGCTTGATAGAAAACTCAGTATCAAGTCATATCGCCTCTCGATCTACTATGGCGTTTAAGGGGGACCAGAAATGTCAGGGCAGGGAACTCGACGACGAAACATCGCCGCTTTATGGATGGCAGCCCAGGCTTCCCTCAGGCAAGGCTCAGGTAGTGGCGACCTACCTAAGCCAGTAAATTACCCTCTAACTCTACTTGGATATTGAGAAGCTTGTCGCTCTCCCGGATATCCAACTCCAATCGGTTATACTGCAACTCGCTGAGATAGATTATTAATTCGACTCGTATGAACTAGCGATGAGCGGAAAAGAGTAATTTTCACACCATTGCTAAGAGGAAAATAAGATTATACATTTACCGTAGAATGCTCTTATAGGTGGTACAGTTAAATATTAGTATAACTATACTTAATAATAGAACTGCTCTACCGTGCTGATTGGACTATGTCTTTTGCCTACCGTCATTACTAACCTCACTCTCTTATTGACAACATCCAAGGTTTTGCCCTAAGTTGACAGCTCATACACCGTCTGCTGCACATAAGCTCCTTGATTTTGCCCATCCATTTGATGATTGACCGTTGAATTTTGTGTGTACATACCCCCATCCAACTCGTAGATGCTTTGGAATCCTACAGCACCCTTGAAAGGATCCATGGTAATAATTTTGACGTCACTAAAATCGACACGGTCTTCTCCTGGAAGAGCCATTGGCGCTGAGAACCCAAGGAGCTTGCTTACACGAGTGTTGCAGATGCGGCAAAAGACTGCGTTGTTGTATCTCATGTAGTTGAAGACACAGGAGGAACAGAATATGTGATTACACGGTCGTAGACTAGAAGTCGTTAGTTCAGACTATTCATCCTAAGCATCAAATCGTCCAAAGTATTGAAAGACTCACATTGAATCACAGAGCATCCTTCTACAGCAAGTGCACGCCACTTTGGTAGAACCGTTTAAACGCGAATTTAACCGGATGCTACCACCCTCACTGTCCAACTCACCTACGCTCTTTACACCCAACAGATTATCCTGACCGTCGGTGGTAGCAGCCTCGCCGTAGGATTCAAAGAACGGCAGCCCTTGCTGCTTGTACATCTCAGGTGTGACAGGCGATGGGGGTGCTAGCATACCCGTCAAAGACTCAAAGGCTACCGAGTTAAGGATCTGAACGCTGATCATTGTAGTGCGATGCTTACACCACGCGGATGACTTGAAGGGGTCTTTGTTGATTTTCTGGTGAATACGCGAGCCGGCCGCAATCCCCATAGACCAGCCTGTTTGGCTTTGAAGACTGTTAGTATACGCGGCTCTTATGAGGACGATTGAGACTGTTGGGCGGTGACTCACTCTGTCGGTTTGGGATGAGGTTGAGTTGAAGCAGGCCTCGAGTTCCAAGACGTGGCGGCGTCGGATCGTGAAGGCGAGGAATATGTAGTTGCCGAGGAGGGCGCAGAAGGTGAGGATGGTGCTAAGGATTGATTCCCCGATCCCTCCACAATTTCGACTTCAGAATGACCTGAATCATACGTTTCCTCTGCACTCAACCTCATGGGGACACCACATGGAGGTTTTTGGTAAATATGTTCATTCGAAGCTCTCATTCTAGAGTCACGACGTCGCGCTTCGGCCAATACAGGAGAAAATTTCTGAGAAAAGGCCTGAGGCCTAGTGGACCCGGGACTCGACAGCACATTTGGACCAGGCGCTACTGGTAATTGGTAATCAGGGGAAGCGACAGGCCGGCTCCCTGCAGAAGCTGAAGCCGATTCAGCTGCGCTGACGACAGCTGAAGGAGAATACTGGCGTCCATACTGCTGAGATGGTGCGCTAGTGCTAGAAGGCGACGAATAGCCCTCGAATTGGGGAGATTGGCCTACATGATGAGCTTGTGGTGGACTTGACGAGCCGGGGGAAGGGTATGTTTCCGACATGGGCATATTTGGTGAAGTATGGCCGTACTGCGGAGACGCAGGAGATGCTGACTGAGTGGGATAGCTCGAGGGTTGGGGCCGTTGCATCCCAGGGCCAGGCTGCCCAGAGGAAGGATGGACTGGAGATACCTGACTTGGGAAAGGTGAGGAGGATTGGTAGGTTTGTTGTGGGAAAGGCGCCTGCTGCCATTGGCGACCGCCTGTGTCCCAGCCCTGTGAATATCCCGGCGATGAAGGCTGAAGTAGTATAACCTGAAGAATGGAGTTGTCCTCTATTGCTTGCTCGCCTAGAGAACAAGGCTGAAGGGGCCTGCCTTGATACAGAAGCCTCATACTCCAAGCGCTGAAGTCTGTACCCATGATCTTGGCTCCTGCTTGGGATCTCTCCTGCATGCATTGCTCAAGTGTCCACCAAGGCGCCCATTCAACACCCATAGTCCGGTGGGAGCCGTTTTGCTCATAGGAGAGTAACAGATTGAACTTGTACACTGCCGTCATGTGCACCTCACTGCCAGGCTGCCAAGCCAAATAGTTGGACTGATACTGCACGATCTGGGATCTGTACAGGTGGCGCATGTAAACAGGAGAATGAGTCTTGACCCAAGGCTCTGCCGTCTCAGACGTGTCGAGAACTCCGCCATCTTCCAACTCTTGGAACTTCCAGTCTAGAATGACAGTGTCCTCGCTCAAGCTCCGAGGTGTCTCATAAGGTGTTGTATTCTGGGCGAACTTGGGTCTGACATACCATTGGTTTCCTGGGATGAGTTCTAGCTGTATGCCGCCAACGTCCTCTTTACCTGTGACCTGCTTCTCGACCGAATAGCCTGAGCCAAGGGGCATGGCAACGAATTGTCGAACTGTTCCTTGACCAACCGCGATACCATCGAGGAACTTCTGTGTAGGCACGGAAACGTAGTCCTGCTTTGATGGTCTTTGAGACGGCGGAGTGTTCCATGGTAGCCCAGAAATCGCGTTGACACCGCCGACGAAGGTCCTTATAGCAAAGTTGTCGTTTGTGGCCGTGAATGATAGAAACATGGCCTCGCGCTGATATAGTGGAAAGAAGACTCCCCCCTTACGTGCCATTTCTATCAGACTAGCGTTTCCGGAGTTTTGTAGCTTTTGGGAGATCCAGGCGATGTTAGAAACGGGGATACGGCCTACGCCAGAAGGCTGGTTGTGTACCTTGCCATCTTCTGGTAATCTTAACGTGCTGTTAAAAGTAATATCCAGTTTAGCAGGGAACGATACCACCTCAACCCTGTCCTCTTTACAGCGCACCCTGAGTCGGCGGATATTCTCCTCGAAATCCGCAATAGACTCATCTTTGTTGATCAGAAGGCCCGACTCGGCATCCGCATCGTAACAAGATGATTCATCGACGGCAAAAATCTGGTATTCTTGGGGCTGGGCTCTGTCTGGGTTCCACTGCGGCACGGCAAGGCTTGCGTGTTTGGCTGAGATGGGTTCCTCGTACCCGTGGGCTTTAAGCAGCCGAGTGACATGCTTGAGGGTCATGAAGTAGGGTCCTTGGATCGCGACGCTAGACTTTTGGGCGTGGCTGGATTTCTTAACGCCGTTGAGGATTATTGTTATGCATTCTTCGGGAGCGAAACCTAAAATTCTATGTAAGCTAATGGTTCAAGGTACTGGACACGGTAGTGGGACGTGGTGTGCCTTTCATAACCAAAACATCTCTATACACTTGTTTTACAGGCATCTCGACAATATTTTGTTCCTGTGAATCCGGCGTGAAGCTGGAAAGCCAAGTGTCGAAGCCAGAAAAGGTTCCGACATCATCTTGGGGGCTGACAGGTGGAACGGTGTCCCGGCGGTTTGGTCCAAGTCCAGGACCTGGAGGAGGTGCAGTTGTAGGTACTTTCGACAGTAAGGGATCTTGTAGATCAACGACATGCTTGGAAGTGTCTTGATTCTGATCGTAGTTGTCCGAAGGGAGGGCCACATCCTGCTGCTGGATCTTGATCCCGCTCTTACTGCCCTTGATCTTATGCATGAGTCTCTTCATGGCCACGGTTTATGGTCGTCCCAAATTCTTGCGAGCGGATGAGTCAGTTACAGCGGTGATGATGCGTTATTTCAAGGACGGTCAAATAAAACTATCTGCCCTATCTAGAGACAAGACAGATTTCAGTTTAAACTTGAGCTGTTTCTGAAGCGGGGACTGGGCGATAGTTAACCTTTGGTGGCGTTTGCGGCTGAAGAAAAGTCATGTGAAGTTATAGTTATTGAGAGCTACTCAGCTATTGTAGTCACCACCTCTTGTGTTAGCTCACCCTGGGCTCAAGCTCGGCTCGGGTTAAAGCAGCGACTACTTAGGATAGTTACTGAGCGAGATAAGAGTGTAGGTTGGTATTCGTATTTTGTATTAAGCTGTTTCAAATATTCTTCGAGATAAGTTTATTTTCGCTGGTGTGTTCATGGTGTTGATGTGGCCTCAAGACTGTCACACACAGATATACACATAAGGGCAAACAAATATCCACCAATTTACGATGAAGCTACTCAGTTTATCATAGCATATGATTCAAGTATAATGATGCCCAGAGTATATGCCTGCTTCTCTTGCACTGAGATTTCGAATAGTGTCAGGTCTTGCTACGGGAATTGTCACTCTCATGAGATTACACGTGAGGTTAGTTGTAATGCTTTGAAAACAGATGCCAGCTCTTACCATAATTTAAATGGAATGAGGCGGGACTGTACATTAGTTGACGTTCGTTGGTTCATTGGTCTTGGCTATACATGCATCGTCTACATTGGAGGGAGGCGTCTTCCCGTCGTAACAACATGCCTAACACTCTTCCACGTCAACCTTCACTCAACATGCTACCGAAAAGAGTTTGAAGTAAATTGTCTAGCAATCAGCCATATCCTCTAGATAACATTTACTTCGTGAGTCCAAACGATCACGTCTCAAGAAAAGATGAATCGAATACTGTGCATATTGGCGATATAGTTAACACGCCGCATTTCTCTCAGAGACATGATTATACGTCTCCTCGGGTAAGCTTCGAATGAACGCTGCTGGACACTGCAAGTATGCTCCTGATATCTGTAGCAGAGAGTGGCAGGTTATCTTTCCCAAGGATACAATGAGAACAACCAAAACCTGTGTATGTCTGTTCTCATTCTTATTTCATCCTGCTGTGCTTCTCTCCGATCCATCAGCTACTCTTCAGTTCAATATCAAATAATAAGGAATGGGCACTCATTCAACTATAAGAATGTTACTTTCAGAAGATTCAGACGCGAAGAGGCCTTGTATTGGCTCGAGCTGGGTTGCAGTCTTGATGGAATGGCTCAAAGATAAATAGTCAACTCAATGAGTAGGATGCATCAAGTATCCGAATAGAGAAGCAACTAAAGACTCGCACTGCAACATGCATATCATCTTATCCACATCATCAATTTATCACAGTATGTACCGGCCAAACATCATCACTGTTTCTCTGAACTCAAGACAACCTCATCGATAGACATGTCTCGTAGGGAACATAAGCATCCGCCAAATCTCAACTCAACCTGTTAACAACAAGGCATCATACCACTCTCCTGAATGACTTCAACCAGATGAAAGTTCAGCCTCCTCGCGCTAAACTTCCAACGCGCTCATGGCCATCCGTGCTCTTGAAATACGCACTTCCGCCCTTACACTCCGGGGGACATACAGCTCCCACAGCGGTCGTTAGCGACAAGTAGTCTTGGACTGTATGAGCAGAACATTGACTATTATATATGCTGTACGCAAGGTACTTTGGTTTCACATTCATCCTTCCACTATCCAAGTCTAACGGCGTGTTGATAGACATCTTGACCCAATTTCCATTATCTATGGACTACCGCTAATGAATTCAATGAGCTCTCATGCCTTCACTTTTTAGTATCACCTCTCCTTGATTGATCCCCGATGCCACTCACGACCACACATAGAAACTACCCCCGTGCACCTGATAACGTTATCAAATTTCTTGAATTAGTCAAGGTCAGTGAGTTCTGGCTACACAGCTATCATCCATAAAACCCTCTAGTAACCTCTTCCTATCCCCGTGAGGTCTAGACATATGTACAACTGAGTGGCAAGATCATGTTACTTTGTGGTGTTCCATCCAAACCCAAGCGGAGCAAACTCGGTCTCGCGGTCAATATGCATCTCTATCGCAAATTGCCTATGGTTTGGGTGTCTCGGTTAAAGATCACGACATAGAACATGTGACATTCTTTGAAATCAGCGTCAGCCATCTTTTCAAGCCCCTACAGCAAATCACCACGCTGATTACAAAAGCAGTGGAACTCAACCGGTCAGAACCACCATCAGACAAACGCAACCGGGGTGCTGGTATGCATATGCTGTATCACCCCAAGTGTGAACGTTCCTGACGCTTACTCCAGAGAGTTCTACACAAGCTGATAATCTGCTCTCGTTGCAGCATGTTACTCTGGGGTAGAAAAGCCGCTTCTAGCCCTCGTGTTGGTGCTACCCAAACCATGCTTTCTGCCAATATTGAAACGCTACACTGGGTTCTAAGATGTATGGATTCCAACTTGACAGCTCGGAGTATGTGTGTCCGGCCGAATCAGCCTCGTAAGAAGACCTTCTGTATGCACAGTGATAAGAGTGGTGAGTCGTGATGACGGAAATCCGGGGAACATGAGGGCAGCACAACAACGCAACAGACACCATCATGCAATATCATCATGTTATGAGCTTCACAGTCGAGATGCGGACTTTGGCGATGGTCCACACTACCCAAGTTGCATTTTTGCCCAGAGATGATACGAGGAACGGCATATTCCACGGCAAGTTTCGTGAGCTGTCTCCCGTGTGGCGTCTAGACCCCTTACTAATCTGCCACAGATATCTATCAGAGTGGCACAAGTTGAACTTGAACTGATACTCGCAGGTGATATCGCCTCTGTGAGGAGTCAGATGGGCCGGGCCGTTGACTCTGGGTGTGCACAGCAACATCTAGAACTGGTCAGAGATACACTTTCAACGCTTACTAGCGCCTCAGTCTACACCGAGCGCCAGTCCGACTGTGCATTGGGGCACTCAGATGGGGGAAGTTACGGAGTCTGGGGACGTCCAAGACCCGTTCCAGATGCTTGTCATATGTGATGCCACACGAGACGAGCTGTTGTTGCCATACAAGTCATGTCATGTACATCTGTGTGTATAATGCACGAATTGTCAATATTGGAAGGCTACCCTATGCTTGCGTGAGATGACCTCCGGCAACTAGCTTAGAGTTTACAAGGTGGTCGATAAGCTCCGAGAGCAAAACAGCACCTCCGAGGAGGCTTACTGGCCTGTCATTTGATCCTTGACGAGATGCACGATACAGCAAAACAAACGCGGGGAACTGTCTCAGCAGAACCCTCCCTGCATGCGTACAGAAACCTGAACTGCGCTGCGCTCTGTTCTGCACTGTATCGTACCTACAGTAAGAGATGCACCGACTCGTGAGAGACGCGGAGCAGAAATGCATGGCTGAGGCGGTGAAGACGTTACCGAGTTGGCGTTGCCCAGAGGGTATGGGATGGGTTACAGTGAGACAGCCGTTGAAAATGGTAGCGCCCTCTAGGTTAGACTCTTCTCTTCTGTGGGTGTGGCGGGTGGTTGAGTTGAGATTGTGGTGGCTCACGCTCGACACTCACACTGCGCACCACTACACCACAGTGGCTACATTGGCTACACTACTACACTTTCTGTACGAACGATGTAATGCTGGCTGGAGGATGGGTTAGACGCTTTGGTGCCACCATTAGACTTGGCCTTGTCCGTTCGGCGTTGAATTGGAGGGCCAAAAGTTTCCAACAGAAAATAAGTGGCAAACCAACAAAAGAAATGGATCTCCACGGTATGTCTCGCAGTGCGTGAAATATTCACATTTCTCATTCACGAATAGCAACAATTACGTAGTGTCAATGAGCGAAAGCGGATAGGGATGAGGGATATTGCTGTTGATGGGGAACCCTCACCACTATCTGATCAGACCAAGGGAGATGAGGGAGGCAAGAGGCTCCTCTTTTTGTGACTGTAGCTGGCGGAGCATGCATGTCATGGGCGGCTAACTAACTTATTTTCTGCTGGTTTGACTCCTGGTTGACTCCTTTTTTCCCTTCTTCATACCATTATGAGTCTGAGGATGAGTCGATAGTCCGACGCTGCGGCTCATTCACTATTTCAACAGGGTGCGGAAAGTGGATTCTGGGTTCCAGAGATATTTAGAGGCTCTTGTACGATCGTCACGATAAAGGTCCAATAGCTCCGGCTCCAAGAGATGAAATGCTACTGTAGACCTGTGGGTAAGTCTGTAACATGGCAAGGTCTCCTCGTCTAGTAATGCCCCAGTCCTTGAAAGACAGAGCACTGAGAAGTGGTTATGGCTCCTGCTACGACGCTGTCCTCATTGTTTAAAAAGATTTGCTTGGCGTTGAGATTGTAAGAGGAGCAAAGACCTTGGCCGTAACCGTGCACCCCAGACCCCCCAGGCCACCCCAGCAAAACCTTTGGCCCACTTTACGAGACTATTTGCACGATTTGCATACTAGACTTCGATGGTGGTGATCACAGTTCCTCCGCTGGATACGTCATTGAGCGGTCATGTTAATAGACGAGACGATATGGGTTCGAAAGGTTTTCCCGTGGGAGCGAAATTCGAGGGGTAAAAGGTCTTTTTACAGAGTTGAGAATGCTCCGTCTGGGGAAGCAAATGTGAGGCGGAAAGACTAGCGATGGGTGATATTCGTTGAGGAATGGATATGCTGCCAGGAATAGACAACCAAGTCCCTGTGCCTGGACAAGAACAGAGATAATCTACCCATATCAGAACAAGTTTTGCTGATCAGAGGCCCGAGCCTCAGGTGGTCGGCAACCTTCACGACAGATGGTGGCTGTCTCGAAAAGATGGGCTACTGGGGGGGGCAAGCCTCAAGCAGGGCTACAGTAACTGCATTCGATTGGGATGAGGGTAGTTCAAAAGTGCCATGTTTGAAGCATTGGTCCTTGGGCATTTGAACCTTGGAAGCAGCAGGTAATGCCTGGCAGTCACATTGTGGATTTCTTTGTCCCCCATGGTAGCGCCATCTTCAAATCTCTTTGAAACCCGGCAGTAGCATATTCAAGGAGAAACCAATCCGGTCGGGTTTTTTGAGGTTCACCGGGTCTTATCAGACCGACTGCACAAGGGGGGAGGATACGCATACAGCGACAAGGGTCGATCAGCGGGGATATTAAACCACTTGGAAGCCTTCTCCAGACACACACGCACGCAGGTTTGGGTAGGTGATTTTTTGCAATCGTGGTGTTGAGGTCCCAGTTTGCCTTCCCCTGCCTGCTATGCCTGTCCATGGTTGGCAGAATTGCAGAGCAAGGATCGTTCCAAGGTGGTGTGGAGGAGAGGGGGAGGGGGGTTACCGTTGCTTAGCGAGCCATGATAACGGGCGAGGGGGCCTACAGGGGTGATGAGGAGGCAAGCATCTCCTCACTTGCTGTAGGAAGCTCGCAATGGAGTTTCAATTCTTACAGAGACTGCCGACAGCTCGAATGGGACCAGTTGATGGGTTACAGCCCGGGGCAATGAATCAGCATCATATATCAATATAGTTCTTCATACAGGACGGTCTTGGCAGCTGAGGGCTTGAAGAGTCTAGATTGATTGCCCAGAGAACGCCAAAGCTTCCCCGCACCATGAGTCGATGTTTCTGCTTGGAACTATCAGGAAGCTGTCATACTCAGATCATATCGCATCAGTATCAGCAGCATCCAAGTATACGAGCCGGCCAAGCATGAACCATTGCCTGCCTACCTGCCTACCTGCCTACCTTTGTACACAGGGGGGAGCAAACATTCCCATAATTGATCACATGAGCATCCGCAACGTCCGATAAAGAAAGCCTTGGAAATGCCATTCATGTGGGATCGGGTTCTTGGTGTCGGCCGAAAGCTATGGGCAAGGATAGGGATAACAGAGGTGAGGTAACTGTAGCATGACCTTTTTTTAGTCTAGTTGTTTTCCTCCTCCCGATGTGGTTACAAGACGTCTCAGGAATTCGTGATCTGGTATCCGTAGTGCGTAACAAACATCCCATCCAAAGGTGGCTTGGTGTTTGTAAAGAGGGGGTTCGCGCGGGGTTGGAGAAACGAAAGCTGGGTCGGGTTAGCGAAGAAGCTCCAAGTTTCGCTTTACAGCAGAGTTGGGTGACGTGCAGCAGCAATCCAGCGGATGGTAACCCAGAGTCCACGATGCAGTTAATTGCCGTGACTGTTGTTCTGCTGGTGACGCAAAAAGGCACTGAGATATACTGACCAGTAACTAACTTCTCAGCAGTAGCAGTGGCAGTGGCAGTGGTGTTGTAAGCTGGCCCTTTGGCCTTTGCATTCACATCACCCCACTCCAATTGGTAGCGGACTGCAGCCTCAGTCCGGGGCGGAAGACCCGGCAAAGCTTAAGGTGCTTGGTGCGTATCCGTAGCGTTGGTCCAAGGAGGCAGAGGCTGATCTCCTCCAAACGACAGGACCAGGTTGGACGACATCTTTTGCGTGCGTGCGTGTGCAACTCCACATAGCGATAGTCGAGGTACCGATAAGACGAGACGAACGGCGTCTGGAGATGGCGCTTAGTTAATAGTAAGCAGAGCAGTTGCAGATCACAACATGAGAACAGACTTCTTCAACAGGAGAGACCCAGAACGATCCCCCGCATTCGCGATGGACCAATTCCAGCCCGCGGGCGTCTCCCCAGACACAAAGATTGATACGGCAGATAAAGGAAAAACAAGCGAGGCCGCAGGGCGCAAAGCAGCATGACGATAAGATACGCTATGCAGTTACATACAGTAGGAAGGTGTTGACTTGCAGCACGCCCAAGCACCAAGCACCAAGCATAAACGCAATACAACCCGGTTAGCCATGCCCAGGCGTCATCAGCATCATCATGCCTGCAGGCCTCTCGAACGACTGGTCCTGCTGCATCTCATCTTTCTCTGAACACGGATGTGGCTGCGTATGATGGCGTGGCTATCCCTTCTTATTTTCCCTCGAGTCCTTTTTGCAACGAAATGCCAAAATTGTTCGCTCCGTGGTAACGTCGGTGAGCGGGATGGAAGTTGAACTAAGTTAGTTTTTATTTCGGGCGTGGTAAGCCTATCGAAAAGGGTCCTCCCTCAAATGAAGCCACAAGAGGGGAAGCGAACAAATCTGGGGTCCAATGCGTCTGTCTTGATCAGGCTTGAACTGCGTAATGTAATGTATGAAGGGTCTTGCTTTTCAGGTTCGACCTTGCCATCGCCACCGACGGATCACGATGAAGGGTCCTTTTTCTTTCCGTGTCCGTGTGTGTAAGGGTGAGGGCGTTCGAAACTTGGGACGTGCTAAAGAGGCATACTGCACTGGAGATCGCTGTATATCCACACACACGCAGCGTAAATGGAAAGCCTGGTGGCATTAGCTATCAATGGGCCGGGGATCTTCAGCGACGATCAGGGTAGCAGACCATCTTTTGGAAGGCTGGACCCCTTTGAAGATCCTCTTCGGGATAAAAAAGGTTCACTGCAGAAACACCAAGACGCACGCAATCACCAACGACGGGGTAATGATGAGCATGCTGTGGCCCCACGAGGCTTGGCCATCATGCAAAACACCAAAGAGATTAAAACTAATCGCTAATGTGCCTCAACGGGAGAGCAGAATGACATGATTGAGATATTGGCTGTTACTCGGTATACCCTCAACCCCCAAGGCTCAGATCATCCAAAGTAAAAGTTGCAAACTCTTGGGCGTGGGTCTTGCTAACACCATCTCACAAGCATCAGTGACCCTTAGACCCACAACCGCCGGCGGATGGAGAATGATATGGTATCAAGGGGCTGGAGATAGTTGCATATTCAGGTCTAGCTTGGGAGAAAGAGAGATATATCTCTCGAAACATTGTCTCTCTTTCTGTGGTTCCGCTTCCGACCGGACAGTGCCGGCGTCTAGATTTTGCTGAGTGTAACACAACAATGGGGCCTGGTGGCAAATTGGGCTCCGCGGACAAAAGATATTCATGTTTATGTCTTTTAGAAGAGCAATTGATGTTCTTTGGCTTTCGATTGACTTTGATGGAAGCAGGACCCTCGAGGTCATGAGCTGTTTGGTGGTTGTTGACTGTTGCTTGCTAAGATAATCAACGCCTCTATCGCCATCATGCCTTAGACTTGTAAATCATCTCTGTTACTGTCTGGTATACCCTACGCTCATGTCGTGCCATTCGCTGCAAAGCATCTCATCCAAGCCCGTGCGTTTAGCGGGTCGCGGAATACGATAAATCAACATTAAACAACATTTTCAAACACTCAGACACTGACTCCATTCTCAAATCTCGGACTGCAATCAATAAAAGAAAGACCCACATAGAACTTTCCCTCTCCAAAGCTGACTGTCGCCCTTGTTCATGGTCCCCTGTCTAAGCTCATGGGTCGGCCTCCCATCCTTGCTAAGCGAGTCCTCCCCGACCCCCCTGTGAATCGGTTCGGGGCCAATCAAGATACCACATCAGAGCCGTTTTGAAAGGATGCAGAGAAACCACACACACAAACGCAACATCGCGATGCATTGGGATGATTGCTTTTGCAGGCGCTTGTGCGAGCAAGGAACAAGGGAAAAGGTTACACCCATGGGTTTGCGAAACTCAAACGCAGGAGATGCTCATTTGCATTGCCATCGCGGGGGAGCGGCCATTGATAGTGGAGGTTGAGTTGCGAAATGTAAATTGAGTGCAGTGCAGTGCAGCGCACCGAGCGTGCTGATAAGCAGTTATCTGCTTTTAGATATCCCTCGCTATCGCTATCGCTTCCTCACTGGAGAAAGAAGAAGAAGGGGGGCGGCTAGTGGCTACCTATCATGCTTTGTGGTTGTGTCAACATCATGACAGAGTTTCTAGAAATGAGACGGGTTATCAGAAACGAGCGACATCGGAGTCTTACGTGATGAATAGAAGGTCTGCCATGGTTTCTAACAGGTTACACAGATATTTAGAGCTCTCTACGCATACTACGTACAGTAGCGATGCTCGATATCCATTATCGCACCGATATGATCCATGTTAGAGCTGTTGGGAATCTGATGTACTGTAGCTCTCCCGTGCTTTATCGTACCACCAGGGGTGTCGTTTGAGGAAGGCAGCAAATGGATGGATGGAATTGGCCTATTGCATATTCGTGACGTTCGGCCTTGTTCCCAAACAGCTACTCTGGGAGATATAACCCGGAGGAGGATCATCACATCTCGCAAAAGACATAAATTAATAACGGTCTCAGTGCGCTGCAGCAGCCAGTACCGTACGATACGGGGTCCCCCAGTTTAACGCTGGGTGCGACGGTACAAACGGGGTCTAACGTTTGGGGATTGAGGATGGAGGGGATAGAGTTAAGTTGGTGTGTGGGATAATGGAGTCGATGAGGCAAGCTGGGGATGCGACAGGACAGAAATGGAGAAGCAATTTACGAGTTGGTGGTAGCCGTTGACTAACAAGTGGCGATGCGAAGTCTTGGTGTTGTGCTTCAGGCATCGCCCAATTCTGTATCCGTCTGCCTGCCTGCCCGCTGAAGGCAAGGCAAGGCTTGCCATCCATTGATGTTCTTGTTGGGAACCACAACTTTTCCGGTGGCGATGCGACGGTCAGCGCCCAGCAGTTGTTTCGTTTACCGTTAAGAAGAAGGTGGCAGCACTTTTAGCAGGGGCACTTTTTTGGTTGGTTGAGGGTGAATTCGACAGGGTCCTTTCACACTCCAGTGGCTCACTGTATCCGTATAATGTAAAGTGATTGATGGGGATAACCTCTTGGTGATAAAACCGGGTGTTGTTTTTTTGCCTTTGGGTTGCGTGGGATTGCGTGGGATTGCGCAAGCGAGAAAAAAAGGCGACATGACATGACATGGCTGACATGTGAAAGGGCCAAGCGTCCTATTGCGAGATGCTAACGCTGTCTCACTGAATGTTCTTACAGAATTGTTAAGGGGATGAGCTCAGAAACTAGCTTTTTGCTTGGCATTACGAGGCGTCGATTGTTGGGCCTAGCGCGACCTGTCGGAAAGTCGATCTAATAACGCCAACTCCAAAACTGACGATAGTTACTCACCCTGGAGTCATCAATCACATACGATTCCACTTCTTTCACAGAACAAGCTCTTTAGGGGACCAGACGGTTCCTGTTTAGCTGCCGTTAGATTCGGCCGCATTTCGAGGCATATAATTTTTTTTCAATCTTAAAAGGATGTGATGAGCGTTTTAAAGGGACATGGCCCCCACCACACCTGTCATGCTTAGTCTCGGGAATGTTTGTTTCGATGGTCTTGAAGCTGATATAATTCGAGATTCAACCCTTGGGGCTTGGGGATGGTGCAAAATTTTCTGGGCCTGGGCCAAAACGCCCAAACAGCAAGCGAGGAACTGTTTTCCAAAATAGCAATAGCCGCATCCCAGCAGAAGCGAGTGTGAGTGGGCGATCTGGTCTGTGCAGGGCCCGTTATCTCTCTGGTTTCGGACGCCATCTGCGAACTAAACCCAACGCGGATAAGCCTTATCCTGTGGCCTAGCACTCGAGCCTCGATGGTGTTATTAATCTCGCTCGGAGGGTTATCGCTGTTGTTTTTTTCGTAACGGCAAGACAAGCTCAAGGCTAACTGTGTAGTAACGTGGGGGATATCTGTTATAAATGCACTTTTTGGATGACATTCCTTTCCCGCTTCAAGCGCGAGGCAAATTGATTAATAAAATAAAAAGGGTCCCTTAAAGAGAAAGTCGCCGTGAGAACAAACCTGACCAATGCCAGTGCAAGGCTACCTACCTCTCCTCCACCTCGCGCCAAATCAGTGACAGGAAGCTTTGACATGCTAGCATAGTCTGCTTGACTAAGCCGTGCATGTCGGATGTCGTCTCATCTGGGGATGGTGTTAAAACAATTCTGCTAACGTTAGGCGACAAGCAGTCAAAGGTCAACCGCCATCGTCTAGGAGCTATTGAGCACAATTGGTCCCTGTAAAAAGGCGGTCTCCAAGCTCTAAGCTCTCTGACTCTACCCATGACTGTTCCTGTACCTACCTGAATCATGACTCTTGCTGCCCTCAGTGGTCTGGGAGAGACATATCGCGCCATTATTACATAGGTATAACAGAGAATAGTCACTGTATGTGTGTGCAGACCTTTCATTTTGTAAAGTGCCAGTCAAAGGGCCAGCCTCTGGACCCCACAGACGCGAACAGGCTGACGAGGCGTTCTTCTGTGTCAGATTTGGGCAAGCCACGAAAGCGTTGAGATGGCAAGGAGGCTTTTGCTATTGTTTTTGCTTTGTCTCGAGTTCTTCCCCATGGGCGCATATTAATAAACCCCAACTCCAACTCCAACTTCGGTGGGTTTGACGGGTGGACAGGCATCTTGAGACGTGAGACCTGGGGAAGCCATCCACAGACAAAGGTGAGCGGGCATTGCACGGATGGCAACCGTATCACGGCATGGGCCAAGGCCGCCAAGGGCAACATAATAGACTTCAGCCTCTCATGTCTTTTGCGTAGATCTTAGTAATGAAGCCCGTGCTGCAGTTTCACCGGAACAGTCTGGGGTCGAGAGCACCAGAGAGAGGGTTCGCCCTGAGACCTTTCTGTTGGTAGGCTAGTAGGGTATCTCGAGATTAATATGCTGTAGTCGTATCGTGTTTGGTGTTGGTCTCTTGGGGGAGAATGCGCCGCGTGGTGAGACAAACGAAGAATGAGCGCGTGGTTTCTGGGACGACCTACGTCATTGACGACCACGATGCCACATCCTTGACATGCATTTGGTATTGTTTTGCTAGTGGATGGTTATGCCCATGGGCCCCCCTTTCTTTTCCTCAACTGTTCTTTAAGCGAATTTGTTTTCTAGCGAAGCATATCGTTTTATTCTTGTATGCAGAGAATGTCATGGCAGCGGATACGGCACTCGGATGCAAAGCTTAGTACTCGCCAATAGAAAACCTTTTGGACACGGTTGACAAACTATCGTGACTCCATCTACCGGAGCTCCTTTGACGTCGATGATGCCCTGTGCGCTTTGGTTTCCTTTCTTCTTAGAGGGACAAGGGGCTCTGCCTTGGATTTTTCATTTCTAGTGAACTTGAGACAGCGCAAGGAGGCTCAGACTCAAGACTGCGCTGCGGGCTGGGGGTGATGCTCCTACATAGAAGATGCATAATAGACTTTTCGAATAATGTCGGTGAGCGTTGGATACGGAGGTTTAAGCCTTGCGAGGTAGTATGCGCATCGAGATTTCGATTCACACATTCTTTCTTTCTTTACAGAGAAATCTCATCTACCGAAGATCTCATGGCAGTTGGAGTTAGAGCTTCCAGCTTGTTCCTTTCGTTGCGCTACTGTCCCTGATTCACTGGCCGTAATGGCGCGCGGCCGGAAGACACGGAGCGAATGATACGGACGTGACCTTGTCCAGGACAGGGCTGCGATATCAGAGATCTTTGGAACCCCACGCGAAAGTGGGAAAAGGAAGCTGAAGCGAAAAGGGCTCCGGGCTGATGATACCGTGCCTGGTCCGTTGAGGCTACTGGTCAACCAACGCCTGGGACTTTTCACGAAGCTCCACCTCTCAGTTCGGAATTGCCCACACATTCTTTTTGTACTCTCTCCAATTTCCTCAAATCCATCAAACAAGCTGTTGGGTCCCCACGCCTGTCCGCTAACTATTACTCCCTTTCGCTTCTCTCCAAAAAGGCCGTGCTCTTGCATGGCCACTATCCAAGCTTTTTGTTCTACTTTTTTAATTACACCTTTCGTCATCATCGTGGAGTCGATGCGATACGATACGTATGCAGAGCTGATATCAGCCTTCCTCCGCCTTTCGCTTTGATGGCCAAATAACACAATGAAATAAACGTCTCCCGTATCAGATACAGCTTGACCGAGTGCTAAGCTAGGCAAGCCGAACTGGGGTGTGACATGCCCCCCAGTCAAATCAGAGACGAGACATGGCATGCGTCCTGCTTGTGCGCAGCATACATAATAAACCCCAAAGAATGTGCAGTACCTTGGCGTTGCGCCACGGGCCCTTCTCATTCGATGATCTGACATGCTTTTCCCGACCTTGGCAACAGGCGAGAAGGAAAAAAACGCCATTTGGGACTCGAAATGGGTGTGGCCATGTGTGTGTCTCTGTTGCTTCTTATTTCGCCGTCGCTGTGGTTCATTGCTTCCATTCTCTGGTGTTGAAGTCTCAAATTGTGAATCCTCACCATAGCGACTGTTTCTCTTTTTGGGACGGACTTTTTTCCTTTGACTTGTATCTAGACGTTTACGTCCCCGTCTCCCCAGTTTCCTTTATCCATCTCCTCTTTCCAACGTTTTTCGTTTTCAGCTTTAACACAAAGATTGATGATCATTTTGGTGTCAAAAAAGTCTCTCCTTTTTCTAATTCATTAACCTTCTTTCATTCTATTGTCTTCCCGTTTCTATTATTTATTTGTTTGATACGCTGTTTTGGACGCTTTTGTTATCGCCAATCATCAAACTGTTCCCAGTCCCCAGCCATTGAATCGTATTGTGGTTACCATCCATCTCCGTTCATAACAGCCATTCGCTAGGACGGTGCACTAAAGTTTCCGGCGCATCCTCAAACTGACAAACCAGCTCCAGCTCAAGCTTCAAGGCTCTCCAAGCACCGGCACCATCCTGATCCATGCCCTGGTAGCATCGGATCTCCGCTTGCTTTGGCACATCCCAGCAGTTCATTTTTATCTGTCGATTCGGTTCTTGATACGATACTTTATTATCTACGCTACCGGAACTGCCTTGCTCAGATCATATCCACTATTTCTCTCCTTCAGGTCAATCAGTCACTCAGTCTCACACAGCCTCATATCATCCATCACGTTCTATCCCATCCATTGCACTGCATTGCATTCAATCATTTCATATCATATGCTTTTCGCCTTTTTGTTTGAGCCAAGGTCAAGGACAATTGCCGAGACATCCCACGCTCCCAAAGTCGCCTCTCTCCTTTGTCCCGCCGCCGTCTGACGTTTTCTGCAAAGCATCCGTACACATCCGGTAACCATCAGCAGCCGGTAACATCATTCATCTACAAACGTACATACAGATCATCATCACCAAGCTATATCTTTTACTCTTAAAACCTCCAAGCCAACATCCAAAATACTGTAAATCATCAGCAATCGGCAGACGCCATCCCAACTCAAAAACCATCGGGTCTTCCTTATCCGCAACCACTATCAAGCACCAACGGATATAATTAAATATCCGTCTTATTCTAGGTTGGGCTTCATCTTTTCGCCGCCGCCGCTCAGCGCCAAATTCACATCAATTCACGCATTGAGCAACATCTCAGCAACGGGAAAAACGCCTCTTCTCAATAGTAACTCTCATATCCTCTCCACTACTCCATACTCCATACTCTACTCCATACAACTCCATACAACTCTATCCCACACCCCCGGAGAAGCATCTCTACAATTGTGGTCTTGTCGGTTGACTCCGACGCTCAACTCCACGGTCCACCGGACTGGAGACTGTCTTGGTACTACACTGCACGAGACAGTAGAGTCAATAGAATACAATCACAGCACCAAAAAGACTGTACTCTGTTAGAACAACAGTTACTGTATACACTCTGGTAAGTGCACAACATACTCCGTACAGCATAGCAAAACGAAGCAATGCAGAGCATCCATCCATAGCCATAGCATCAACATGATGCCACCCCCTTGGCTTAAACCTTACCCTACCCATCCCAACCAAAAGCTCGTTAGTCCTCTTGTCCCACCCCTGGTCTGCAACTCAAATCCTGCCCATGTCCCCATCCTAACTGATCCCTGCCCTGCCTATTTGCACCCACCTCCACTACCATCACACACTATCCGCTATTCCTCCCCCCCATCCCATCCCACCCATCCTGGGCAAAGCAACACCACCACCAGACGGCCCATGCCTACGCGGCTCTCAACCTTGTCGTGCTAGCCCATGCCGCTCAGGCCGGCCCCGGCGCTCTCTCACACCTCACTAAACCTCCATGGGCCAAAAGCCAAGGCAGCGCAAGGCAAAGGCCAGAGAAGGGCAAAAAAAGAGTTTTTGTTACTGTACCTTGGTTTCCAATTTTTTTTAATTGGGGACCCTGCGCTGCTGCTGGAGAGAACACTCAAAACCACCTGCTCCCCGCAGCCATCCTATCCTCGATTCCCTTCAGCATCTCCACTACCAGCTCTCATTGCTGTCAACGAGTTTATGACCTGCCTGACTGATTGATTGACTGACCCGAGTTAACGTCTTAGTATCAGCAGCAATTTCTTCATTGTCATTGTTTTTGGCTTTTGTTTTTCTTGTTTGATTCATTGTTTGTTTTATTCATTCGGTTTCATATCGACATCCTCAATCGCCATCTCATCTCCCATCTGCTCGACGAGACTCCTAATCCGACGACTTTTCTTGCCGCTTTGTCCGACGTTTCCTCCCGGGTTAGCTCTGCAGTATCACTTGGCTGTGATACCACCACCAACCTTTCAACTCAACCGTCCGTCAATTGCCGACTGCACCTCGTGGATATCTTTTGCTCTGTTGCTGGAATATTGCCGGAGCTTATCTTTTTCTCGAGTCGCCAGTTTGTTGGGGTGCGCATTGATCAATCAATCGTGTAAGTTGTGCACTGGATTCACCACTCACCCACTGAAGCACACCACTGTACGCCCCCTGTGGATACACTGCAATCAACACCACAGCATACCACAGCACAGCCCAGTCGTTCTCACTCTTCCTCATTCTCATCCGCAACAAACGAAAACAATTAAAAATCCATCATGTTGCCCGTTTTCATTGACAATCTGTGACTTCTGTTTACTTCGACTCGTTTCCCCCATTCGCATCACTTTTTCTCGTCTAATCATGCATTGCCACAAAAGTTCCCTGTTTCTCAACCATGCTAATCAGTACTTTCCCCGTTATTAGACCTGATCTCGATCACCTCCTGCCTTGATCTGCATCGCATACGCTAGGAGAAAAAAAACCTAGAAACACCACTCCCACGCCCGTCGCGCCCTCTGCGCAACTGCCCTTGATTCTCCTCCACTGCATCTCGGGTTGAGAATCTCATCTCGACATTCTCGTCATTTATTACCTGACCTAACTCTTTTCTCCCTCCACGTGGTGAAGTTCCTGGCAAGCGGCTTCCACGGATAAACCTCATCCCCTTCACCCTTCCCTCTTCCCTCTAATACCACACAACCCACCTTGGGAATGCCTTACACGCCGCCCTCACATCGATCTCCCGCCTCGTCAGCATCCGCGTCGCCCGTAGCGAGTCGGCGGTCCTCTCTACAATCGAGTCCGAGACCTAACCTGCCGCGATCTGCTTCATATCTTACCAAGCATCGACGAACACCTTCAGCTTCTGCCCTCAGCGATGGATCTACGGGGACGTTGACACCACAGGGAACATCGGAGGATCTTAAGAGCATGGGCACAGCCGTTCCATCAAGCGTGCGGCAATCACCACCGCCTGTGACAGACGATCGCACAATGCCCATGGGTGCCATCATCTCGCCACCCGATTCTGCTTCCTCCGGTAGCGACGACGAGGAGCAAGGTCCCGCAATTCGAGGTCGAAAGCTCGACAAGGCTCTTCGAGATGCTGTCAGCCAGATTCCCATGCAGCGTTCATCTTCACCCGAGCGATCACAGGTTAAGACTCAAAATGCTACAGAACACCTCCAGCTCCGACGCAAGGATGGCGTTCATCTGAGCTTCAGCACAAGTGCCCTCGATGGCCTTGCCAAGGGCCGCAAGATGGGTCACGTCCGATCAGCTACTGAGCCTAACGCCGGTCTACCTAAGAGCGAAGACAACTCAGTCTCAGTGTCAGAGGAGGAGACTGATGAGGATCTGCTTAAGAAGCCTCAAATGGTGCGAAAGAAGTCTGGTGAGCTTGTCCGACCTGCACTCCGTCCTTCATCGCGCCGCCGCCCCTCAAGTATGCCCGGTACCCCCATCTTCTCTAAGGCTGTCCACTTCGATTCACATCTTGAGCACGTCCGACATTTCTTGCAAGTGGACCGACCTCTCGCTGTGAGTGCTGGCTCTTCTCCTATTGATGCCTATGAGAGCGACACCGAGTATCCCTTCCCTGGCAACGGCAAGCAGACTGCCCGCACCCCTCCTTTCGAGTGGGAGATCCTCACTACAAACTTCCCTCATGACTCTGTGGTGCGTAAGTCGCTGCCCGTCCGGCTAGAAAAGCTATGGCTCTCCGCCGACCAAAAGACCCTTTTGGGTTCTGTGGCTGTCGCCAACCTTGCTTTCAACAAGGCCGTTACGTGCCGTTTCACTCTGGACTACTGGAAGACCACCTCGGAGGTTGCCGCTGACTACAGCCACGAAATCCGCCCACGGGAAACCCCGCTTGGACATGACCGCTTTACCTTTTCCATCAAGCTCGCTGATACAGCCAACCTCGAGTCCAAGACCCTCTTCCTCTGTGTTCGCTACACCGTTAACGGAACAGAGTACTGGGACAACAATGCCAACTCTAACTTCCAGATCGACTTCCGAAAGAAGCATCTGCCCATGAACGGCAAGAACAACTTCCAGGGCGCTTCTTCTCGACCGGCTAATGGCCTCCCCCGGAGCAGCCGACGCACCGGCAGCGCCAACCAGCCCCGACCCAAGTCGATGCCCGTCGGCTTCGGCGACTTCGGTGATGATGCAAATATCACCTTTGATCAGCCCATTCACGAGTATCTCGGCGAGTCTGAGAACAGCACCGGCGGCCTCCGCCTCAAGTCCAAGTCTACCGGAAACCTGGCCAGCGATAACATCTCGAAGGACTTCGGTTCACCCAGCGGTGTTGCCTTCTCTAACCGATACGACTTTGGTGCTTCTTTGAGCGCTGCCGTCCAGGCTGCCAAGGACAAGGAGACCCTTCAGGATAAGGATGGACTCTACATGAAGGCCAACGTCCGGAATTCCAAGCCCACCCTCGCTGTCCCCGAACCGGTCAACAATGTCAAGAGCCAGGCCACGGCCCCCGGAGCTACTTCTCCCAACTCAACTATTTCCAGCTCCTCATACGAAGAGCTGGTTAATAAGTACTGCTTTGTACGTTCCCCTGAAGTCCGCCCTTCACCCATAGCTTCTGGTCCCCGTCGCCGTCCCCTTGGTCTCCCGAATCGTATCATCATTCCTTCCAGCCAATGGGATGGCACGGCGACCCAGAAGCAAAATGAGAGAGTCGGTTACTAACAGATATCGGTGTTGCAGTTTGGATCAAAACAGTCGAGTCCTGACATGAAGGATGGTACACTCAGTGGTGCCCGCTTCGACGGGGCTACCGGTGGTAACAACCACCGACGCAGCCACACCACCTCACTGGGAAGCCCGATCGGACATGTCCAACACGCCGGTCATGCAGCTCATCACAGCCTGCTGAACGGCGCCTTTACACCCCCGTCCGGCGCTTCAACACCCAAAGATGCCTTTCTTGCCAGCAGCACATCGCCCTCTCCGAGACCTTCTGCCACGGCGAGGTCCGCCTCTCCCGCCTTTATGACGTTTGATGGTACACCGTCAAACGACCTGTCCTACCATGTTCAACAACAAATAATGGATCGGTTCCCTTGGTCGGGCGATGGGCATGCTGCTACGGCGATCCGAGGATAGAATCGTACCGGCGACCGTGGGATGAGGTTGGATTGTTTATGACCGACCAGCAACACGACATCAAGAACAACCCAAGACTGCATTGCTATCTTGATATCATTTCATAACTGGCTCTTACACACTACGGGGTTTAAGGCAACAACCTCAACTGTCGCCGCCCCAGTATCATCACTCTACTCCTGGCTGTTTGATCCGAAACAGCTCAGCCCTTTGGTCCATCACGGACCACTGTGGAATGCTTTTACGGCTTATAGCCACAACTGTTTGGCGTTTACGGTACTGGACTTGTGCAAGCCTGGCATGGCGAGCCGGGCATCCGCATTGGAGTTTGGGAGCCATCAATTACCTGCGAGTCTTGCTTTTCCTCGTTGCTCTTGCGAAATATCACCCGCTTCTGTTTTACCTTGTTTTAATCTCCTGATCATCCTGGTCATTATCCGCCCACCGTTTGGGCCTCAAAGTTGGCTGCTCTCCGTTGAACGGACAGAGACATGCTTTAATGTGGCTTTTGAGTGTGAAAAACGGAGGGAAGGGCCTTGCTTGTTTTACGTTTATGTGGAAGCTGAGAGCGAAAGCCTGGTTTTACGCGTGTCACGATGTCTCCGAGAGAGCGTTCCTTTGCGCCTACAAAGATGACTTTGATCGATTGCGAAAGACTGTACGATGGCGCAGGGGGGGAATGGATTTGGGAATGGATTCAAAAGTTTGCTTCCGCTAAAAGGAAGGCAATGGAATTGTGTTTGTGTTTGGAAGGAGGAGTTGGTCATAACAGATATACATTATACTATACACAGAGCTGCCAGAATGCGATGCAGGTACAGCTTAAGAGAATCAATTATCCTCTAAATATGGGTTTTCGTGTTTTAATTGTGATTTGTGATGATCTGATTTGTCTTTGGTGGTTTGCGGGTCTCGAGGTGAAGCAATTGAGGCACTCTGTGGATTAGAGTGAGTGCAGCTACTACTCCTGAACTGATGATATTTTACCCGAACAAATTGTCGATACAGTAAAGCAAATTTATGTGGTTTGTTGGCGAAAGACCTCCGTGTTTGTTTGGTATCTGAAGGATCACCATGCTTGCAGGGCGTTCAAATACCGACAAACCCGGTGGTCTGTAGTTAGCCACCAGCAATCAATCTCATCCTTTGTTAAGCCTTGGCAACCCATGGCCCCATCCCCAGCATAACGAGCTATGCGCAAACATGTAAACGATCCAAGAAATGTCCGTGAACAAGTGGCTATGGTAAATACGATCGTCTCCCGTTGTTTGTTCTGCCCTAAGCCCCTACACTCCAACTTGAAAGCTGGACGCTGATTGGTTGAGTCGCCAAACAAGGGTGATGAGGTACGCGGACGGCAATAATGAAGGGATCTTCACTGGGGACTATTGACATGTTTCATCGCAAGCCTTCGTCTGAGCCTCATGAGGTGTAATCTTTGGCGATATGATGATGAATCCTCTAAAGCATCTAAACGGGCGAGGGGGGAGATATAAGGATGCTGTGTTGCTGGTTGTTGGAGTGTTGTACTTCAGCTCATTCAGACTCCCTCGTATATTACCTTGTTTGCTTCTAGTTCACTATGAGATCTATAAAAAGCCTCTTTGCCCTGCTTGGAGCTTTGGTAGCTGCCCAAGAGTTTCCGGCAACCCCAGAAGGTCTTGAGATCGTCTCTTCGAAGCTGTTCAAGGGAGCGGAGATTTCTTACAAAGAGGTGACCAAGTTCTCAGTCTCCGTTGATCTTGAGTGTCTTGCTAACTTATACTCAAACAGACATCTATATGTGAGACCACCGAAGGCGTTCGTGCTTATAGCGGCTACGTGTCGTTGCCCAAGACTCTCCTCCCCGACTTTCGAGATTGGGATGATGATAAAGCTGCTCATCTCTTCTTCTGGTACTTTGGTACGATACTATGTCAAAAAATATCCTTGACAGTTACTAACTCATACCTTAGAGGCCAGAAATAATCCCTCCACGGCCCCAACGTCAATCTACATCGGCGGCGGCCCAGGCGCAACCTCGTTCGATAACACAAATGGCTTCCCCTGCATCGTGAACCCAGACTCCAATTCAACAACTCTCAACAGCCTCTCATGGAACAAACACGTCAATATGCTCTACATCGACCAGCCTCTCGGCACGGGCTTCTCATATGTATCTCTGCTCAATGGCTCCTTCGATGTGCTGACACAGACGTTCACGCCTGGGGATGTTCCTGAGACCAATGCGACTTTCTTGCAGGCAACGCTCGACTCCGGCGAGATGGAGACGGTTCCGAGGACGACTATGAGTGGTGCTCGGACGTTGTGGGCTTTTGCGCAGGTTTGGTTTAATGAGTGAGTAGCATCGGATTTGTGGCTTCGCATCACTGACAAGTATAGGTTTCCCAAATGGCAGACGACGAATAGTGAGATTTCTCTCTGGACATCATCAGTAAGTCCGCATTAGAACCTCACACTTTCTTCACTAACGACGCTCAAGTACGGCGGCTTCTATGGCCCAAACTACTTCTCCTACTTCCAAGATCAAAACACCCTTATATCTAATGGACACCCGACCTTCGAAAACGCCACGGTTCTCAATCTCGCTACCCTTGGTCTTCTTGAACCCGCCATCGACGGCCGCGCGCTGGCAAAAGGCTACCCGCAGTTCGGCCACCACAATACTTATGGTCTTCAAATATTCGACGATAAGACTTACGAGTCTATGCTTGAGAAGATAGAAGAGCCTAAGACGGGGTGCTATGCTTTGATCGATACGTGTCGTGCGCTCGCGAAGCAGGGTGATCCAGAGAGGTTTGGGAACAACAAGACGGTTAATGCGGCTTGTGCGGCTGCTACGAAGCTCTGCTTTGTTGATATCCAGGGCACTTATGGGGCTCTATCTGATGTGAGTAAATTGTCGTACCAATGGCTCATCTTACTGACAGCTTTATGCAGCGATCTCCTTTTGACATCACGCACTCGAACCTCACTCTATTTCCTAAGCCTTACATCCAGGATTTCTTCAACCAGCGCTGGGTCCAGCAAGAGCTCGGCGTGCCTCTTAACTTCACCACTGGGTTTAACAAGATTACGCAGGTCTGGCTCGGTGAGGTGGGCGACGTTATGGTTGGGAGTCTTGAGGCGCTGGAGAAGGTTATCGAGAGGGGAGTTAACGTGGCTCTGATGTATGGCGATCGCGACTACCGATGTCCTTGTGAGTATCGTTCGGCTAACCCTTCACTTTTGGATTGTTGCTAACATGCATCAGGGTATGGTGGTGAGAACATCAGCCTCTCACTAAACACACCTTCATCTCCCACCTTTCGCAAAGCAGGCTATGCCTCCATCAAGACGAACTGCTCTTCCGCAGCTGGTTTCGTCCGCGAACACGGCCCGGTATCCTTCTCTCGCATCTTCCAATCCGGCCACGGCGTAGCAGCTTACCAACCCGAGCTTCTGAGCACGATCTTCGAGCGTGTCATGTTCAGGCAAGATCTGGCGACTGGAAAGGTTGATCTGAGGAAGAATAAGACGTACAAGACGAAGGGGCCTAAAAGCGTGGCAGGCGTGAGGAACAAGGTTCCTGGGACGATTAAGAATACATGCTTTGTTAGGACGCCCGGGATCAGTTGTACGGATGAGCAATTAGAGGCGTTGGCGAGGGGAGATGCTGTTGTGGAGGACTGGGTTGTTATTGAGCCGAAGGGGAAGAAGCCTGCGCCTATTGAGGGCTCCAAGAGACATTTTGTATAGATCACTCTTTAAGAGAGTCTCTTGGGATTTTCATTCTTATTCCCACTGTTAGAGTATACTTCATTTCTTGTATTTAGACCTATCTTATTCACTCACATTGTTTATCCTCTAGACATGCCTACAACTTTCACTTACACTGACTGACTCACTAAAGTGGATCACTGTTGCTGACGTCACATGCCAACTCAGCTGTGCCAGCTCAGCTCAAGCTCCATCTCAGCCCAACTGCCCGACATAACCAAAATAACCTTAACTTTTTAGCTTTCCCCCATCTACAAAAACCACCAAATTCCTCCCCGATACAGTTTTCGACTATGTCTTCTCGAGGCGTTCCAGAAGTCCTCTTCAAAAAGGTGGACGAGTACGTCGACTCTCTCGCCCCTCAGATCCAACCCCGCATCACCTCCGAGCTCGAAACCTTTCAGCAAAAGACCATCGACAGCCTGGAGGATAAGGTCGTCGACGCCTTTCGCTCGCTCTTCAACAAAGACAAGGATTCTTTTTCGGGTTCGAGAGGCTTAAATGACTCGGCGCCTGATGCCTACGGCGGCCAGTCGTTGCCGTTTGCAGACGAGATTGCAAAGTTGACTAGGAGCTTTACGAATATTACTGATGAGGCAAGCGATGACCTGCGCGACATTTTCGATATAACCGAGGGACGAAGCGGCGGTGGTCAGACTGATACAAGGGCTCTTGGAGGAGACTCTTCCCGTGGTGGTGGAGCAAAGGGTTTCCTATCGTTTGCCATCGACGCCGTACAGGACCATCTCGAGAACAACAATGGAAAAGGTGGAGGCGGAGGTCAAGGCTTTGAACTCGACGGTCTTCTCGGCGTCATCAGCGGCACCGTGAAAGATGCAGCTCGCAACCCCGAAGAAAAAGCCCGCATGATCAGCCCCGAGATCAAGGAGCAGGTCGGCGCAAAACTTCGCGAACAACACGCCCCCATCGCCGAACAATTCACCCGCATCGCTCTCGACCACATCAAGCGCTGGCTTCGAGGAAACACGAGTACAAAGGATCTGGGAGATGGTGTCAAGGGCGAGATCGAGGACCAGGTAAAGGATCTTGTCAAGGGAATTGGCGGACTCTTTGGGAACAAGAAGCAGTCCAATGAGGGGTCTGCAAGAGGGTTTGGTGATCAAGATCGTGACCGAGCTGACGGTGATGGCGAAAGTGGTGGCTTTTCAAAGGTCATCAGTGATAAATTAAGCACAGGTATCGCACGAGTCCACAGAGAAGTCCGTCTCGAATTCCGCAAGATTCTCGGTGGTATCGAGAAGCAACTCTTCGAACTGCTCCCCGACCAATTCCAACGTCCTCTAGAAAAGATCCTCGGCGGCAACCCCTTCGACGCACAACTCGACCGCGACGCCGGCCCAGGCCATTCAGCAGATCGTGGTTTCGGCGATGATATCAAGGCCAAGCTGGTCAACAAGATCCGCGGCCTCGTACGAAAGGTCCAGGAGACGCTGCGCGAAAGCATCCTGGGCGTCGTCAACGGAGGACATCGCAAGTTTGAGCGCGAGAGCTGGGTGTTTGTGCAGAAGACGGTGGAGCAGAAGGTACAGAAGTATCTGCCCAAGGTCAAGATCACTGTGCCTGATGATATCGGGAATGAGGGTGTCAGTGTCGGTGCGCCTACGGGGGCGCATCTCGGTGGTGCGAACCAGCCTGTGCCGGCTTCGCAGGGTGGTCACTCGGGGCAGGGAGGATATGTGCCTCCGCCTCAGCAAGGACATGATTACCAGCAGCCGTATAATCCCCCCTCACAGTTCCAGCACGACTCCCGACCGGATCAACAGCAGAGTCAGGATTACAGACCTCAGGGTCATGACGACTACAGACCGCAAGGACACCAGGAGTATCGCCCACCGCAGGGGCAGTCTCACCAGGAGTACAGGCCGCAGCAAGAGGGATATCGACCAGATGAGTACAGGCCTCAGCAGCATCAGCAACACCAAGAGTACCGCCCTGATCAATACCCCCCGCCGCCGTCGGGTCACTCTGGTGGCTACCAGCAGAACCAGGGTTACCAGCAAGACCAAGGACACCAAAACGAAGGGTACGGACAGAACCAAGGATATGGACAAGGCCAGAGCTATGGAAACAACCCTCGCTACTAAGAAGGATATCGATGCTATGCACTCGGGTTCGTGATGCCCTCTTTCGATAAGCGTGCAGTACAAAACGGCAGGCGATGATACAAACTATGGCATATTACACAGCGAGCTCAGTTGAGAAGGAATCCTGAGCCGACTTAGGTAGAGATACGATAGGTTGACGAATTTACGACCACTTCATCTCTAACGACACATTCATGCTGTGGCTCTCTTCCTTCTGTGTCATTGCACTGATACTTGGACATTGCCTCTTCATATCGAGCACCGCCTCGTGTGGTCGAGCTGTTTTGCTTACTGATAAGAATCTAGGATATCTACCTTTGCGATACCGGGGCCTCGGATAGCCATCACGCAGATCCAATAGTCCATGTCGTGATGCATCACATCATTCGAATCTCACAACTCATCTACAATACACCCCTTACTCCGTACAAACATCCACAACACTCCAGGGTCCAGCTCCTAGTCTCCGTCAGGACCCAGCATTCAAATTCTAGCCCAGGGTCCAGTCCCACCGGGTGAGACTTTCTCTCCAACACCGTACGGATATACACCACTCCTCTGCACGCATGCCTGCAAGACCACAGGACCCTGCATCGCGAAGATCTCTCTACCAGTCCGGAATCTTGGGAGCCCCCATGTCACATGGGGGCTCCCGGCGCTTCGGAAACTTTGGCTTGGCCGGGTGGTCTGATCGTGTATTACGTAGGCGAAAACAAAAAAAGTGTCGACGGGTATGATATGATGCCGCCACGTGCAGGGTCGTTTCGTCACAACGGTACGATAAACTAGATGGTTCTTTAACCTCGGTAGCGGGAAGCTAAGGATCTTGTTTCGTATAGATTATGATCTGATCGGTCTGGACCTGAGTGATAGACTCACGCCCGAGGGAAGCGCGGATAAGAGAAGGATACGGTCTAACGGTTCTACTAGATTCACGGCATGTTCGGTATGCCAAAGTGAATTCTCGTCTCGCAGGGGTTTTGAGCAGAGATCCCTGAGATGGTTGGAAGGGGTGAGCATTAAGGGATCTTTGGGGGTGGAGGGAGGAGACAACGTTTGGCATTACAAACTCATGTGCTAGAGGATCTTATCATATTATTGAGGTTCGTTGATTCCGGGCAAGCCGCGGTGTTGCGAAGTGTTTGGAGTGGGAGGGTGGAGGATGGCGATGCAGAGACATGATAGAGACAATGAAGTGCTGAGATGTCACGGATTACACGGTATAGTCACTGTGTTATTTCCGAGCCTGTCTACCTTTGATAGTACTTACACAATTCGTCCTCAGAATCTAAACATATCATCAAGATAGAGTGGTGTACAGCAGTCGTTCGCTCGTCGTGATACAGCGAGTTAACAAAGCTATCACGAGACACAACACAACCAAGACTCCAAATTATCATCCATAGATCACGCTCAAAGAGCAATTAACATTAATTATAAACCCCAATCCCTACAACTCATATCCAACATTATCTAGCAACCCACAACCCTCCATTTCCATAAACCTGATCCCGCATAACCCCTCCCTCACTCCTCATCCCAACCCAATGCTTCGGTATCCTATCCATCCCGCTCTGCACCGCCCCCGTCACCTCTCCCAACCTCTCCGAGAAGCTCCTCTCGCTGCGTAGCGCCCGCACCGCTGACGCCGAAACCTCCGGGCCCCAGTTCTCCCGCGCCAGACTCGCCGTCGTGGTCATCACGTCCCGCGCGTGCTCGGATATGATGCCCTCGCTGTCGAGCTCCAGCGTCCACGCGTGGAGATAGCCCATTAGCATAACCTTCACTCGTGTTTCGAAAAAGGTCACGTCAAAGTCGTGCATGAAGTGCACGGCTACTTTGTTTCGTTGGACGACGCCCGGTTGTGCGTGGCGGAGAGGCGCGATGGTCACGATGGCTTCGTGCCAGTCGTCGTCGAGGTCTTCTGTTTCTTGAACTGGGACGAGACGTGCCCACGCTGCAAAGACTCCTCCCATGCGCATCTTGACATCGTCTCCCACATCGCTCAGATTCGCCGTTGGTATTCCAAGTTCCCTCGTTGATATCCCCGTTCCACGAACAACCCTCCCAGCAAACTTAAACGGGAACGGTGCCTCAGGACCTTCATCGTTGCCGATAACTGTCAACGGCTCATGAAGTGCTCCACCAGGCATCAACGGGTCATATCGACCAGTCTTTCCATTCTTCCAGCTCTCGTGAACGGCATCTTTTAATCCCGACTTTTGATACGCCTTAGTCGCAACTTTCTTCAGCGCTGCATTCGGCGCAAGTCGCTTGCTTCCCTGCTCAACCACCATGCCCGCTACACCGGTATACTTCTTGGCAACTTGCTGCCCGATGGTGCTCGCGACTTTAATGCCCATCTCCAGCGGCATGGTGCTCAGACTGGAGCCTCGGACAATACTGGCGTCGGTGGATGTGCTCGCTATGCGAAACACGGGACTGCCGCAGAGCACTTTCTTGCCATCTTCACCACTGCAGAGGACAAGGCGGAAATATCCATCTGTTGCAGCCGCGGGGATACGCACAACGTGAGTCTCGCGCGGAAGATGCTTCTTCAAGCGTCCCGAGGCCTTTTTGACAAATCGCTTGAAGTCTCGTTGGATACCACGCTCTTCAGCTTCAGCGAGGTGTTCGACGCTGGCTTTGGTGGCGGGCGTGACATCAAGCCAGTTCCCGTTCGTGCCCACCATGGCTTTGAGTGTCATGCCCATGTTCCCTGAGAAGCCTTTCTGCTGCAGCCACACAGTCCGTGTAGGGGGTAGGGGTTCATCTGAGAGGATGGTGATGGGGACAGAGGTCTCAGGACCGCGATACCAGACCAGAGCGTGGGAATGCCGTATGATGCTGAAATGCTTTGTCGATTCAATAGGATGGCTGATAAGTCCCCCAGCAAAATACTGCGCCTCTCCCAACGCACTTTTCCACTTGGACTCATCCTTCGGTTTGTCCTCCTGCGTCGACAGCGCAACTGAAAGAGCCGACGAGCTCTTGACCCGTCTAATCTCATGCGCGGGCTGCGGGCTCAACGACGTTGGACTCGGGATCTCATCCACGACAAAGTCAACCTGCAGCTTGCCTCTAGGATCCAAAAAGCCCGACTGCTGCGGCGCGTGGGCACCGGTGAGATTCGTCGCCGAGCGGACGGGCCGAAGAGGCCGCTGCGGAGGGGCCAGGCCTGGCGCGCCGGAGCCGGAGCCGAATTCCGGCCGGTAGGGGGTGTATGCCGGAGGCGGACCGGGAGACGGCGGTGCCACGGGTCTCCGCTGGAAATGGGGGTCAGAGAACTTCTCCATTTCTGAGGGCGATGCGGGGAAGTAAGGATTCATTTTGGTTTCTCCTTCTGTCATTGAATTGTTGGAAGAAGAATTATCAAGGGAGAGGCATCCAAAATCAGATGAATACGCGTCGGTGGCCAAGAAATTGCACCGTGTGGGTGATCAGGGGGTGGAATTTCACACAGTATTCCGACAAAGAGCGTCTCCTTTGAGTGTCTCACGAGACCAAGACTGTTTGAGTTGCAGGCATGGGATATTGAAATCTTATTTATAGAAATCTTCCATTCATCTATTCTCGTGGCTTGTCTTTCATTACACTTCGACTTTTGCTGAGATATGGTATTGGCTCAACCTCTTCACTTTAACTTCCAGAAACCAAAGCCTCCATCTCATCCGCCTCTCTGGGAACATCTGTCAGGTTCTCATGGCCATCCTCTGTGATGAGAATGTTGTCCTCAATACTGCCAAGCACGGTTAGCAAATTGCTTCAATAGCGCGACGGTGGTCACCAAAACTTACCGGACTCCACCAACATCCCAGTACTTTTCCAGAACATCCTTATCGATGAACTTGCTGTGCGCAGGGTCCTCAAGATACGGATCGATAATAAACTTGCAGAAGTAGATCTGCCAGGGTTAGTCGCCGTGTCAATAAACTTTACTTGTACAACTTACACCAGGCTCAACTGTGACAACGCTGCCGCTGGGAATGTTGCCTCGCACGCGCAGGTATCGGAACATCTTATCCTTGTCGGCAAAGTTGGGGTTGCCTCCTGTGTCGTGAGTATCCATGCCGAGGTAATGGCCCAGACCGTGAGGGAGGAAGGCAGCGCTGGTACGAGCCTTGAGGATTTCGTCCTTGTCGCCCTTGAGAACACCAGCCTCGAGCAGACCGTCAATGGCAATCTTGTGGGCAAGAAGATGCACATCATCCCAGAGGACGCCCGCCTTGAGGACTTGTATGCACTCTTTTTGCATCTTGAGGACAGTCTCGTAGATGTGACGAGATTCCTTGGTGAATTTTCCCGATAGAGGGAACGTTCGTGTCTTGCAATGTCAGCTACATCAAAGGCCAGAGAAAATATCTACTCACAATATCAGCGGCGTAGTTGTTCCACTCGCCACCGGCATCCATCAGTAAGTTGAGCTTGCCCTCCAGAGGAGCGTTGTTTCCGACATAGTGCAGGGTCGCAGCAGCCCTTCCAGAGGCAGCAATGGGGTCGTAGGACATCTTCTTGATTCCGTGGGTCACACATCGCTCAAAGAAAGCAGCCTCGAACTCTTGCTCGTTCTTGGCAGTCTTTGCCCTAGCGAAAACAGCACGATGTCCAATGCCGGAGATATAGTTGGCCTTTCGAAGCATGGCAACCTCGAACTCGTCCTTGACCACTCGGGAGACCTCGATGGCATTCTTCAAGACATCGAAGTTCTTGTTGTCAAATTCGATGAAGGATACATGGTCGGAGACTTGTTTCGCGATGGCAAAGGCCGAGGACTTGGGGTTGGCGGCTCCAAGGTGCGCTAGGGTAGCGTTGAGCTCGGTGGTCAGCTTGACCTCGTCGACGTCGTACTGCGCGAGGGCTTCGTCGATGCTAACGGGGAGACCGGACCAGATAACGTCGTCGGGGTTGATGGGAGGAATGAAGAGGATCGACTTGGAGGTTTGGATGTCGTAGATGAAGTGGCTATCGGGGAGGTTGCAGCCAGTGAGGTAGTAAAAGTATCGGCGCTGGCTGTGGAAGAGGATTAGAGGGTGTCGCACAGATAAGGTGAGCCTACTCACCGGAACGGCTCAGGCTCGTCGCTATCCTCCATCATCTTGGTCATTTGACTCTCGAGGTAGATAATTCCATTGGCGTCAGGGACATCTTTGCGGATAAGGTCGACGACGCGCTTGGCATGGGCTTTGCCTGGGTATTTGCCCTTGAGGACAGCCTCGTAGTTTTCGGCGACCATGTTGGACGGAGTCGAGATCGCTCTAGAGCTTGTACAGCGGTGTTGTCTCGGCGGATTCGATGGTAAAGCTCGCGCAGGATACGAGCGAGTTTTGGCGATCGGTTTTGTATTGAGGTTGAGCGTTTGTCGTGTTGATCTCAAAGTCGTTGCAGAGAATGGTCTTGTCTGGGAACAAAATCGAGGACAAAGGTGGGATGTGGACAACCCCGCTATGGACATGGACCTCGGAGTCTTGGATATGACGGAAGCCATTCACAAATTGGGAAGCTCCCAGGATTTCAGTGGTTTCAGTGGCTGCATTCACTAATCGCCTGCCCGTTACAGGTGCGATTTCAGGGTCTTGCAGTGGAGGAAGTGGGGGGTTTGGCGTCCAGTCGGTTGTCAACGGCTTGTGCGGGTTAAAACAGTGGCAGGAATTGGTAAATGGGCTGACCTTGGAAAGATTCTATCCGTATCTTGGTTCGACTTTGGCGGATCAACAAACGGTCCGATTTATTTTGATATTTGAAGGTTTTGGCAATGAGACCCAGATAACAAAAGAATTATATGAAATATATTAACAGCTGCAAGCTATGTGTCAATGCCGTATATATCCGGCTATATCACTCGTCAACAAAAGAACAATCTATGTCTAACCCCAATTTACATTGTCCTACTCGGAAAGAAAGTCGAAAATGGCATCGTATGTAAGAGTATGTGAGTATCCAAAGTTCAATCCATGGCCCGCGCCAGGAATAACAGTCGTGTTAAATCGTGAAGCCTTTGTGAAGAAATTCCTCGACAGGTCGAGCAGCGAAGGAAGTTCTACGCCTGCGCTTACAGTTGAGTAGCAGTTGTCGCCGCAGAAGGGAACATCGCGCTCTATCTTGCTGTTAGTGATTTACAGGCTCAACTTTGGCAATTGACTTACCGCCGGTCACGATCTGGACGGGGCCAGTGTAAGAGTTGTTCCTCCCCGCTGGTGCACCTATCGTGAGAAGCTCACCGGGTGTCACAGGCTGGGCAGTCTGGTATGCCACGTCCAGCAGTTGAGGGTCGAAATCACCCTCGGAGAAGAAGTTGATCTGTACACCCACAGTAGACGCTGTGGCAATATACCCAGCGGGATACTGGGCTGCAAGAGGTGTGTCGGTAATGGGGATGAAGTTGTTGCTGAGTATGAATAGAGACATGTAGGCAGGTGACTGCGAGAAACCCGTCAGGACGATGGCGTCGGTGAGCTCAGGGCTTTCATTGGCGAGGGCGTAGCTAATCACTGAACCGAATGAGTGTCCAATGTGGATGGTCTTGGAGTATGGGCTGCTGACGCCTGGGAGAGATCCTTCCCGAGCCTTGGTGGTGAGTGCCTTGAGGGCAGCAATCTCAATGAAAGATTGGATCTCGCTCAGAGGGTCACCCTTGGAAGAAGCACCTACACCAAGTCGATCCCAGGTGAGAGTTGAGTAGCCGTGCTCGTCGACTGCTCGCGCAACATAACTGTAGTTGTATCCGTTGTAAGGATAGTCCCAGTAACTTCGATCGAATCCGATACCGTGTGTCATGATCTGCAGCTGCTCTCCGGGGCCAGCATCGGGCTCGCAGTATGTAGCGGCGAGTTCATAACAGCCTGTGATATTCTTGAACTGCTGCGTGTAAGCCTTTTGTCTTGTAGGTAGGATAGCATTGTACTTACACCCTTCTGGACTTGCTTGACGAAGGGAGGATCCTGTCGAGCAAGATTGACAGCGAAGCTTGTGACGTCAATCTTGGTCAAGGGTGTCTCGAAGTCAAAGACGGCATTTTCAGAAGTGAGAGACACAGGGACGGTGATGTTTGTGCATTTCCGTGCCGAAGCAGCAGCAACGAGGGTAAAGAGGGCCAATGTCTTGATCATGATGACGATGTGGTCTTCTTTAGGGTGATCTTCAAGGTATGAGACTTAATTAAAATAAGCAAAGACATGGAGAGACACTTGGGACTAAGTGATGATATCAACACTTTATATACAAGGCAGCATCACTCTCTCAATGTCTCAATGACAAATTACCCGTCTATCGGCTGACCGAGCTGCAGGTTGTAGAGCTAAGCTCAATTAAAAAGAGGTGCAGTCTCCATTTTCAATATTTCCGTTGTTCTCTCATCCCAGAAGCTGTCACGGCTCCCCGATCTGATGACGGCTCCACCTCATCTCATCTCTTATGTGCCGATGTCCATGCCCGAGCATTCTCGGCCAATGCGAATGCAGAAAAGTTACATTGTCTACTTGGCTGAAAGAGCCAGTAGCAGTAGACGGCCCTCTTTGCTAAAGTAGTGCTGCAGTAGTCCACGTTTGGGGGTGAGACACCAGAGCTCAAACGGAGAATTAAATAGAACACACGGGCCCTAAACGTGCGGGTGGCTATTGAGATCTTCGCCCGGTAGAGGCGCCTTCCGGAGACTAGAAGCTAGTGAGTGGTCTGGTCTGGTCTCTTCTTGGCCATGATAATCCTGATGAGGAAAGTGGTGCATGAATTGGGGGGTTGTCATGTTGTCTAAAGGCTGCATTGCAGAAGTCTTTGACTCAAAATCCCTTGCAGAGAGTCTTGTTTTGTCGGTGTTGATGTGATTTGTTAACGGTGTAATATATCGCTGCGGTGCGGTGAGAGATCTGTGCAAGGATGTTTATTGTCATGCAGGTAGTCAGACTGCTATTTCCGACTGGTCGCCTAATGCCAGAGATGAGAGATGGTCTGCATTAGCAATGATGTAACGGTTCAACCATGAGGGCGTCAGCAACAAACTCAATTGACTCCTGACCAACCATACGTAGTACATCCATCACCACTTGAGATACGCCATCGGAAGAATGACAAATATTGTATAATAAAGCTCCCCTCATGAATCAGCGTTTGTTCATCACAAACCGTTTTATCCAACATCCATGTCATCCCTTGCATTCATTGTGATAGACAACACAAGTCTCAACTGAGACAAACACACCGACCGGTACGGGGACTTTTCGTTCTAGCGCTGCGGTTTGTATAATTAAGACGTGCAGAAGCGGGACGGACGGGATTTGTTCTTTTCTTTTTTGTTCCTTTTTAACCTAATCTCAGACATGGCAGGGTCTGGATCGTCTAGATGCATGCATGGGCCCAAGGTTCTGTCTTGATCATCTGGGGGGACTCACCTCGTATGTTTGGCCACTCATGGGTTGGTGCCTAGATAGACGAACGCTCGGATGGCAAATCTTGGGGAATATTTGATCGTTCTTGGCAAGCTGCATAATTATCCTCATGTGCTGTACAATATGTGCAGGCAGCTGAGATATCACAGCTGTAGGCAAATAATGAGCATCAATCACTATCTCAAAAGTTACCTAACACACTCTAGAGCTCATCCTTCTCATCCAACTCACGCTGCAGCTGCATCGCCATCCCCAGCGCACTAAACCCACCCATATACATAGCCTGTAGAACACTCCTCATCATAGTCGCCGCATCACCAAACGCAAAGCACCCCTTGACATTTGTCTCGTTCCACGGCGCCTCCACCTTGATGTCCCCCGTTGTCGACATCTCCAGCCCTAGCTGTTCTGCAAACGGCGCCGCCTGCACCACCTTGGGGTGGCTGACTACGAAACCCTCTGTCTTGGAGCTGCCGTCCTCGAAAGTCACCCTCACGGCGGGGCCGCCCTCGACGAGTGCAAAGCTGGTGATCTTGCGGTCGTCGTAGTGTACTTTGCTGCTGTGTATCTTGGCGCGCACCGCAGGGATCAGAGAGGCGTCGCCGTTGGTGTAGACCGTTACGGATTGGGAGAGGCGCTTGGCCATTGGCGTGACGTGGGCGAGCATGTCGGCGCTGGAGATGATGCCGCCTGCGAACACGCCGACTGTTTCTGCGCCGCGTTCCTCAAAGCCATGGCAGTAGAGGCAGTGAAAGCTTCCCGTGTTAGTGAGGTACGTATCCAGTTGCGGTCGCATCACTTACATGCCCCGTCCCCAGCAATCGCCATAACCGTCAGGTTGATCATCAAAGATATCCCTCACACCGGTTCCAAGACCGAGCTTCTTTCCTTGATACACAGTACCTTGATCGTCGACAGCCTCGAAGATGCCCGTATCTGTCTTTCGAACAGTAGCTATCGTTGCGGACTTGAACTCGATGGTCTCATATCTCTTCTCAAGATCCTCTCTGGCCTTTGCGCGAAAGGCAGCTGGTTCCGCATGGTCAAACCCAACGACATTATGCATGAATTTCGTCGGCGCATTGCGGTATACTCCTGAATCGAGGATGAGTGCTGAGTAGACTTGCCGCGCGAGGGCTGAGGCCATGGATAGACCAGCTGGGCCGCCGCCAATGATGAGAACGTCGTAGAGTTTGGAAGACATGTTTGCTACTGATATTGGTGAAGTTTGTTGTACGATCGCTGTGATTTATTGATCTTTTGATACCTACTCGCTTTTACTCTTGCGGACTGCATTATATACACCTACGGAGAGAATCCATAAAGCTCCGACCGGAGACTTTGACGATGTATCCTAACTATCCTACGGGTAGATAAAGTTGCCGCTGACTTCCTCAAACAGGAGATATCTTTCCGTCGAGTATTGATATCTTACGTTTATGATCGTTGGCCTTGGGGGAGTTGTTGTATGCTGCAATACCTAGGTAACGATTGGACGGTAGCTGGGCCAATTCATTACCCGCCAAGGTGTCTTGATGAAGCTGACAGACGCAGAGTCGTATCAGTCAAGCCGAGAACGGCAAAGACCAATTGATTGGAAAGACAGGTACTTGAGATATTGTTCCAAGTTATGGTGAGAATCGTGCTTGGGACTACATGTGTTAACACTTGCACCAAGTCAAGCAAGTTCAACGATATGGCCTGCTCTACTGACTATTCGACGACAAGAATACAAAACGTAGAGCAGAGTCTTGTAACAGTCACAACGCAACATCGCCAACCAATAGGTATAATACAGTCCAGAAGCAAGTCTGGACTCATTCATGTTCCACTATATACATTCGACCTCAGGTATAAGAATAAAAAAGCCCGCGTCCGGGGAATCAATAGAAGCAAAAAGCAACGCTCTACATGCTATGCAAGCAGGTTCAAGGACGCTCCCAAATAAATGGGCAACGCCAAGCTGTCGCGATGCTCAAACAATATCTGCGAGCACCAGCGACCAAGCCATCACCCTTCCACCGCCAACTCGTGAGACACTTACCGGTAGTGCTAGGTTTGGTGAGGACCAGTCCGCGGTGAGGCTCTCCCACCGGTTCTTTTATTCTCGGAAATCACAACACGGGTGTGATTTGAGGCGGACTTGCTACGAGTCGTCTCCTAGCACTACCCAGGGCTCAGAGGTTGGCGTGGCTGCACTGTCATGGACCTCGCGCTGCGAAGGGAGGTCGTCGAGCTCGCTGTCGGAGAAACAGTCGTAGTCGGAGAGCATGTCGGACACCAGATCTGGCGGTTGTGAGGTATCTACGTCGAAAGAGGGCTGTGACCCGTCGAGCTCGTATATCACGCGCAGGGGCGCGAAGGAGCGTGATGATGGGCCGTTGGAGTCGGGCAGTGAGCCGTCGTCCGAGGGGGAGGAGCTGGAGAGGATCTGGGCGATGGTTTGGTCGCCGCCGAGGTCTGTGAAGGAGAGGTCTAGATGCAGGGGTTGGTTGAAGTTGAAACTTTGGGATCGCTTGGTCTTGCGGGAGCGTTTGGCAGGGCGGATGGAGTAGACAGGTTCTTCGTGCTTGATACTGTCAAGATTGAAACCCTCGCCACGATCCTGCTCGTCGTCATACAACAGACCCATACGATATAACTCAGCAACTTGGTCATCCTCATTCATGGGCATCTGACGTCCAAGGTAGACATTCCCTCTTGCTGTAGTGGCATCGCGGAAAGCCTCCTCTCTCTCAAGCGTAGGCCTCCTCACGAGGCGAAAGCGGTCACTGGGCAGAGGGATCTTGCTGTGGGCTAGATCCCTGCCCTCAACCTCATCGGACCATCCTAGGCCAGAGGCGGGATGATGGTTCCGGGCGATGCGGTTTCGATGGACGTTTGTCCACCGCGGATTTGCGCGCTGCAGGTTCCCTGTCGAGATCTCAAAGTGCAAGATCTGCTCGAGCTGGGGCCGGCGCGCACCTCCTGTGTTTGTATCCTGTTGACCGCAGCGATGGCAATGCGATTCTCCCCTGTTGGACGTCGTGCATGGAAAGCCAGTGTCGCGGCATAGATTAGAGCCCTTGTATTGTGACTGGCGCTTGGCTGTTGCGCGAACGAAATGGTTGCGGGAGGTATGGGCGCGGCTCTTGACGATGCTGGGCGCGGTGATGGGAAAGTGTTTAGCTGGAAGATCCCCAGAGCTGTTGAGTAACAGATCCATGGTGAGAAGGCGACTTTCCGGTGGTGTCTTATACAAAGTTTTGCTGTGTTTTGTGTTACGTATCAGATGATAGGTGTTGCGTGATAGGAAGGGCGTCCACTATGGCGCAGATGAACTAGGGGTTTGCGTGCTTGTCACGAAGGGCGCGCGAGAGGGAAGAAGTCAGGGAATATGGAAGAGTTATCTGGAAGAGTCGGGCTCGAGGCTGGTGGTAGTGCTGTATTAATATGGTGCTTGTATCATCTCATCCGGGGGGCGTGTTGGTGCGATATCGCCGTGATTGGTTACCGGAGGAGTCATATGGGCTACGGATGGCGTATTAGTCCTACCCAGAGTCTAGAGGTACCTATTACGGCTGTTGTCTTGGATGGGCTTAGGCCGAGGCAGCACTCACTCACTACACCCTGATTACTTTCTATAAATGATTTGTGACATGACGTGACTCACTCTTGTTCGTTCAAATTGCTTGATCCGGGCGTTTCTCGTCCAAGCTGAGATAGCCGAAGTGGCGCAGTATGGCCTTTGTCCCCGACTCCCCCGTCTTTTGTTGCGACAAAGGCCTGTGTCTGGACTAGTTTGTAGGCGTCAACGAATGGCACAAATGCTCTTTACACCCACGGGCGATAAGCAGGTGTCGCATTGTTGGGGAAATGCCTTATCAGCGAGGCATAGGACGAGGCGCATGATGTGTGGCCATCATTGACGGGCTGGGGTGTGATATGAACTGGGATTGTCTAAAGGGCTGGAGCATGAAAACATGTAGATTCTATACTGAGGTTATTACAGAGTTGACTATTGAGTATTACGCTTCCCTTCATCGCAATCACAAAGGTATGGATTTGGAATTCGGATAGAGACGGCGATGCTAATCTGCATGTTCAACCCCAAGACGAAATATCCAGGAGGGTGGCTCTGGCAGGCAACGTCCTTGTGACTGCCCAAGCAAGACACTCTGATTGGATACTAAACACGGTGTTCTAGCGTTGACTGGAGTGGCTCACGCGCCCAAGCCCATGCCATGATAAGCAACAAGGAGAGGGTGTCGTCATCTCCACAGGTAAGGTAAGCATTCAAGTAACTATCCGTGCAGACTACAGAGTACTCCGTCTTACATCTACAGTGCGTTGATACCTAGAGCTGCCTAGAACAAAGGGCAAGGTTCTTTCAGCCCTGCTGACCTGCCAACCGAGACATGGATAATGACAAGAAAATATGCCTGGCAAAACCTGAGCAGAGTTGGCCTTTGAAACGGGAGCGCATGAATGACGATGTATTCGCTATTGTTATTGGTGCAAGACGCTGCGTGACGCCTTGGGTGTTTGATCGTCCTAGAGTCTGTTTTCGGCACTTTGCCGATGGTGCAGAAGTTGGCTCGACCAACGGTTTACCTGGGATAAGATCACGGTGCTAGATAAGACGGTGTTGTTGAACTCAAGGCAACTGATATTTCTGTTCTGCTGATAAGGAATTCCCCAATAAGGTACTCCGTAATCCCGATAACACCCCGGATGCTTCGGCGACGGTTGCGGCTGTCCGACCGGGCAGTCCCGCCGAGACACGGGCGGCTTCTCGGCTTGGTGGAGTATTCAATATTTCTACTTCATTCCGAAAGACAACTTCTCTACAATCCAAACACTTTCAACGCATTTTGAAATAACATCGGTAGAGAACGGATCAAATGGTGTTCAATATCAATATGCAAAACTAAGAACCATCACATCAACCACAGGGTAACCCAATAGTGCAACACAACTACACACCAATAACCATCACCAATTCACTCATCTGACTCTCCAGGCTTCACATCCAATCCTTCAAGATACCCTCTCACATCCATCATCTCGATCCCCCGCTCTGCATTTACCGTCCCCTCTTTATCCCACGCAACCCCGCGTCCTTGCGCAAACGTATCTCTATACTTGACCATCATGCTGGGGCCCTGCTCCATCTGCCTCTTCAGCTCTTCTGCATCCCACACCTCTCGCTTGAACTGCGTCTGGAAGTGCTCGTCCAGTAGCGAGGCTAGCGCGCCGTAGGAAATAGTGTCGCCGGCTGTGAAGACAACTTGCTTTGATATGCCCCGCGGATCGAGCACCACGTCCGCCGTCACACGTCCAATATCTGCTGGAGTCGTGACCGTGATCTTATTCTCCCAGCTCCCCAACGCTCTCACAGTCTTAGTTCCAAAATCAACAACACCAAAGTCTGCTAGGAACAGGAAACTCATAAACAGCCCGGTAGACACAATCGTCCAGTCAACCTCGTCCTGCGCCCTTAGTCGCTTCCGCACTGCTAACTGCTCGTCGAACAGGTCCTGCGAGCTCCCCTGCCCAATGACGTCGTAGTCCATACCGAACTGCCAGGGGATGAATCGCTTGACTTTAGCCTGCAGAACAGCTTCCAGAAGCTTGAGCTGCGTTCCTGCTGGGAGCCCCATACCGTTGCACGAGATGACCACGTCGTACCTTGAAAACACGACTGCCAGGTCCGCCACGCTGGCGTCTACGACATCGGCTGCTTCAGCCTTGACGCCAAGGGACTGGATGCGCTGGACTAGCTTCTTCTTTTCAGGCGCGGCAGAGTCGAGCGTTGCCTGGCGCACGAGAACTGAGACGCGCTGGCGCTTGGGGTGACTGGCCAGCGCCTCCAGGACGCAGAGGCCAAGTTCCCCGGCGCCGAGGACGAGGATATTTTGGGGAGTCATTGTCTTTGCAGTGGATGGGTCGTTGAGCCGGTTGAGGGCTCGAAGGTTCTCGATTGATAGTTCAAGAGGCGTTTCTTGGTCATGAGACGTCATGATGAGGGAGCGGTACGTGATATTTAGGCTATGGCTTATTTGTGATTTATCATGACATAAAATGGTTGACACTCAGCATTGTATGGATATGATGACAATAGGGTTCGGATCTGCATCTTGGCGGATCCTTCGTTTGGAGGAGCCTTGTTAGTGGACGAATAAGCTTAACATCATGTAAGCTGCCCTGGACTCTACTTTATCTCCGTGTCAGTTGACACAAACTCCGCGAATTCATGGACCATTCCTTGATATTTATTTCTCTAGAAGGATCGGATTACATGATCCAAGTCAAAGTCGACAAACTAAATCACGGCAAACAAGAAGACGGACCCACATAACAAAGCTCCGGGTCAACAATGCCCAGACATTAATAAATTCCAACGACAAGCCATTTCTAAGCCATATTTATTAGACCAAGGGCAAACATGACAGGGGCGGAGTTTTTGAACAAAAGTCTAATTTCGTATATTGTATTTCTACCCGGTATACCAAGAAATGTGAAAACAGGACGAAAATGGACTGGTCTGGCTATTAAACTTTCAACTATGGTAAAGCCTGGCACCGGTGACCAGGTCATCATGTCCAACAATAACGCCCACGCTTCCCAATGCAAACAAAATGATGATTCAAAAAGCCTAAGGAAAAAAAGAGCTTTTCTAGCTAGCGAGTGAATGTGTTTAGGGTTTAACGACAATTTTGTTGGCAAATCCAACTCGTTGACCCTTGAGGTCGAATACGACAAATTGTGCCTTGAGGAGAATGTCGCCAAGAATGGCAAAGCCAATACCTTCGGAGCTCTGGATACCTCCATAGCAAAGGGTGGTGGTGAGACGACCGTAGTTGATGTAGTTTCCAGGAACCTTGCCGCGGTAGTTGCCAAAGCCAAAGTAGAAGCTGGGCAGATTGGATGTGCAAGGGAAGACCCAGACACCGTAGTCCTTATGAATATAAGAGCCCTTGACCTTACGATAGTAGAACTGGACCAGATAGTCGGGCAACAGAAGCAGAGTGGTACCGGTGTCAACAATGGCCGAATAGTTGTACTTGTGCCAAGGTGCGCCCTGAGCAACTCGGAAACCCTCGACGTTTATTTGCCACCAGGGACTGTCCTTCTGCACCTTGGCGAAGCCAACGGATCCATAATACTCGCTCTGGTTGATGTAGCCGAAGTTGTAGTTCCCAGCCTTGCCCTTCTGTAGATTGGCAGTAAAAACGGCCGTTGCGAGGTTATCTTGAACATTTTGGAAGTATGTCTTCTGAGGTGTAGGTCGAACGGTGTTGAGACTCGACATGGCAAGGCCCATGATGCCGTTGGAAAACTTGTCTGCAGCGATTCCATCTGAAACCTCAGTGGCAGACTCCACAGCTTGCTTGTTGACGTAGGTATTGCCAACTTGAACCTTGTCGGTGTAGACAATGCCATTGGCGCCAGTGCCATCACCGTACTTGATGCTCCAGGTCTGACCATTCAGTCTTTTGCTGGTCTTTGACTTGTCTGGGTTGTAAAGGATGTGACCTTCCTGGCTAGGCTGATAGGTGTCTGTGGAAAACAACCAACTGCACAATGTTAGAACAAGTCAAGCTGAACAAAGGAGGAGACTTACAGGTCGGATGAACCAGTGTCAAAGTTCAGAAAGGTAGTCTGAGCTGGAGTACCAATCTTGACAGGCACAACATATTGTGAGTCGTAGTACTGCGGAGGGGTTGCCATAGCACTACCCTTCATCCCTGGAAATAGGTTAGTAGCTGTATTGGTTACATGATGATCTGAGACTTACCAAGTTTGTTCTTGATCATATCAGATTCAATATTGGCAATCTTCTGGAGCTTCTTGGGCAGTGGCTTGCGGTACTTGTTGTAGACTTGGATGAGAGCAATCTCGGCGTGCGGCTTCTTGTAGTTGTCGTTGGTGAGTTGATCAAGCATGAACTTATCTCCTTTGGCTCGAGGCACAAGGTGAGCCGAGTCAGGGTCAGTCTTGGTGTCGACAGCTCGGCCTGGCAGACTTTGATCCATGTCCTCAGGTTCAACAACCCGCTCCTCAAGACGAGACCTGAACGCACGCTTGGCCTCACCTCGGGACTCAATGGTGAGAACGTTGGCAGACTCGCCCCTAGAGTCTAGATCTCTCTTTTGTGCCCCTTGTACCCCTTCTTCACTTGGGGTATCGGGGTCAGGCCCGAAGGCATCCTCCACCTCATAAACTTTACCCGGGATCTCATGAGGAATCCCCGTACTGCAGCCGGCAAGAAGAAGGAGGGAAACCGTGCTGAACTTCATCGCTATGGTGATATGCTGGGAAATGGATGTGATCGTGATCAAGAAACATGATCCAGAGAACCGGGGGTTCGGGCCTTGATATATCAAGCCGGTGGGCGACGAACAATGACGACGATGAAGAGACGGGTGAGAGTATTCCGGATCGAGGGTAAAGCCAGATTGCCAGGCACTTCGAGGTCCCCTAGCATGGTATTCTGGACAAGCCTGGAGCTAGGTGAAGCCATTTTAGGAGCTTAATGTGGAATGTGGCCCTTGAAGAGGATGGTTTTGCGTGGAATGCTCCTGGATACAGTATAGTGAGGCATGGCATTTACATTCCGAGGCCTGGGGCTAGACACTTTAGGCCCTAGAATGGATGCCACGATCACGGCAGAGGAGCCATGACCGAGACCTGGCTGAAGTCGGCTTGGCAAATTCCGTTCATGGTTCCTGGTTCCTGCGTCTGATTTGTCCGAGTTTGTTGTTAGGGGTTCCTCTTGACGTTGAGAGCCCTCAGTTAATTGTCAGGGTCCCGCCTTTGTGTCCATCGGCACCGGATTATCCTCCAGAGACACAAGGCTTAAATCTCATACCAGGCAGTGATCGGCGTATTGCCAAGGGTCCTTTTTGTCATAATGTCCAGTCGTGGCAATTGGATTTGTCCCGATGTCGATATTCCTAATCTTGATCGATGCCCCGTCTTGACCCAGCATTTCTCGATGGATATACCGTCGGGGATGTCCATGTAATAGAAAGAGCCTGACATTCCCATTGAAATCTCCCATTTCCGCGGGTAGTGCTGTAGACAGTCAAGTCCCTCGTCGGCCCAAAAGCCAAATCCGTAGACCACTTGGTCTACTGTACTGCAACTTGCGGGTACAATGCCGGAACGCCTCAAGTAAACAACCTCGGGACGGAACTCGCTTGACCGGGCCGTGGCTTCAAATACTACGGTAGAGGAATGCACTGACTCGATATCGTGATATTAGCGATGGTAGAGTTGAAACGCTATGCGAAATGCCATGCAGCCTCTGGGGAAAATCCTCCGAAAGGACGTGAGTGGCTGCTCATTGCTTGACAAAGGCTGGCTGGGTTCATTCCGCTTTGAGACTGTTGGCTTTCCCTGCGTGGCATTGTTACTTGTTACGCACAACACCAAATTCAGACATCGTCAGTCAATCTCATCTTGTAGATGGTGACTGGAAATGAGTGACACATAAAGATAGTGGGGAGATGATGTAAAGTGACAATGTATGGCTCATCCAATGACTCTTCGACTCAAAATTACCCCTCCATGACTCACCCCAGTCATCAAAGATACAGCGACAAACTCCACTGAAAAGTCCCTAAAACCCTCGTAAACCACCTGATAAGATAACGTTTTTTTCGAACCCCGCGATAACTTCTCAAGGTTGCACAAAAATTCCACAACGCCTCCCAACTCAGGTTTGTTCACTGCCAAGACGATAGAGAAGAAACCTACTCTATCTCGTGTCATATCTCAGCGCAAATCATTCACCATGGATCCCTCGGCTGGTGATTCTCCTGCCGCTCCTCACCAGCCGCCCTACACATACACGGCAAACCAGGGCTACGAGCAGACCGAGGAAATTCCCCGCGAACTGCAAACCCAGAAAGACGACGGCACTGTCCTTGAGAACCAGGACGACGAAAATGACTTGGACGATATCTTTGACGACCAAGACTACGACGATGAAGAGTGGGGTGCTGATGGCGGAGACCTGACAAAATCCTACAACCGCCAGCGCAACGCGAACGACGGCGCCATTCTCCCTCGCTCAAACCAGCAGAAACCCACTGCAAACACTTTCCACAGCGTCGACGACCAAGTTTCAGCTCTGTCCAAGCACGCTGCCAAGATCCGTCTCGACTCTGTCAAGCAGGATGCCGAGAAGGATAAGGACAAGGCGGACCGCGCCACCAGCGAGCAGGTTCTGGATCAGCGTACTCGTATGATTCTTCTACAGATGATTAACCGTGGCTTTGTCAGTGAGGTTCACGGTGCCATCAGCACTGGTAAGGAGGCCAACGTCTACGGCGCCGTGCTGGTGGACGACAGCACTGGCGAGGCGACCCACAGGGCTATTAAGGTCTACAAGACAGCTATCTTGGTCTTCAAGGACAGAGAGCGTTATATCACTGGCGAGCACCGTTTCAAGGGTGGCTTTGACAAGGGAAATAACCGCAAGATGGTTAAGCTCTGGGCAGAGAAAGAATTCCGTAACCTGCGAAGGATCTACAACGCCGATATTCCTTGCCCAGAGCCTATCAGCCTTAAGCTTCACGTTCTCGTCATGGGCTTCCTTGGTGACCGCAAGGGATGGGCCTACCCTCGCCTCCGTGACGCTACTCTGACAGGAGATGATGTTGATCATCAATGGTACAAGCTTTATGTTCAGCTCCTGGGCATCATGCGCCGTATCTACCAGGTCTGTCGCCTTGTCCACGCCGATTTGAGCGAGTACAACATTCTCTACCACAATGAGAAGCTCTACATTATCGACGTGTCACAAAGTGTGGAGCCCGATCACCCTCGGTCGCTCGAGTTCCTGCGCATGGATATCAAGAACGTCGGCGACTTCTTCCGCCGAAAGGGTGTTGATACACTTGCCGACCGCGCTATCTTCAACTTCATCACAACCCCTCAGGGTCCTGTGGAGGAGCCAGAGATGGGCAAGGCAATTGAGACTCTATACGAGACTCGGGGCGATGTCACAAATGAGGACAATGCTGCTCAACAAGAGGTCGACAACGAGGTGTTCAGAAACCAATACATTCCTCAGACATTAGAGCAGGTTTACGACATTGAGAAGGATGCTCAAAAGGTCGGACAAGGTGAGGGTAACGACCTCGTATACAGCAACCTATTGCCAGACCAGGTAATTGCTGGTAAGAAGACCAATGGTGATGACGATGACGGCGAAGAGGACGGCTCCACATCTGATTCTGACGATGACGGTGCCTCTCTCTCCGGTGACGACTCGCACAACGAGGCCGATTTCGAAAAGGGCACTCCTCGTGGCCGCCGCTTCGAAGACAAGGACGAGAAGAAGGTTTGTCTTTCATACCCCTCCCCGAGAACTTCACTGACCACTACCTCAGGCCCACAAACAAGCCGTCAAGGAAGCCAAGCGCGAGAAGCGCAAGGATAAGATGCCCAAGCACCTCAAGAAGAAAATAGTCGCCAGCTCTTCCCGCCGTAAGAAGTAAACCTGCTTGCCATGACGATTCCTAGAGGGCTACTACCGCCCTTCCTCCCCATTCCGGCTGCGGGACCGTTGGGTCGAGACGCAGGTACCAGAATGAGGACCGAGCCTTTTCGGCCAGAGGAGGAATAACCCAAAAGCTTATATCAACCCTTGTTTTCCCCTCCTCTTTGGTTCCCCTCCCCTTTGGGCGCAATTAGCATATCGAACGATGAAGACATTGATTCGTCGCGGAAGAGCCTCCGGCCGAGACGGTTTAGCATTCCCCACTTGCGGTATGTGTAACCTCCGGCCTTGGCTCCGTAGTGCGATCTGAACGCTCCTCACGGTGCGTCCTGAATGATCAAAGAGAGCTCTGACGATTGTTTTTTGCCTTCCTGTAGCTTCTCTTTGTCTTTCGGCACAGAATTACGGGAAGAGGACTGTGGGGGCACTGGTCTAAGTTGACAGCTCCGGATGAGGCTCGTCGATGTGAAGAGCCTGGGATATTTGGCCTGGCTTTTTCGGATCCTTGGCGAAGGACAAAATTCATGAGTTGAGCACACCGGAAAAAAAGAGAATAAAGATCTGAATATTATGTATGAAATGTCTGATGACCGCTCAGTTCTTTTTCACCCTCAATAAAAGTCAAGTGCCCTCTCAAGACTGTTCGTATGTGGCATGTTACATATCGGTACATTCATTCTGCCCATAAATCCTCTGTTCAAAACATATCAAATATTTCAGTCCCACTATCGGCTGGGGGTGCTACAATAGGACTGGCAGACCCCGTGAGTCAAAAGTAAAACTGCTGCTGAGGCTGGCCTGGTGGCGGCTGGGCGAGAAAGTCAAAGTTCAACGAGTCCACGCCCGTATTCCATGGGTCCGGTGATTCTGCGATGAGTTAGTGTCGGGCTGCCAAGCAAGTATGACGAACGAAAGGGGAGAAAGAGAAACTTACCACCCCAGATAGATTCGTAGAGGTCCATGGGAGCCATGTATTGCGTAGGATCGTTCATTGCATTCATAGTATCGAGGTTCAAGGTTCCATTAGCCTGCATCTGCTGGAGGTACGGGTGCCTGGAGAGATAATCTTTAGAAGCAATTACATCAAATGGATACAGATAGGAAAACTTACGTAGGAAAGTCTTGTATCGATGCACCTCCATTTTGCATTTCAGCCATGGCGAGCGCAGCGTCCTCTCTCGGGTCAGCACTTTGCGAGACGTTGCGGAACATTGAGTTGGCATTTCCAGGAATCTGGTTCGCGTTCCCAAAGGGGAACTGGGGCGTCCGGCTTCCACTGCCAGCGGCAGAGGCGTCTCCCTCTTTCTTGAGGTGAGACGGAACAATGGAGCCGTGGTCATAGATGTTCTTGAGGGCCGTCAAAGCTCGGTAAAGTGGTCCGGAAAGCTCAATATCCTTGTCCGTAGTCATGACATGCGGCTCGGGGGAGCTAACGTCCTTGGCCGCGGTAGCAGACAGTGCAGCGATCAAATCCCCCTGCAACTGACGAACTTCGGGATCCGTCTTCGTCTCACAAAGTATGCCGAGGAGCAACGCCGATGATAGGCCATGATACGTAAATGCCCAGCTTCTCGTGGGGATAGCGGATAGCTGGTGCATTGCCAAAAACATTCGGACGGTTTCGGTTAGGTTGTCTTTGCAGCGTTCTGCTAGCGTCTTTCTTTGCTCAGGTTCGAATTCGCTGTCCTTTCGGAGTGCTGGGCGGCAGGCAACAGATATGACAAATGATGTATGCAGGCGAATAGCATAATGTTGCAGACGGTCAAGGGCTGTTTTGCAACTCTCTTTGATTCGCAACTGAGGTGCGGTGCGGCCTCGAAGAGTTTCTACTGCTTCACAGTCTTCGATAATTTGAGCATACGATGCGCTCATCATATCGTCGGGATTAAGTCGACGAGAAATTATCTCCATGAGGTGGTACATGGTTTCGAGATATGAGTAGTTGCCGCTCGGTGTCGGCGACATGACTGGGATCGGACAGCAGGGGAAATTGGTCATTGGGGACCTAGCAAGTCATTAGAGGTGAGCCATCTACATCCAGTACAAAACTTACCTGTCAAAAGAAAGAGACGTCAAGGTATCGTGCCATACAACACTCCACCATAACCTTCGTCGAACCATTTCTTTCGACTGTGTGTTCGGAGGTGTACAGTCACGGCTTTCGTTGCGTGGTGTTCTGTGGAGACCCAGGGACTGGGCAAGACGACATGTCAACCCCATAAGAGCCCATGATGCTTCAGCCTTCATGTCATTCAGAAGGACAAAACATGTTAAAAGAAGCGCTTGGATAGAGTCAAATGAAGGGCTATCACACATGTTAGTCCAGCTGTCAAAATTGGCACGCAGCACTTACCGAAGAAGAAAGTTGCCTAGTCGAAGGAAATGGAACGATATCTGAATGAATCGCTGGGAATCACGAGTGCGGATGTGGTAAGGAGATTCGTGGTATTGGGATCCGACAGCCAAGACGGCGAAAAGAATTGCCAGCCATGATGCTGTGACAGGTTTGGTGGATTTGATACCATTGGTCGCATTTCGTGAACGGTCCTCGAGGTAAATCATAAGTTTGCTTTCGAGATCGTCAATGTCCATCACGAAACCCCAGAAAGGCTGCGGTATTTCCTTATATGCACGAAACAGCCTGAAATGCACGTCAGCTTACGGTCTTGTGCAACCATAGCCGTTGCAGAACAAAAGACTCACTTCATGACCTCGCGGTCAGATGGCAATTCATTAGAGATATCCTGTGTCAGTTTCTGAAGGTGCTGAGACGACATCAACGGAAAAGGCGCTGATGTGTCCAAGCCGAGAATGGACCGCATGTCTTGTCGGATGTCAAGACCATCACCTTTGTGGACTGGTGAGGACTGCTCGCGCAGCAAGGCAGGAATACTGTTCTGTCCAAGATATCGATCCGCTGCCACTTCTGGCTCATCAATACTTGCTGTGGTGTTGTGTTAGTCCGATAGCACGGCCGGATGTACGGAGACACTCACCAAGGTTGCGTGGCCAACTGTCCTGCCGTTCGACTTTGCGCACGGCTTCGTCTTGGTGTACTTCTGAGAATGAATGCGTCCTCTTGCGCGTGGGCACACTTTGGCTGGATTCCGAAGGTGCAGCTGATCCCGACAGCTTTGAGGTTGATGAACGATTGGGCTTATAGGAACATAGCCGGGGGTGTTCTCTCTTGACGCAGTTTTCACACGGCTGTTTGTTGTCGCACTTCACTTTACGTTGGCGACAAGGCCAACATGCAGTACCTAACGTGATGATAAGCGACAGTTACCTACTTGAAGTTATCGCGATGGTATTTCTTACCGTAGCGAACCTTGCGATGGGAGTGTATGATTCGATTAGCCTCCTCTGGAGTCAGGTCATCAATGACAACCCGCTCCTCAGGACTGGGGTTTTCAGCCATGGTCAAGCGGGTTTTGGGCTCAGAATCGAGCCGTTGAGCCAAACAAAAGTCGCGATAGCAATCACAAGGTAATGTTATGATTGCAGATGAAGATTGACGAATGCCGAATTCCGAGAGTCTCCCATGCGATAGTGGACAAAGAGGGGAAGATGCGGTTGACGGGGCGGGGCCGGTTCGGCTTTCAAATTGGAGTTAGCAGCGTATTAATAAGAAAAGAAGGGAAAGAATGGGCTTGGCGGCAGATCTTTTGGTTGGTTACGCTGGGGGGGATTCGAAGGGAGGTACGAACCAGTGAGCCTCTCAGAGCCGTCAACCGGATAAATACCCGCCGTATTCCGTATCAGCTCTAGGGTAAAGAGAGGAGAAACCACCAGACAATCGCACGAGATGGACAATTCATAACTAATGAGGTAGCTGTGTTTCTAAAATTAAAGTTCGCGGTAAAATTGGGAATAAAGTAGTGAGATGTCTTGACTAACTGGGTACCTAGGTACATAGGTGGTTGTATTGCAGATAAGCAGCAGACACTCAAAGTCATCGTGACTTCCCGCATCTTGTGGGCAAACAAGAAGAGTAAGATTGGAAAACACGGCACCATCCTGCTTCTATTTCAATCACCGCCGCTTTTCGACAGTTGTTGTGAACTATCAATTCACTTTAAACCAATGCAGCTTCCATCGCCATTATGAACTGTTCTTTCTTTGGCGGTCTTGCATCTCTTGTCTTGCTCCGTGTGGGGGGACACACATTCACTGCCTAACTTTTTACAAATGCTTCCACCATTCTGCAACATCTTGGATCCGCCATGGTTCACTGTCCAATCACCATCTTTTTGTGATGATCATTTTGTTCTTGCATTGCATTGCATCAGACTCGATCGTTTTCTTGAGGTCGCGACTGTTGTTGACCGATTGAGCTGAGCTGAACTTAGCCCATTGTTGCAGGGTCTGGCTGAGCCTCACCCCCAGCGCTTAGCAGCTGGAGAGAAGAGAGATCGCCAATATCGCTCGTTTGATGCGCGCGCACTAAACTTGACTGCTTTAACCTGCGATCGCAAGCCCAGAACTCTCTTTCAACCGTCAACACCGCGACCGTTGATTTGTTTTTTGACTTTTGGTCTGCTGGCGCCGGTCGCCATGTCAACCCCGTCTTCTAGAAAACTACAAGTTCAAGATGAGCTCATAAAGACAATTCGCTCCATTAGCTCTGATTTCCAGCTCCAGCTTCAGATCCCCGACCCAACATTGTCGCCCAGTAAGCGTCGGGCGCAATGCCGTACGGAGGACGAAGCATTATGCGACGCGATCTACCTTTGCGCTTATCGACTCAAGTTCCAAGACCCAAATCGCCTTGCCGTGTGCTTTACCCGCTTCCGCGAGCAGGCCGACGACCACCTTAAGAATTGGATTAGGAAACCCCGCGGTGACCCTGATACTACGCCTGTCAAATCTTCTTGGAATGACCCACATGGCCGTGGTTATCGATTGACCTCGCAGGAACGGACTGAGCTTCAGACTCTACTGTTGCGATTGCTCAAGGATGATAATATCGCGAATCAACCGCGTTCCAGACACTCAACTTCAAAACGCAGATCCGACGAGTTCCCGAGTTCTAGTTCAAAGAGATCTAGAAATTCTTTCGATGGGTCACCCGCCTGTGATAGTATCGACAATATCCCAGTTCGATCCACAGCCATCGCCTCGAGTAGTCTATCAACGGGACGGCCCGCTCGCGGCGCAGGTACAACCTCCTTCACCAATCGCGTCGCCGCTTCCACCACATCATTCTCGAATACGCAACCGTTATCTTTTGGTTCCAGATCTTTCAACTCCAGCAAGGCTTCGTTGGCTCCGACTATTTTCTCAGCCACAAATGACACTGCACCTAGCACGCAAGCTACAGTCCTGACAAATCCTTCCTTCAAAGACCCTCGAACTTCATTCCGAGCTACTCAATCCTCATTCAAGTCTCAACACTCGAAGGACATCCAGGTTCCATTTTCACAAAGAATTCGGGAGTTCTCATATCAGCCTCCAAGTCAGGCCAATCATAATGATACTGATCCAGCAAAGCCACGCTCGTTTCACCAGCATGGGTCCCAGATGCTGGCTGGGTCTAGCTATAAGCCTATTGTTGTTGATGACCCCGTGGACGATCCTTTCAATGAGCCTGTCCTCCCTGTTCTGGCAATGCCCCAGCCCATACGCAGCCAAACCTTCGACATAAAACGACAAGCAACAATCCGATCCAGTAGCCCCGCGACGGCATACTCAAGTAATATAGATGTGAACGAGTGGGAAGAGGCATTTCTCAATGTTGCAGGCCCTGTGATAGAAACACCTCCATGCTCACTGACGGATCGCCTGCGAAACATCTGGCCAAAGTTTCCTATTCCTGGGTTGAATCAGGCACCTTTGATTATCTTGTGGGAACTCACACGGGCCGCACTCTACTGTCGCGTGGACCTGTCGGAATGGGATCTCGAATACAAACAAGACGATACCTGGCGAGATCAAACCAAGTTTCGAGGCCAGATAGTCCGACACCGTCTCTTTGTCGGTCAAGGCCTACCTCCGGCTTGTGATCGTGTGGTGTGGGATGCAGCCTTTGGCTCCTTCACTTCCCAGGATAGAACTATCGTTCTCGCCGCTGAATTCGTAGTGAACACTGATAGTACGGGTCCTCTTTACCGACTCAAGCTTCAACCCCCTCGTCTTGAGCTTGGGCATCGACTAGCTCGTCGCTTTGGAGCAGATCGTTTTATGGAAGTCATCATGCCTTCTCCCACTTCCAGAGATGCTCCTGAGATCATCAAGCAGGATCCGCAGGGGTCGGAAAAGGTCATTAGATGGTTGACTGACAACCACTACTTTGCTGGTCGCCACTGGGCATCCTTCTATAATCGCGAGGCTAAAAGGACAGCCAAAGATCCCCAGCCTCCCCACAAGACAATTACTATCATGCAAGAGCGTGTTTACTTTTTCGCAACCGATGGTAACAACTTCCGGCTTCCAGAGGACCAGTTTCCCTCTCAAGAAGAAGCAAAGACTCCCGAGCATCGCACAAAAATGCGACGTTCCGATCTCCTGACCTGGGCAATCAACGTTGAAGGCAATGCTTCGCAACCTGTACCAAAGTTGTTCTCAAGGCTTGCACTCAGTACGTGTCTTGATAGTGTTTCTGTGGAATCAGCTAATCCTCATATACAGGTCTCAGCAAAACCTTTCCCACAATTGTCCTTGAACCTCACCAGTTTCGGCACCGCGACACTATGCTAGGCTTCCGCTCGTACATGAGTGACGAAGAGAAAAAAGAACAGAAGGATATGGGTGACGGTATCGGGAGAATGTCTCGAAGTCTCTCGCGCAAAGTTGCCACACATTTGGGCCTTATGGAGGCACCGAGTGCGTTCCAAGCTCGTATCGGCAGTGCCAAGGGAATGTGGGTAGTTGATGTTGAAGATGATGGATTGGATGACGATGACTGGATCGAAACTTATCCATCCCAGCGCAAATGGGATTGCGAGTTCTCGGACATCCACCATCGGACATTTGAAGTGCGAGAATGGTCAAGGGAGTTGAAGTCTGCTGCACTCAATACACAGTTCATCCCTGTTTTGGAGGCACAGGCCCCAGTGCCTCAGAACATGCGGGATATCATATCCCATCACCTAGCTACTAGCCTTCAAGAAGAGATCGGAGGCCAACTCGCCGCCATGACACATCCTACCAACCTTCGTGGCTGGACACGTCGTGGTTTTGATCGATCAACATTGGGCACCGTCCCTTTTGTGGGCGGCTTGCCGGAACGAGACGAAGACATCGTTTCATTTATGCTTGATGCTGGATTTGATGCTACCAAGTGTAGTTTCCTGCGCGATCTTGTGTGGAAAGGCCAGAAAAGACAAGCGGAACAGCTCAAGGCAAAGATGAACATCAAAATTCCTCGATCAACATACGCGTTCATGACTGTAGACTTTACTGGGACACTGAAAGAAGGTGAGGTACATCTTGCATTCTCTTCAAAGTTCCAAGCCGATGGCGAGTCTGATACACTGCTGGATGGTATTGATATACTGGTCGCTCGAGCACCAGCCCATTTCGTCAGCGACATACAGAGGGTCAAGGCTGTTTTCCAGCCGAGCTTGAAGCGGCTAAAAGATGTGATTGTGTTTTCGTCACAGGGAAAATCTCCACTCGCCGACTTGCTTTCAGGTGGCGACTACGATGGTGATCAAGCTTGGATTTGTTGGGATCCTAAAGTTGTGGCCAACTTCGAGAACGCGTCAAAGCCTGTTGAACCAGACCTCATCAGCCAGGGATACCTTCGGAAACTGAACCCAACTTTTGGATCAGTACTTGATGCAAGCCCCGGCCTTGAAAGCGCCTGTACAGACTTTCTTCGCTCAGCAATTTCGTTCAACATGCAACCAAGTTATCTGGGCATAGCTACCAAGTTCAAGGAGAGGCTCTGTTACTTGGAAGGAGGCGTCAATAGTGAGCGAGCTGTTGCTTTGAGTACTTTGGTCAGTCTGCTTGTTGATCAAGCTAAGCAAGGACTGCTATTCGGCCGCGAAGACTATGACAGGTTGAAGCGTGATATGAATATGCGAGGCAAGGACCCTGAATATGAGAATGAAAGAAGTTCCCGACGTAGCTACGTGAACAGAGATGGTTCTACCCACATTCTTGACTACCTCAAATTTGAGATTGCAGAGGATACAATTAGCCACGCGCTGAAGCTATTCTACGACGCGCTTCACGGGAAGGATGTTCCGGTTTACGCATGGGACAAAGACCTGGCTCGACTCTGGGACGATTTTGAGAGTCAGAAAAGCGATTCGAGAATCATTGGCAGGCTTATGATTGCCCTTCGTGCTGAAATCTCTGACATGAGCAGCAAATGGAAAAAGACAATGATGAAGGGCAAAACCGACACCATGACCTACGAATTTCCTGTAAAGGTCAAGGAGCTTCATCAGCGATGGTCGTCTTATCTGCCATCTCCCGACCTCTTGGCTTCGAGGCAAGTCAAGCCCCTCCTCGATTCCTGGAATGGAGATCCAACCTTGAGCAAATGGGAGCTGCTCAAAGCCTCAACTTTGTTCAAGATGTGTTACAACGAGATGTACCACGGGGTCTGGCATCTCGCAGGGAAACAGCTCGCATGGATGAAGGCGATGCAGTCGCGTGGAGGATCAGATACAAGTGCGATAGCGGTAACAGCAGAGATGTGGAGCATCCTTCGACCAGACAACAAGCGTATTGCTGCACTTAATGCAAAAAGACAGATTGGGCACGACAATGAGAGTCTGGCTGCCCTAGAGGAGGTTACGGAGTACGACGAGAACGGAACGCAGATCGATGATACCTAGAGGCGCATTGACTCGGACAGTTCAACTCTCACGACTAGACGGTCTTTTGGGAGTAGGTACTCTTGACTAGATGGAGGAGACGTTGGATGTAGAAGGGTTTGGACATGGCGGTCCACATTGTGTAGTCAGGTCTTGGGGGGTTTCTTTTCAGACCGAGATGGACATGTCACGTCACGTTTCCACGCAAGAGGCGTTGGATTTGCGGCTTTGTATTTATGGATTTGTTGGTTGATACCCCTGCATTTTGCAATGCATATATTACAGTTCATTATGCCACTCAGTGACCTTGAAGTTTGTTGGCTAAGTCCTGCTTAGACAGGTATGACTGTCGAGATTGTTTCAAGACAAGTGATTGGTGTTGAGATCTAACAACCTGTATCCAACGCTTGCATGTATTCGTAAGGATCGTAATCGTTCAAACCCCCAGTACCCCATCCCCGATCGCTAATCGTCAAGATACCAATCATGAATAATTCGTTACACACTCATATCCAAAACAGCCGGGAACTCCACTCGCAAAATCACGTCATAAAGGTCTTATCGCAAATCTTCGTTGAGATCGCCGGAACAATCCATCTCTGAAATGCTGCATTCGGCTGTCTTAGAGTCATCGACAGGAACGGTCTTGATCGATGTCAGAAAGCTGACCACAGGGCCCATGACAAGATCTAGTAAATCATCGTCGTTCTGGCCAAGTTCGGCAGGGAAGATTGGTGCAAGCTTGATGCTCATATCGGATGCGGCGCTGGGATAAGCGGTGGCGATACTCTCGAGCATCTCGGCGAGCATGTGGCCTGCACGAGACAAGGATCGACCTCCTGTTGCTCCTTCCAGAGTGTCGACGAAATCTTTGGTGGTCTTGTAGAAATAGCTGTTGATGGTGTAGAGATAATCGACGAGTTTCTTGCGCTCTTCCTGGGTAAGGTCTGAATTGGAGGCGTCGCCGAGACCAGAGACTGTTCCGAATAGCATCACTCGGATGTTGTCCATCATGTTGACTCCTGTCTGTACAGCTTGGTCACTTGTCATTGTGCCTCTTCTGGTAGCTTCTAAAGCCGATTCTACTGGAGGTTAGTATAAATTAATGAGTGAAAGGACGGTCAATCTTACCAATGTCATTGCATCTAGTCTTGATGACCTCGGCCACACGTCCCATGCCGATGACCAGATTCTCATGGCGGTTTATAGCGCTGCTTCGACGACAAATACATTTAGTAGAGCTTTTTCCCTTGGTGATGGCCGTGATAGCCTTGCCCTTGGATGTAACAGTGACGCCTATGCGAGGCAGAGCATAAGCTGGTAGGGGCAAAGGTAGTCGCCGGGCGTCAAGCTTGGCCTCTTGGCGTGTGGCGATGTCGTTATCAACGGCCGGAGCGGAGAGGACATAGTTGACGAGTGTCAATGTGGAGAATAGTGTGAACTTCATGTTTAGGATATGAATGCGTAGGATATGAATTTGTAGAAGAGGCTTGTTGGTGGTGAGCTGAAATGGAACACTTCTTGAACCGGGATTATCACCAACTTATATGACATCCTGGTAACAGACTACACAGCCTGACAGCCTTGATCCCAAGACTCAAACGTCGACGGAGTCTTAGCTCCCATTATCGTTTTAGTGCCGATCTTTCCCCTTGCGCTTAAAACCTTGTTCCTTGATGTAGCACGCGTGTAGCCAATGGTGGGGGAGGAGGGTGACTGGTAAGCTTTTGGGGAGCATTCCCCCTGAGAATAAAGTGGTGTTGATCGTTTGCGGACATGGTATTTTGTTGGTTCTTGGTATTTGGGCGGTGATCTATGAGACTAAGGGAATTGGGTGTTGTGATCTTGGGTAGTGGGATTGATGAGGCGAGTCTGTACTGGTTGCGTGTTGTTCTGATCAGAGCTGGTCAGATCTGGTCAGATAATATGGTAGGAGGTCTGAGATAATCAGGTCTTTCATAACTGAAATATAGGATTATCAATAAATCTTAAGATCATCACAAATGCCTTGTTGCTCTGGGATAAGTTTCACCATCATAGTCTCGCTACACAGCCAAGACCAAGCTCACCACCAAAGGATATCACATCTCATCCCCAACATCGGTGACAGATAACGGTCTTTTCCCATTACCAGTCTCGGTTCGATCTACCACGATCGTCTCCCGCTAAAGAACCACCCGATCTAGAGGAACGCTATCGAATTCGTCTCGGTCCCGATAAGCTTCCCCTCGACGACAGCCAACATTCCGCACGGTCTCACCTTTATCAACTCATAGTCTGTTTTGGTCATCGGCTTCCGCTTTTGATAGGTTGTTTGCGCCTGTAGGAATCGGTTGTTTCGATAGCGTTAGTTATTTTCCTGAAACTTGTGTCGCTTTAGGTTTGGTGGCTCTCTGTTGTCACTACCGGACGGCGGCCGCCAGACGGGGAACTGGGCTGCTGGGGAGAATATGATCTGATCTGGCTCGAGATCTAAGCCTTGCTGGGTGGAAATAAGGTTTGTAGTTCCCGGTGACGCCGATCGTTGAAGAGTGGTTGATGATAGGGCTGTGCAGAGCTGAGGCGGTAGCTTATAGATAGAGAACTGGATCGTTACATTGCAACTTAAGCTTCAATGTCTTGCCAGAACCACTTGACTCGAATTTGTTTCATTTTCCTTATGGACTTTCAGGTAGATAATCTTTGTAAAATTCGATGATAGTTTGGGCTAGTCATTTGTGACTCACTGCGTGTTGAACAGCCAGGTTCGCTCTAAAACAACCACGAAGATTTGAGAATGTAATACTTGGACTTTCCAGTGCTCCAGAACTTTAATGGCTTATCTGAGACTCGTCTAGATTTTTCTGAGGCTTTCCCAACACTTTGGTTGTTCCTTGAATCTGTGGCATTAGTCCCAAACCAAGGTTGAGATGTATATTCCTCTTTCGTCGTGTGAAATCACCGTTTTCAAGATGGCGAACTTTATATCATCTGATTCTTCACTCTATTACACGTACATCAGATAAATGATCACGATCCCCATGGATATCGTACCATGAATTCTGAAAGTGACGACAGACCTTTACAATCGGTCCTAGGTCTTTAACGTATTGTCAGACCGTTAACGTCTCGCTAGGGAATTATTGGTTCTGTGTCGAATGATTCCTCCAAACGTTGATAGGCAAGCGTGGTCGGGTTAGATTGTTATGGCTGTCTTGCAATGTATTGAACTGCTGGGTTCGTCAAATAGGTAACACTACCTTCTAATATGTAAGTGATCTAAAGCTAATGTAATCCCTATGCTATAACTTATTCTACTACCAATCTATAATAATAAACTTAATATTAGTTAGAAAAAGGAATCTGGCTGAAAAGGGCTAAGGTAGATATATTTAAACTGTAAGGATAAGGAAAGGTACCTATCCAGCTAAAAGACTAAAAGATTAATAAGTTTAGATATAATATATCTACACTGCCTTTTACATTAGTATATAAAAAGCCTAGGTCTTCAAACGTAGTATGTCTTAAGCCTTATATTATATCCCTTACTTTATTTTATATAGTTAAATCCTTTCTTTTACGGTTTTACTTAACTTAATATAAGTACTTTACTTTATAAAGTATATAATAAAGTTATAATATTTAATTCCTCTTATAATATATTTAGACAATATTATATATTTTATTAATATTCTACTACTAGAATCTAGGATATTCTTAATATATTTATTTCTTAATATATTCTTAGTATTTTTCTTATCTTTATACTAGATTTAGTATTATATATATTATTCTTTATAAACTATAAAATAGAGTTATTTAATAGAATATATACCTTTAAAAAGGTAATAACTAGATTACCCTATAAATAATATAATAAGTTTTAATATAATAAGAGGTATTATATATAATACTAGATAATATAATAACTAATCTATTAAAGTTTATAATAATATTATTTAAATAGCTAATTACCTAAATAATAATAATTAATATCCTTAATAAACCTTATTTAAAATAAATAGCTAGCTTTAATCCATAAT